>JAUBOD010000113.1:656295-667989 GCA_032353885.1 Nothura maculosa
GCTTTTCCCCTACCATCAGTAGAACAAATCTGCCTAGGAATCAAGGCAGGATTGCCAGTCCAGCTTTCCCTAGTTAGGCTGGGAGAGATAAGAAGTTGTCCTAAATCAGACAGTCTTTCTGGTGACTTTGACAAAATTTGTCAGTCTGCCACACACTACAACCGTTGCTGCATCTCAGGTTGTGGTGGAATCACGATTTTACAAAGGCGAAGGTTCCCGCAGCCCTCACAGGGGAAATGACAACTCTCCAGAATGAACCCAGATTGCTTGACTTGGAACAGCGATGGCCCATTTGGATACAACTAATCCTGCTTCCAAAATACCCTGGTCAGACACTACTGCCTTAGTGCTGTTGTCAGGAAAACACCGTTTTCCTCCCTCATGTCCTTCTCTCCCTTCCTATGCTCTGCTTCTGATGGGAGGAGTCCCCCAGGAAAGGCCTCCTGTGCACAACCCTGCCTGGCCTCGGCCACCAGGGAGGCTGTGCCGCGATCCCGGGTGCGCTCGGCAGCGGTGCCGGCGCAGCGGGCACAGGGATAACCAGGGAACCCAGGGACAGAGCAGCGCCCACTGCGGCCCGGCCTCCCGCTCATCCCTTCCATCCAAACAGGGCGTTTAACCTACAGTCACCTCAGTGACGAGGCTCTTCGTGTTTAGCACCTTCTCTGGATAGTTCACTATGAAGTAATTCCATTAATGTTTCATACTCTTGTTTCATTAATTTTTTGAAGGAGGAATGTATTATTAAATGTTCAGTCCCTTCTCTCTTATCAGCTCAATTAAGGTACAGGAGGTACATTCACAAAGAAGATATCCTCCAGCAAAACCAGAATTAACATCTGATATTTTGAGGATTAAAAAGTCTAGCAGAATCATAAAAATAAAAGGTTTTCAAGCTCCTATTATGTACAACACACAGAGCGTGCAATGAAGTGCAGGTAGCATTTGTCATATCAAAAAGAATTGTGTCTTGTTGTCATAATTTTTTTTGTTTGTTTTTCTTTTGACAAAAGGAATTTCATAAATGATGGGAAGCACGTTAAGAACTCGGCAATGTAAACAACAAGTCATTGGCAAAAAGAAGACCGACACAGTTAAAAGATACAAATGTCAGAATTAAGGGTGCAGAGAAACTTTAATTTTGTTCTTTTTTTTCCCCATCAACTTCTATCTACCTCAGTGAGCCCACATCCTGCTGTTTCGATTATCCATCAGGAATCTTGCATCCTGCATGTTATAACATTAAATACTGACAGTCAGTATTAATTGTAAGCAAGCTCTATAATTAATTATAATTTCTCTGCTGAACTCATTGATCAAGTGATCAAAGACTATCAGTTTTCTTACGGTCGTTTTGGAACTACCTATAGTTGAATAGACTTCCAAACATAGTTAAGTATATACAGCTAACATCTACATGGTTTCATTGCACGTGTATAAATAATGCTTGTGTAGACCATAATCTGTGATACCTTAAATCTAATACTTATTGCTACTTGATTAGCTGTAAAAACATAAGCAGAAGGCCTGGAAAAAAAAATCTGACTTTAAATTCTCTTAGAGGTAATAGCTGAGATTTAAATAGACAACAGAACCGAATAACTGACATAAATCAGATAACTGGGCTGATAATTATAGAAATTTCAAAATGTTTGCCTTATGCATGTACAGTTCCTGAGGAAAAAAAAAAGAAAAAAAGGAAAGTATTGACATTTTCAGCATAAAAACACTTTTCACTTAATGTATTATAAGATATAATGAATTGATGCTGAGATTTAGTTTTTTTTCCTCATAACAGTGATATACAAATATTTGTTTATATGCTCCTTTTATCTGCAAAGAATAAAAGCAGATGAATATCCAAAACAGTTAATTTTCTTCGTGTCTTTCCTGGGGAATTTGATAGAGAGTTCTGTGCCTAGATAAGTAAAAGACCATGCAATCTAAAATCATTTCTGAGCCAGGCAAACTTTGCCTAGGTTGAATGCTAATGAAACAGTGTATTTTTTGCTTAAGTTTTGGTTGGCCTCAAATTCCTCCTTAGCTTTGTGCATGCAAAACCATCACTCACAGTGTAGAACTAAGAAAGACCTTAACCCTTTCTGCGTACTTGAGATAGGCAGTATTCTTCTCACTCCCTTAATGAATCTGATTCTTTAAGATCTTTTCTTGTACAAGGGTGAAATTTAAGTAGAGCATTTAGCAGATTTTTGGAAACATTTTGGATTGTCAAAAGCATGGCAAAAAAAAAAATCCCATCTATTTTGGATCAGAAATCTCTTACTGTGAAGTACGAAGAGGATTTTCTGGCAAGCAGAATAGCTGGTTTAACATTTATGATGGAATTGTGACATAAAATATCCTCTTTAAATAGATAGCTTTCTTGACTAGGAGAAAAAGCCACATCAGGTCCGTGTGACAGGGTCTTATTTTTCAAGGATAGTCAGCCGCCTCTGCTTCCCATGACTTCTTTTGTGTCTGCTCTCAAAGCATAAGCCCTTCTCCCCACTTCCTGGCAGCTTTCTGTGTCTCCTTCACATTTCTCCCTAATTATATTAAAATTTCTACTTTTTGCTGCCTAATTTTGTTGAATTTCAGTCATTTTTAATGCTGCTTATTATCACTACTTATTTACTTAAGATATCATATGCCAGACTTCATCCTATGACTGCACCAGCGCTGTTCTGCCCTTACACCGGTTGCCTCTTCTGTTTGTTTAATTCCGAGACGCAGTTCGTTCCATCCACCATAATTCAGCTTCCCTGTTACTGGATGCGATCACAGCCCCCTCAGCAAGTGAAGGCAGTTTTAAAACACTGGCAATTGCGCAGACTGATTTTCTTTTGGACGTGGTGGTTGCAGGGTGGCCTCTCCCCCGTCTCTCCCATTCCGCTGCACATTATACAGGGCTCCTTTCCCTCTCAAGCCTTCATCCTGCACAGCATTAGTAAAGATGGAGAGTATTTTGTTTTTTCCTTTTCTTTTAATATGGTGTGCCTAATGAGAGCGGATATTCCTGTGTGGATGTTACAGTGTTCTGTAATGCCAATCATTCCTTTGACTTTATTGCAATGCTTGGGAAAAAAAAGTTTCTGATTAATGAGTCTTTTCAGTCATGCAGTCAAGCAAAAGACTGAGAGATACCACTTAAATGTAGTGAGCTGCAGAGGCAGGCGGAGGAACCAGCACGGCACAAGTTGCTCATGTGTTTGATTGATTTATGGCTTATTACACAACTAAAATAATGGATATTCTTGCTTCACCTTTTAATAGAGCTCTGTGTCACGCAATGTTTTCATGCAATGCCTTCATGTATTGAAAATATTATTTTTATGAATACACATAAAGTATGCATATTTCCCCCAAAAACACTTGCACAAGCATTGCACAGCAATGACATAATTGGAAGCATGAAACCATCTATAACCTCAGTAAATCACAAAATGAAAACTATATATTAATTGTTCCAAATGCCCTGCTATGCTCTTATTTTATTAACTTCTTAATATTGTCAGGTAAGCCGCTAACCTGTGATATTCTTCTAAATAAGGTATTCTTTTTTACTTCATTTGTGAAAATAAACGAGTATTTGAGAGGAGCAGCCTGATCTTGAGGAAAGCACATGTGTTTTCCTCGTCTCCCCCGGTTCTTTCTCGGGCACTACATCATACCGCAAAGCTGATGATCTTGTCAGGGGCAGATTACTTTGAACTTCTACATTTATTAATACTATCGCTGCCAAACCCTAACAACATCTGGAATAACAAGACAGCCACTAACCTTTTTTTTTTCTTTTTCTGAATGTTTCTGATAGAAAGTACCTCACCGCCACAACCCTCCTCCGCCTCATTCCCTTCCCTCACTAGAATTTTATCACAGAACAAATGTTAGGGAACTCAATGAAAATACAGTTTAATGCAGCCAGTTAAATTGCCTGAGAGGAAACAGTGAATACAGCTTCTCTAAAGCCTTTCCCCTGAGGCCATTAACTAAGAAACTGGTCACTAACTGCTGGTAACAAACCATTTTGGAGGGATTATTGCATTCCTGCTAGTATGCAGTGGTTTATGGCTACGTTTTGTTAAAGCCGTTATGAACCATAACATGGACAGGTCCCCAGTACTGGAAATACCATCCTTTTCCCTTGTGATGAAGCACAGTTTGGCTTGCAGTCTCGAGCGTGCAGAGCGCTGTCGTGACGAGCCCTGTCTCCGAGCGTTGGGAAAGGGGCTTTGACGAGGGCCGCGACTCAAATGCAGAGAGGGAAACTGCAGCACGGACATCTGAGGGAGCGCGATCCATGTGGAGGCCGCGGCGTTCCCAGCTTTCAGCTCCCATCTGCAAGGTGCTAGCTGCCTGTGCGAGCTGCTTGCCCGAACGGCGCTGCCGGGGCCGCTTGCCCTGTGATTAGCCATGAGCCGCGTCTTGGCGAAGGCATCAGCGTGCCTGAACACAGCAGCAGGGCTCTGCTCTTCCTGTGCTCTATCAGCGCAGGGCAGGCGAGGAGCAAGCAGGAGTTTGTGATCAGCGCTTCTAGCAGGCTGCAAGTCGCGGGCTCGCTTGCTAATTACTACGTTTTACCTAATGGCTCCTACCAGCACGGGCAGACCAGCCTGCGTCGCGCCGGCGAGTGCAGCAGCCGCGCAAGTTAGCGCTCTAATTAGGAAAAAGTTCTGTGGCGCTCATGGGGTCCTTCTCTTTTGGTTCTTTCTTGAAGGAACTCCATCTAAGGAGATATTTTGACAGCTTTGTTATATAAATGATAGCGCTGAGTTAGAATGCAGATTACAAACATGTTATTTGCATGGGAAACATGTTTTTCACTCTATTCTATTCACTCCCGTCTTTCTTTCTTTCTTTCTTTTTTTTTTTTTAAAAAAAAACACAGATCAGAACATATCATTAGCTATGCTTCTTAGTGAACCTGACTTTTCTCAAGAAATTTACATCTTTCTCTCATTTTCTGTTAAGGTTTCTTACCCTGTTTTCTCACCTAAAGAATTATAATGAGGTAGAGTGAATGAGATCTATGGGGAAAGCAGTGGACCTAGAGACTAAAGGTAAAAGGATGATTGATGGTATGAAATTACCATAAAAGTACAATCAGGATCAGATTTTAAAATGAATTTTTAAGCAGCCTAAGAGATACTCTTTGATTTGTAGTCTGGTGGAATGGATAATGTCTCATTCAGTGGATAAAGTTTCTCACTGTGTGACTTGAGCTTTTTCTGATCTTTCTGACTGGGAGTAAAATGGAACCAAAGCTTAAAGTGGTTTTTAATGCTGAAAATATCAAACACAATATTCTTAATGTCAAAACCTAGGCATAGCAGGTGAGGAAAGAAAAATAAATATAAGAAAATTATAGTGTTGATATTATTATATCAGCTAAAGATGCTATCTGTGCTTCTAAGCATCCTCTTGATCTATAAAAATATTTTAAATGTAAGCGAGGAAAGGGTCAGATCCCTATGTTGATATGAAAAAACACAGATCTTTGAATGGCTGAAGATTTAAATATTTGTGAGTTTGTTATCAACATCAGTAAAGCCCACCAATATATGAAAACACAAGACAGTTACGATAAATTTTGTCTGTTTGAGCAAAATATGATATAAAATAGTCTTGTGATTCCTGTATATCAAAAGAAGAGTGTACATTGCCGCTGTGCTCAGCAGGTCAATTATAACCAGCTTTAGTAGGTACTTAGGAATGTCACCTATTCTGTGGAACTACCTCTGTTTAATTGCATCAAACATTAAGATCAATTTACCCAAATTTTAAGTTTAAATCGAAACATGTTTTTTCTTCTAATTTAGCACATTCATGAGGCAATTCTATGATTCATGCGTGAAACAATTATGGTTTTTTAATATATAAAAATACATGAAATATATATTTACAGGCTTTTTAGTTTAATAGAATGCTTTCAAATGTGAATTCTTCTTTTTTTTCCCATCACTTTGTGTTTTTCTTTATTTAATCTAGGGGTTTAAAATATGATCAAAATAAATTTTAAAATAGTTGGGATTTTTTGTATGCTAATTCATTTTTTCTTTCAAGTGAAAGAAAATTTATAATTACGTTTCTTTTCAGTACATATACAATAAAGAGGAGCATGCATACTGTTTATAGCATAATGAAAGAGGATTTCATTTATTGCATGGAACTTAATTACTGTATTGTGGGGATTGTGAAATTAAAATTACAGACAATATTTTAAAATAGTTTAACATTAAAAAAAAAATCCTAAAATTTCCAACAGTTGCCTCTTATGACAGTTTCCATTTTTTTCCCTCCTCCTGACAGTTCCCATAATGACTTTAATCATATAGTCTGGAAATGGAGCGGGTTACCGAACGGCAACAAACTCACTGGTCAATGTCGGTGTCACTTTTCTGGGAGCAGGACTTTTTGAGCATCAAGGACCTAATTTTAACAGCCTGCTGGAAAAGTGTTAAGTGCATTAACTCCCTGTCAATCACATTTTTAGCATGCTGCCCAAATTATTATTATTTGGCTCGAGACATTCCATTGAAACTTATTTGTATGGTACCCTTCTCTGCGTACCTTATGTGACTAATGATGATTGTTTATGGAGAGGTGCCTGTCCAATTATTTTTGAAGGAACACAAGAATGCAGAATGACTGGAAGCATCAGGTTTTTGCCAGAGAATGCCTCAGGTAAGAGGAGAATGGCTAGAGGCTATAAGGAATCACAAGAGACAAGTCAGAGTCGTAAATTGGGAAACTGACATATCTCATCTAATATACTTGCTAACTAGGCCTTTAAAAACCTTGACATTTAACTAAGTTTGTGGAAAAGTTATAGATTTCGTCCTTTTCGATTGGCCATAACTCATTAATATGACGAAGCGAGGTGCTCATAATCATTACCAACATTAGCAGAGTAGCATAGGGGATCATTTAGAGATACAGTTAAGCACCCAGCAACCCAGCTCAGGAGTTTATGGGGACTGTGTCTTTTTCAAAGTCAAGTCAGACAAAAATGATATTGCAAGTTATTTACCCTTTTGGTACTTCGGTGTGTGAAATGGGATGAAAGAATGCTGTTATTCAGCTGAGGCACTGAAATGATGCTTTGGAAGTCGTGGCCTGCTTAGAACAGCCGGCAAGCTTTACTGGAAAACGGATGGAAAAATTGCATGTCTCCAGAAAAAAAAAGGCAGCATAAAAACAACCTTTGCAGTGAATGCAGCCTGTTTACCCAAATTGATTTAAATACATTAGGGACTTAATGGCAAAATAAACTTTGTCATTATCCATTAATATTTCAAGCCTGAGATACACTGTGTAATTAAATACTTTCTCTGTCCTGATTCTGATCCTGTGTATAGAGATTTTAATATGGGTAACAAATCTAATTTCTGTCTAGAAAAACACAAACGACAGAAGTTTTCAAAAGGAAACAACAAAAGGAACTTCCTGCAATGAGAAGAGCAGAGATGGTAGGAGGAGAAGAGAAGGCAGGAGGAGAGACTTTAGCACAGGCTGTGTAAGAGCACAAGTTCGAACTCTTGAATAGCTTTCCCGTGTGAAGAACTAATTTAAAATAACATAATGTCCAAGCAAGCATTGTTATGCTTGGAATTGTTATAATTATTCCAAAAAAGCAGTGAAAATGTAGAGGGAGCTCTTCAGTGAGGGGAGATAAACTATTAGGGATTGTTTTCCATGGGTAGGAAACTGAAATTCAGTGGTAAATGGCATTTTGACACCTACTTTGTATTTCCACCTGAAATAAAGTCTTGCCAATTTAGTGGAACTGGCAAAGAGCTAATTGAGACAAAAGCCCCTCCTTAATCTTACCTCTCAGCAACTGCATTGAACAATTTTGGCTTTAAGTTAATTCTTCAAGCCCTAAGGATTTACTAGTTTTACTAAATACACTTTTGAACATGAATAAATTATACTGCAACAGACTATGGCAGGAGAGAAAAGGAGCACTACTGCTCAGGTTGGGCAACGTTCTCCTTGCTACCCCTCTTTTCCAACTCATGTTTGCTGAAAACCTCTGGCTGCCCAGCTGAAATTTTCTTCGCTCCGTGCTCTGTTGAATGCAACTGATTTGGGGAAGCCTGCAAGGTGGAATGGAACTAGGGTTCCGTTATTTCTGGATACACAGGAATAAAAACACAATCGTCCATTATTTTTCTTTTCTCTTCTGCTCAGCCCTGTCATCCAAATGGAGGGCAAAAGAGGGGTCTCGAAAACATAAGTTACTTCACAAAGAGTAGCACTGAGGAAAAATACGTGGGTATGCTTCAGAAAAACAAAACAAAACAAAAAAACACCGGAGATACGAGGAGTTCCAATTCAACAATGTACACACATTCTGTGAGAAGCCATGAGCTGCAAATGAGTAATTGCTTCTTGATGTCTGAGCATCCTCCTTACTTTTGAAAACAATTAAAATCTCACAAGAACTTCCACTTTTTGCCCAGTGTATTGCCATATTCTCCAAGCTCGCTGTCCTTAGGAAAGCACATTTTTCACAGGACAATCACAAAGCTTGTCCATACAGTGTTCTTAACCTGATCACTTATGATCAATTACTATTTGGCGGCAGCCTGGCTGGTCTGGGATTGCTCAAGATAAGAAGACCGTAGTAAGTAGTGAAATAAGTAAGTTAGCAAGACTGCAGATGCAGTGAAACGAAATCACAGTGTTTCATCAGGTGTAGACTCCTTGAAACACTGTGGACGTACCTAGCGATTCTGTCAGGAATCTCATCTTTCCGAGGGCCAAGCTCAGGGAGCGTGTAAATTTTCTTTTGATTACACTAGAAAACATTGCATAGTTAATTAAAGAAAGCAGCATAAGCAACATATAAAAGACATTTGTCTTAGGAAAAATAAAATGACAATCTGGCTTTTCAAACTGGTCTCTTTGACTGAGGAATTCAATTCTATGGGTATTCTGGCAGGAATGTTCACAGGAAAGTAAAAGATTCTTAAATATTTGTGTTTATGCCAGAAACTTGATTACAAATTACTGCGAAGAAAAAGTAAATATATAATATCATTCAATGGCCTTAGAAAAGTAGTAAAATATTTTAACAAATTGCTTGCAGGTAATGAGCAGGACAAGAATGACTGGAAAATGATTTAGTATGCAAGTGCTTTAGATGAGAAAGGAAATAACTCCTATCTCAAGAGATTGCAAGACAGACAGGCAGTCGAGGCAAGCGAAAGGCAAAACATGCATCAACATTTGACTATATATAGGCAGTTATGCGTGTCACTGGTAATTAGTGTTCCCTTTATGCTTCTTTTACTGAATAGAACCATGAGACTTACGTGAAGACAACTGTGAAACCTTTAGGCAATATGTTTTCCCCAATCTACAGATACATTTCCTTTAAAGAACAATAATTTTACTATGAATAGCAATGTATGGCAATAAATATACAATATCCAGGCCTCTCACTTCTGCCGTACTAGTCTCTGCCTCCGAATACTCTTAAAGGACCATGGCAGATCTCACAGCTTGTCCCCACCTCTTCCATCACAGAATCTTTTCCCTATTACTAGTACCTCAATATGAGGTACTCTTTGTTCTTGTTCAGTATAATCCCTCCACCCTCTCCTTGGCCATGCAGGCAGCGGGAAATGACAGGTATCCCAGAGATCATTTGCATCCATCATTGTCATAACATGTCTTCATCCTTCATAGACCTCCCCTAATTCCTGATTAAATCTTCCCGCATAGCATTCTCTGCTGAGCTCAAAATCAACCCTATTATTTTATTTTGGTGTCATTCAGTTGGAATATTTTTCTCCTGCCTTGTCTTTTTAGCTTATAGCACTGTATTTTGGTAGATGCGCTGAATCAAAAATTCCCTGAGAACAAAAGGTCTGTGCACAGGCTCTGTGGTGCTCTGGCCTTTCTCACTGCTAAACTAACTTCTTTTGGCCAACGGCAGCTTTTTGGCCCTGTGAAGCGTCAGGACTGTGAGGCTGATGCAGGGAAATGTTTGAAGGTAGGAATGGGCAGTGCTGTAAGTTCAGGGTTGGAATTAGAAAGTGAGAGATACAAAAGAAAAGCACTGAGGATGAGAAGACGAAGCCTTTGGACTTGCCAACAAGACACAAAGAAGTGTCTTGTAGTAAAGAACCTTGGCTGGGCAGAAGGCAACAGATAACCTAATAAATAGTTCCTCACAGCAAAGTTTTGTCATCTAAATGTTCTGGATAGTTTTTTCAGATACATCACATGTATCACAGATATTATATGGCTTGATCTTGACCCATGGGAGCCAGTGAGCACTTTTGCTAGCATCAATTGAAGTATGTGAAAATCCCAACATATTTCTTAATGAATTAGTTCTTACTATTTCTTGATGCTGCCTAATACTCTCAGAACTGTTTCAGTATATGAGTGTAATGGACTGAAAAAAAAGGTAAATAAACAGTGAAAAGTTGAAGTCAAACTAAGTTACTTCTAAATACTTAGCCACACATGGAATCTCTCAGAAATGCCAACAAGTTACAACTTTGTACCTTCAAGGGCAGCTTATATATTCTATATATTCTATATATCTCTATATATTCTAAACATAAAATATAATTTCTGTGAAGCAGTCAATACCATGTTGGTATATACCAAATGCCACTACCAAATCGGTATCTGAATTATCTCATAATATGCCATCCTTAAGTGAGGAATCAATGTGACCCAGTGGCAGCAACATCAAATTTGTCTCTTTGCCTGTCACCAGTTTGCAGGACAACCTTGTGCTAATCACACACCTAATTTTCTCATCTATTAGACTCTTTAACAACTTTCATTTTATTTGCAAAGAAATAAAAATATTTGAAATACATGTTATTATTTTTAATGGGATCAACTGTCTGGAAAATTTTTCCCTGGATGAATGAGGCCATCAGACTAGATGGAACTCTTAAGTCCATCTAAATGAGACCACTAACTTCAATTTTTGTTTTTATGTTCTCTCTTCCTTCTTACATCTGGTACTGCTGTGCTTTAGAAAAGAGAGCTCCAAAAAGGAGAGTTTCTCTTTTTTCTATCGAGGCAAATCCTCATCTCAGGGCATTCTTGGTACAAGCACAAGTAATCCGTCTGCTTTACAAGGGAGTATATCCTCTAGTTTTCTCCGTTAAAATAGTTCTAATAGCCTTTCTTTTCAAAAATAACTCTGGAACTCTGACATCTCCATTAGTTGCATGATCATTTACTAAATTGATTTATTTCAACAGTCGGTAAGTTCTCTCTCCTTTCATTCCTTCTTTCAGTGCTAATAAAGTAGCCCCGAGAGCCACTTTAGCTATGTCCCAAATCATATCTTTATTTGCAACAACAGTATTATGTAGATCTAAGTAACACTTAATCACTTGTGCAAATTTGTTTTGATCTACAATCAAGTAGTTCTTCAAAAAGCGGTTGTTAAGTCTTCACAACTTTCCTCCTCCTCCAGTGTGGAGGACAGAACTAGGAGAGAATCTGAATTCCCCGGCCTTGGTAGAAGGCGGCCCAATAAGAACCCAATAAGTAATAAATGAAGCCTATCCATGAAGTATTTGCTACATGTGTGAGAATTCTCCCAGATCTTTCCTGCACACGTGGGGACATTTTGGGAAGCCCAAGAAAGCAATTAGAAGTGAATATCTCTAATCTGCAAGCACACTGCTAGACAGGTGTTCTGACAACTGA
>JAUBOD010000113.1:669358-692225 GCA_032353885.1 Nothura maculosa
GGATTAGATTTTTTTCCCCCTCTTTTCCCTATGAGGCTCTGTTGGCAGTGTTCACATTAATCTGATTTTGTGATTACTTTCCTTGAGCCGGTATCAGGTGATCTGGGATGGTACCGGCAGACAAAGCTCCAGCTTCTTTAGGCTCTGCAGGTCACCGGCCCTTCCTCACCCTCAGGGAGGGACACGCACGGGGGCTGCTGCATCCCCTGGACACCCCGTTTCCTTTGGCACTGCCGGGGGCGAGCAAGGCCTGGGGAAACGGCGGCGCTGCCGTGGGGCGGGCGCCTGGGCAAGGCCAGCAGGAATGGCACCCGGAGCGCCCCAAGCCGCGCACGGAGCACTGAGCTCCTGCCGAGGAGGCACCAACACGTCCCACGGATTAATACATCCTTACGCTGCAAACTGCAGGTGACACCAAATCCCCTGGGAAGGGTAAACTCGAGGGGCACAAACAAGGGAAATTACAGCTGAAGAACCTGTTTGACAAAGTAGCAGTCTCTCTAAAAGTGAGGCCAAAAAGGAAAAAAGAAAAAGGGATGTGGGGATTTTTGATTCTTCACCTTGAAACTAGAGCTCTATCATATTATCTGGCATGTTCTGCAGAGCTAGAGATGGGTTTCACTGCAAGTCCCTGCAACAAAACGAGGCATAAGCAGGACACGAGGTGCAGCAGGCACTGCCCAGAGCATGTGGGGGTCTGGAGAAGCCTTCCTGCCACCTTCCCGCTGCACCCACAGAGGCAAAGCTGCATGGGCAGTCCACTGCAGTGTGGGGCAGCGTAGGGACAGGGCTCCTGTTTGCAGCACTGCCCACGAGATCCAGGGGCACGGAAGGCGCTCAGTGGGAAGCCGCAGGCGGCCAGTGGGAATGGGCAGCTGCCTCGGAGCACTGGCCTCTTGTCCAAGAAAAAATCCTCACACGGCAGAAATTTTGTCCTGCAAGGCAGCATTTCCAAATTCGCTACTAAAGCCCTCGCAAATCAGAGAAAAGAAAGATTCTGAGCAATTAAACACAAAGTAGTAATAGAAGGGCAACCTCCAAAAACAAAATAATAAAGTCTTCAATGAAACAGTCAAAATCTTTCAGTCTACCAAAAAATCCTAAACTTATGCTAATAGTGTTACAGGGAAATTGAACAATTAAAATAACTCATTTTAAATATTCTTTGAAAATAAAATGCATTCCTGCAAAATATTCATTTAGCTCTTACATTAGCTTTTCTAAGAAAGATTGTTGTTTTCTGTCTCTGTATGCTGGGCTGGATGCTGTAAAAATATCTAAAATGTATCTTTTTGTGTATTTCTGTAACCTGTATTTTAAAAGCTGTTCATGGACTGTGTAGTACTAAGAGGTCCTGGGCTACAACTGGCGCTACTGTGTGATACAGTAATAAAAGTAATAAATTTTAAATTTAAAAAATAAGTGCCAACAATTTGAAGGTCATTACTGGAACGGTGAGATTACTGACATCCAGAAAGGCTGCGCAAGGTAGCTCTGAGAAAAGTAAAGTAGAGGTGTCACGTCTGATTAACATTCAGAATAACACCTCGTTACTCTTCCCCTTCCTTTAGAAGCAGCAACAAAGTACAACTCCATCTTATCGTTGTGATGTTTCCTTTAATTTCAATTAAATAGAGGAAATTCAAAAAAAAATTCTTACTGAGGCTTCTTCTGTCAAAACACAGACACACACACACACCCATAGACACAATCCTCACAAAACCAATCTGTATTAAAAGATGAGGAATCAATCATTTGAGATCCTTACAAAAAGGAGGATGCCCAGATCCCCATTTTATTGCACAGTAAACTGTGGCAAGAGTTTCTCAGGAGGAATAATCAATATAGCCCCGAAATGACATCTTTGTGACTGGTTATTTATCTCTATCTCACTTGTGTCAGGGAAATTGGTACTCAAAGCGTAACAAATGATTCTTGAATTCCTAATACCTAATTCATGTTATATAACCAACTGCTCAGTGATACATTAATGTCAATCTGAGTTAAACTGCTCTAATTTTGTTTCCGTTGCTGTCTGAAATGAAAGTGAGCCATACAAACTGCATTCACTTGGAATGCACTGAATAAAATGCAGTACAGTGTTATCTTCCAAAACTGACTTAAGACCATTTGTAATACAAATACTAATGTTATATTCCTACCAACCCTTCAACCAGTGAGGAATTAAACCACTAAAGTTAACAGAAATGCAAGCTAAAAAGCTTTTTCTTTCAGCTGTGTCAATGTCAGGATAGAGACGTGATCTTTCATTTTATTTTTTTAAGTGAGGTATATGCTAATACAATGCAGCAAAATGGAGCAGAATATTAGGCTCTGGGTAGGAGAGGAGATGAAAAAACGTCCAGACAGATCTTATCGAAGCAGCAGCAGCAAAAGATCACATGAAATGGCCAGATTCTGCCTGGCCTTTTTATGTCTTTCTGGTTCATATGTTTTTATCGAGGGAATATGAGGATATTGAGGGAAAGCAGAGGGAAACATATTCCATGTAGGAGCTGCAGGGGAAATGTATGTGGGCAAGAAATGACCAACATCTGGGGAGAAAGTTGGGGCTATGACTCCAAAGGAGAACTCCAAAGCTTAGAAAAATGGCAGGACATGAAGCATCAAAGACAGAAAAAGAAATCTTAGCAGCCAGGCCAGGGCAAAGAATGGGAACAAAGGACATAGATTAGAAGAGGAAGGAATGGAGCATACTGAGAGGTTATTTTGGTCATACCAAAAAGAGAAATAAAATAGGTGGCAGGAAGGTGAAATAAACTTTTAAAAATATTAAAATTGAAAGGATGCCATGATAGTATTTTAACCTACGTTTTTATATATAGCACGGCTCTGGCCATATGTGTAAACTATGGGCTGTGAGCAGGATGCCCAGTTGGGTGCAATCATTCATACAGGCTCCCTTCAGCAGCCTTTTGCATTCTTGTTTAGAATTAATATTTCTAAATAAAAGTTTTTTCCAGTCTTATTGGTTGCTAAATGAAATTAAAGATGGAAGTAAAACCAACTGTTGTCTTTCTTAAGTGATTTAGAAGCTGCAGGCCCATTTCTAAAAGCCTCTGGCATTCAGAGGAGCTCAGAAACAGTTCAAAGTCACAGAGACTGTGGATTGGCTCTAGTCTGCAGACAGACAGAAACTGTTAAACATCGGTGTTAATTCTGAAAGTAAGGCATAGACTTTTTTTGAACAACTTGAAATAATAATATGGAGATACATTTTTTATGTGTGTGCATATCTTGGGCAGGTGTTCAGAAACCTTACCTGGTGTTTCTGAACCACATATGATGTTTCAGAACAGACCGTGTGGCTGGAGGATCAAGTTAACACCTGCGCCCAGGCCTGTGGGGCACAGTGACAGATTTAGGACTGGGTCCTCTAAGGATTGTGGAGCACTGGCAAGGTTTTCTGGACAGCATAAAGGAAATTCCAAGTTTGCTTTAAACTTATAATCATCTCCATTCCTGCTACAAAACAAGAGAGGTTTCCCAAGAGATTATGTTACAGCTTTCTGGGATTTGTGCCATATAATTCCTGGGGACTGCTACTACCTAAATAGCCTACAATAGCTTGCAGGAGAAGAGAAAGTGGCCACCTGTGAAAAATGTCAGTTCCTGTTTCACTACCTGAAAGAAAATAAAGTGTATGCAGAAGAACATTGAGATGAAAATCAGGCTTCAGAATTATTGTCTTAACACGTACATGCCCAATAGCAACACCCAAACCTTGTCAGTGTGATTTCAGGAATTATGATACCTCTTCAGAAATGCTCTTTGCATTCTGCAAACTTAATTTCCCTGCAGTTAGCAGCTCTCCTGTTTTATGGAACAACCTCCAAGGCTTTTTGCAGGCTCATTTGCATGCCTGCTGGTCGAATATGTTACCTGTTACGTGTGTATGCTTTCCACAAGATTTTAGTTCATGAATGATTACTTGCTGCAAAGGGCTTCACAGATTGTTGAGCTCAGTGTGCAAATGTTGTTTGTCAGAGAGGACATACAAATACGAAGAATTGCCACAGCTCATTAAATGAGTCTTCATTAAGAATACCTTCCTCAATGAGCAGGATGCAACACTGAGCATCTTCACAAACACACCCCTCCACCCCGACAGAAATTAATTTTATTTTCCACTTTATATGCTGATTTTGGGGTGTGCAGATGCCTCCCATGGCTTAGGGTGCCTGTTTGCCTCATGCAGTCTTACAGAGAGCAGCTGTGTGGCTACCCCGGGCAGAGCGTCACGGCAAGCAGAGGAAACCTGTGGAACCTCCTCCAGCCCTCCAGCCACAGTGTGTTCCTGCAGGTGTGGACTCTCTGACTGCAGGTTTGCCACTAAACTTTGCACGCCAGTCTTGGTCATTTCCATTCCCTGCTCTCCTGCACAAGGCAGAATTATTTTGACAAGCTCAAATTTCCCCAATTTGGGATGGGAGGGAAAAGTGCACAGTGCTGCCAGGCAGAAGATAATATTGTCTTGTTGGTGGAGGTCTCGAGCTCTTTAGAGAGCCTGTGGTTGTGGCTGTCACTCTCTGCCACATTCAGAGGCTTTTTTTATTGTCCCTGTCAGTTAGCAGCCCAAGGTTACTGCCAGCTCTCTGTCAGTGCTTTGATTTTTGTCAGCTATGGCCAGGTCCTTTTAGTTATCTGCTATCTTTTCAGCTTTGTTCAGCCTGAGCTCTACTTGTCTACTAATTAGCTCTTTGGAGATTTCCCTTTTAAAACTCACTATCACAGAGGACAGGAACCGTTCAAAAGTTTTGTGCTTCATAGAAATTCCATATTCATCCACATCCCACACAGCCATCTTTTTAAAATTAAAAGTGGCAGGTCAGGCCAATTTAAGGTATATAAGCAGCACAGCCTGTAAAAAGATACCTTTAGGTTCTTGATCAGGTATGTAGATGAATGACAGAAAAAGAAGAAAAGGTTTCCACGGAACGGACCGAGGTGTACAAATAAAAAAAGAAACTATCATTCTGTGTAACATATCCTCATTTTCTTTATCTTCTGGTGTGCAAATATTGTGCTAGCTGAATATAAAAGTAGCACAACTTTAGGGTACAAAAAAAAAACCACACTGTAACAACATCAAGAGTGGTCTTACATCAAGGAGGGCCCTGAGGATGTCTTTGTTGTCAACTTCAGAAGAAAAGAGAGGAACAGAAGAGGAAACTGGCAGAAGGAATAGATGCCAAAGAGAACTCAAAGGATTAGGTCCGGGTGAGGTGATCGGTATTCGAAAACAGTCTGCCTTCTGGCTCTGATCTAAGGGAATAGGCTGGCAGCAAAGCCAGAGGGCATAACAGCACAAACACACCTTCAGCACACTGCTGGAGGCTTGCCTCAGTGCCTTAAAAATTGTGGGAGCAATTAGAAATAAAGGTATATAGGAGCAATAGGCGAAAGTGCTCTATTTGTGAATAAAAGTCTTCTTTTTACATAATGCTCTGTCTACTTGTATCTTTTTTTCCTTCTTTTTTGCCACTTAGTACGTTTTTCTGCTGGTAGCTCATCGATGCTGTAAGTTGCGCCTACATTGCACTTACATAGTGTTAATGCCTGGAAGATGAAAGTAAAAACCTTTGAATATATTAATGTTATAACACAGATGTCTTACTTTTTATACTCTTTTTTTAGAAATATGGTGTGGTTAATAATGATGCAGATTGTGCTGGATGGATGAGCAGATGAAACAGGGGAATACAGATTAAATAAAAATTTCTTCAAAGCTTACGTTTGCTTCATAATTTAACTTCTGTACTTGTCACGATAGTAGTAGCTAGGTGCAACCACGCATAATCACATTGTTCTGAAATATCCTGGTGAAGCAGAACAAGCCCCGGCTAAGCAGCACTGCCACACTTGCTCAGGAAACTGGAAAATAAAGTAATTAGGAAATGTCAGCTCAGCTCCACGGTGGATGATAATTAGAGACCCAAAGTTGCAATAACGAGTACCCAAAACAGTGTGACTGTTGAGAGACAACCATGTCTCAGGGACACAAGGCTGGCTGCAAGGCGGCTCTCGGCTCCCCTCCGCAAACCTCCCTTCTTCACCCAGCACGTCAGGCAGCCTGTGCTCGCACCAGCCTCTTCTTGCATTTTCTTGGGCACCACAGAAAGAAAGAGAGATCTGGCAGCTTTTCTGTGCCGGGCTCGTGTTAATGGGGCCTCTTCTCCCCCTGCTCGGCAGGCAGCCACCCTGGGGCGCGTTCAGCCGCCCGCAGTAACTGCAGTTCCTCAGGGCCCGCCGGGGTCCCGGCTTCTGGTGGCTCCTTATTCTGGGAACCCATCACGTATCTGTGCTCCTACGATCCCTGGCCACGCTGACAGCCTGGTAAGCTCGCTCAGTTGGCTCTTGTAGCTTGCAGCCCTGGACGTTTTTCAGCCTCTGTCTTAACACCATCTCATAGTTGGGTTGAGGGATCATAACCCATCACATTTTGCCTTTACATATTTTTTCTATTTCTTGTTGGTTGCAAATTTCACACCTAGTCTATTGTAATATTTCAATTACATAGAGCTTCTCTCAAAGATGGATATATACCCTAATCTAAATAAGAGCATTTTAGTAGCATAAAATAAGTATTATTGTAGTCGTATTCCTTGCAAGCATTTTGAGGCTGCTCCTTGTGGCCTTAAAAAAGAGTTCTGGCCAGTCATGCACATTTTCCAATTGATTTGCAATCTCCGAATTGCAAAACTGAATGGATGAAATTGTGAAAATCCAAATCCAATCCATTCTTAATTTGTATTCCTGGAGCGACAGCAAGTTTGATATGAAAACTACCTGGAAGCCCTTTTGTAGAAGCCACGGCCCGGACACCAGCTGTCACTGGCAGAATGTGCCATTTGCACATGAAGCAGTTGCCCGCTCGCCCCTAGATTTACCTAGCGCCTATGCAGAAGAGCAGGGAGGTCAGGCTGAAGCAGCCTCTCTGCTCCTTGTAACATCACATCTTTGGCACCTCACGTGCCCAGAAGCAATCCCGCTTGGATAATTTACATTTATTAACAGTCTCTTAGTCTCGCTTATCACCTTCCTTACTGATGCACTGCTTTTGCTTTTCCAGGTTCAAGCTATGTCCATGGTGGACAGAAGTGGCTACTTCATAACATCATAGTCCCTTTTTTTTACCTGTTCTTATTAAGCTTTCCTAATTTATTCATAGAAGAAGGAATAAGGAAGATACTGCAAACACGACCTACCTCAAGCTTCTGCTAACTTCAGATTTTGAGCAAGTTGAACATCTAGAAATTTATCTTACAGATGATATATTCGGCTGGCAGCATTAAAATTCTTTCACAGAAAATTGAATCAAAATAGTCTATTTCAGCCTTCTGCTTATAGTCTTTAGTAAGTAACTGCTTGCTTCATACAAACTTCCACGGTTGTGAGACAATTTATGCTTTTGCCAACACAGATATTATCTCCTCAGTGGCAGGCATCTGTTGCGGAGCTCGTCTCAGTACCATCCTGCACAAACGAAGCGCTCGATGCAAATGCACTTTGTCAGGCTTTTCAGTGCCTATCATGCTGCCTCCCGACTCTTAACTGACTTCTTCCACTTGCTTATACTGCAAACATTTAATGCCTCATTTGAATCATTTTATCTCATTCTTGTAGTACACGTCTGACAGACGTTACAGCCCTTGAAGTACTCCTTAGCAATCTTTTAACAGCCTTCCTCCGTATTTTGCTTTGGCTGATTTTATTTTTTCTCATGCGTTTATTTTATGGCTTGCTCGTCCCTTTAGCATAACTGAGGCAAAGCGTACCCTGCACTCAAGTGACTCGACAGCCCCAGAACCCTGGCTCAGGATTCACACAATATCATTATTGCCAGCGCGTTCGCAGCAGGCTTGAGATTGTCCTGCGCAATGTCCCCCTGGCTGAGCACCCAGCTTGGCGGTACCGTGCAGCGACAGGCGGGAGGGGGGCCCGAAGAGAAGCAGTCACGAGAAGCACCTTATTGTCACCATCAAAGCCACCAGTTCCACCTGCTTGTGGGATCCTGGGGAAGGAGGCAGCTGCAGTGGCAGAAAGTCTGGAGAGCCCCAGGTAACTCAGGGCTCCACAAGCTGAGGCTGATTTTAAACAATAACACCTCCCATTCTCCCTGAGAAAGGTTTGAGCCAGGCCACGTGTAAGAGGCTCTTAAGGCCACCTTGAGACCGTGTAAAGATCCAGACTGGTAAAACTGGGGTTAAATTGTGTGTCTAGGGTCAAAAATGGGGTAGAATTAGTGGGCAAAATAATGACAGGTCAGTTATGCCACTCCTTGCCCATACGCACCCTACGCTCTATGAGAAGACCTGTGTTTCTGCACAGCAAACAACTGCTCCCAGGGCTACACTGGGCTTCATGGCTATGTGGAGAATTACAGGCCTGCACTTTGCAGGCAAAGTCTGCAGTTTCAACAGGATCTCACCTATTATTCAAACAAAATGTCTCTAATACTCTTGGCATAACACAAAGTTTCAAAATAGGAGCTAAGTTAGATAAATCCCTGACGCCTGCCTGGGTTTGCAGAGAGCTCTTTTAATACTTCTGCAGGAAGAACACAGATTCATTCACCTGAGCCCTGTTCTAAACGGCCAGGCAGCCCCACTGCAGCAGGATGGGGACGGCGTTGTCCATAGAAGGGGAGAGCAGAGGAGGCCGAGCAGGGGCAGCTTCGCCAAGGGGCCAGGGCCGGCCGCTCGTACCCAGGAACTGCCAGAAATGGCATCGTTCCTTTTTCAGAGGCAGGAAACCTGCATTTGCAAACAAAGGTGAATTTTACATCTGAAACAAAATGCATCCCTATTAATGAGGGCCTTTTGCTCTGCAGGCAAACATCTCTGCTGCTGCAAAATGACAGTAAGAAAAACAGCAAAGCTCCCATGGGCAAAATTCATTTTGTTGCTCTGTCTGCTTTATCAGAAGTGCAATATGGGCCATATACTGGGGAAACACCTAGTTCTCTAGGTGCAAGGACAGGCAGACAGAAGCGTGCTAGCACTCAGCTTGCTTTCTTCCAAAGAATTTCTTTAAAGGTGACAGTATTTCTTTAGAGTTTTAACAAATCACGAGTAATCAAATCCCCAAAGTCCATTTTTGAGTGAGGCAGTTACGAACATCCTTACTTCACAGGGAAAGAAAATCACAACAGAAAGTTGGAATATACATCTGTAATTGTTCCTCAGGTTAGACACCTTGGGTTTTAGATGTCCAGGTCCATATTTCCTCTTTTTTTGGTTTTCTTCACCTCAGAAATGCTAGGCTCCCACAGCTACAACTGAGAAGTTGTGTCAGTGCTAAATGTCACACAAAATCAAACTCAAATGACTTCAAGTAGAAGTCCTAATGTTAAAGGCTTCAGCGCAAGGAACTGAACTCTCAACATCTTATGCAGGTCACTGAGGTCCTGATTTCCTGTCTCAGCACTGCGGCACCAGGAATTCACAGCGCTGCCACCACACATCCATGTGAGCGCAAAGAATCTTCTAAGGGAAAGGGCAAAGAGCACAGAGCTGCTGCAGAAACACTTTGAAAGTCACTCCCTGCAGCGCTGAAGGCTTATGGGGACACCGAGAGTCGTTCCTTTCCTTTCCCTGTTCCCCAAGGGACACGAGCACACTTTGCTCATGCTGTGCGGGGAGCAAGGGCGGGTTGATGCCGGCTGGGCTGGGCTGGCAGCACCGCGTGCTGGGGCTGGGCCTGGCCTGGCTCGGCTCAGGCAGAGGCTCCGCTCACATCGCTGCAAGGACCCCGCACACAAACCCACCCACGGCAGCAGCTTCTGCGCCACGGACACGGCACTGCTCCTGTTTGGTGGGTTCCAGATATGTTTGCTCTACGCCACATCATTATCATGTGCTTTTCTTCTCCTTTAGGAAGAACCAATCTGTATATGCAATGACAAGTTCAAGTGGTGTCACCTTGTTCACACTGTGAAAGGGACTTATTTTATCTTTTTTGAGCAGCTAAAGGGAGTCCCTCCATAAAGGCAGTGGGTGTACTTGGCTCTGCTTCCCAAACCAGCCCAACCTCAGTCAGGTGGCACCGCACAGCACCTCATGTTTTCCAGGTTTTGTCCCTGCTGCTGAGTATACAAGGAAGGGCCTTCTTCCCATTTTTGAGGTGGCAGCGAGATGTTAAGAGCTCAACACCGGCACTGAGCTGCCCCTGTGGCAGACTAAATGTTGCAACACAATCCTAAGCAGAAGTCACCACTTTCATCTCCTCCCAGACCCGCATTAAAGCACATCTGTGAGGTTAACATTTACAGAAAGCCAAAAAAAACCAGCAGTGAGGTTAGCAAAGAGATGCAGTGCTTAGCAGCTGTCTATATATTAGGCACAGGAATCCACCTCTGTGAAATTCAGTGCAGGAATAAGAAATAAAGTAATACTCCTAAATTCTGCTGTTAACTCTCCTTGACTTCAGCAATGCAGAACCCACTAAAATATACACAATTATTAGTGATGAAACTCCTATGCCCCTGAAAGGAACTGAGATTACAGTTTTTAGCTCCAGCTGTAGTTTGTCTTCTATTTAAAATGTTTTAGCTAGCTAGTTAATCTCCTTAAGCATCACGGTGCTTGGGAAGAAAGGGATTTTGAAAGCGGAAAGGCTCCTACTTTGGCGATCCAAGGAGAAAAGCGAAGCCCTTGCCCGTGCGGCAGCAGGCGGCTGGGCTGGCGGGAGGCGCCAGCGGGGCGGCCTCGCGCCGCACGCCGGGAGGGCCGGGAGGGCCTGGCGGGCACAGGAGGCTGCAGGAGGCAGCAGGGGAGCTCCCGGCACCCAGGTTTCCCAGCATGGGCACATTCCACCTCCTCCGCAGGCACATCGCAACTTGGAGACTGTTTCTGTCTCCCAAACAATGGAGGGCAGCATGAGAAGGGAGGAGAGTATAATTAGCACCAAGCCGGATATGTGGAAACACAACTTCCCTGTGCAAAAGAAGCGATGAGTTTCTACCTGGTCCCTTTTGGGCTAAGCTGTTTGATCAGCTTCCTTCAGTCTCTGTGGATGTCCTTATACTAGTCTAATTGAAGGACCCCTGTTCTCTTTTTATTTTTGCTCTATGAAAAATGCATTGGAGATGTCTTATAACGAACTTTGATATGGTGAAATGATAATAATGTCCTAATTATATATAAAAATGTAATTACACTTGCTACTATTATAGAAAAACTCCCTTTATAATGAAGTGTTATGTTAGAAAAAAAGATTTCATTATAGGCAGATTCCCTTACTTGTTAATTTGGCCTCTGATTCATCGCTTTAATATTAAAAAAAAATTCTCTCTAAGTTACTTTTGATGTTTCTCATTTATGGTTCATTTCTCTGCTCTGGCACCATGAGATGCCAAAATTACAAACTTATTTAAGTTACACTTAAAAATGCACCAGTTCTTTCCTTAAAAGGAAGAGAGAAAAAAGAACTAATATCCTTCTTTTCTTAATAAAAATATTTTCTAATAGAGCGTGGAACCATGTTAAACATCCATGGCTGTGTTCTCATCGACCAATTACCTTTGTGTTAACACTTCTTTTTCCCCTGAATACCTTATTGAAAAAGGGATTAATGACTACCTGAAATTGCTAATAAAATTGAGGATATTAAAAATTGCCTATGTATTATAAACAGCACAGTCAGAAAAGCACCTACACATTTCAGAAAGTTGCAATAAACTGCAATGCGGAACAAAAAAAAGAGAGACTGAACATAATGCCTCCTTAGCTCCGATATATTAAAATGGATATGAGTTCAAGATAAGAATATTCTTCCTCCTTATCATGAAAGAGGTGCTTCAAGTATTTTTATAAGCCATCAAGCTTTCTTCTACATACACATTTACTGTAATTCCTCTACATTACACTGTAATTTGCAATCTGCTGTTTAAAAGTAGCTCGGTAGATGATAGTAAAGCAATGATGTCCTAGTAACAGAAAAAGAAGTAATTTTGTAGCAGAAAAGAGCATTTCCCAGCCCAAAGCAACATACAGACTGAAACGGTTGTGAGAGCACAGAATCCCTAACCAAATCCAACAAAACTAGAGTCACTGTAAGAAGACAGGCATCTACAGGCATCTCCTAAGACTTCTTTTTAAGATCAAAAAGGCATTTTTAATACAGCGTGCATGAGGCTAACATCTTCCTTCGGAGCACAGAGCCCCGGCTGCTTTTGCTTTGAGGCCCCCAATCCCGCGCTCCCTTTCCTCGCTGTCCTCCTGAGCGGCCTCGCTAAAGAGGATGGTCCCGCCGGCCGCTGCCCTCGCGGGGCTCTCCCCCTTGCTGGGGGCTGCTGCGGCCGCCTGCCCTACAGCGAGGCCTGCGCTAGAGCAGTAAGCAAAGCGGGAGGAAAAGGCCCTCGTGCCTGAGAGCTTGTCTGGATTTTCAAGCTCTATCTGAGATACCACTACAAGATACCACCTCTACCTACCAGCCTTGCCTCATTTCTGGCCCTAGACGATCAAAACAGTGACACCACTGATGACAAAATGTATCTATGGGTGAAGCAAACACATTCTGTATGATGCTTATGTTTTATCATGCTCTCAGCTCTTAAATGATGACAGAAACTTGTGGGAAATTGGGTTATTCTCTTTATAATTCAAATTCACATAGGCCTTGTAATCTGTATCTAGTGATAGACTCTGAAGGTCCATCTCTAGGGGCTCAGCAGTAGCTCTCACATTCCTTGTCCCATTTGCCACCACCACCAAAGCGTGTGCCAAAGCCTGCTGGGCTGGCCTGGACTCTTAAGGCATGGTGCTGCTGGACAAGATTACTTATTTTCTAGTTAGAAAATAGCCATTTTAAAAATTATTCCTGCATGCAACTCAGAAGAACAGCAAATTCAGAAAACCAAAACCATTCCGATAGACACAACATGAGTGGTGTCACCTGAGGTGCGTGGGCGCGCTTCGTCTACAAGATGCCACAACTCCTCATCTTGATAGGGCATCTCTTAGCATGCCTAGAACATCCTATGTTCAAAACCTCCATCTAGCAACTTCTTGCAGCACCCTGTGTATCAGCACAGTTTAGTGATCCACTTTGTGCAGTCAGCAAGTCAGATTCCAAACTTAGGGTGAATTTAAGTTTTTATAATTGATTCCATGAACAGAACTTAAATCAGGCCCTGCACCTGGGAATCTGAGAGGAAGGGAGGTGGTACTAAACATACACATTCCTAATACACTGCACTAGCCTCTCCTTGGCAAGAAAGATCAAGGAGGGATGTGTGGAAGGACCCAACAAATCCTTTCAAAAAAGGCAGCAATAGGTGCGGTCTGCAACAGAGCAGCAACTGCCGCTGGAGGAGACACAAACTTGTGCCCCAGAAAACCAACTGTGCCACTATGTGGCAAAATTCCTCCACTTCTTTTTTCTCCTTTGCCAAAGGAGACACATTGGTAACTGCAGAAGCAGCATAAGGTGGCATCATAATTGGTTTTATAGAGGAAAGTTAGTTGGTTGGTTATAATTGTGATGATCAAAAAAAAAAGGGACTCCTCTGAAGTTTTGATGGAGATGGGATTCTTGCAGTGGTGTTACCGATCATATTAAAGCTAATGGCTTTATTTTCTGCTTGGCTAAAAGCACAGTGAAACGTTTCATAGGCAATGCCTGCTGCAACCTTAGGTCCCTTGCTGCTGCTGCCGGCTGCGCAGTCGGTGCCTCTGCGCCGCTCTCCAGCGCGCTGAGGGCTCCGTTTAGTCCCAGGCTCCTGCAAGCGACTCCAAGCAGCCCCGTCGAGGAGACCCTTGCAGGTCTGCTGGGCCAGGGACATTTAAAACTAGCTCTCTGCCAGTCTGAGATGCTAATGTGGATGAACAAGAATTCCTTCTGTTAGCGAAGCCTCAAATAGCAGAGCAACGAGCGTGCTTTCTGACAGAAGGCACACCTTTGAAGGCTCTAAGATCCTTGCAGCCTTTAAAAATTTCATTCTAAGCTAGCCCGTTGCAAGATATTTCAAAAGCTTAAGCTTCCCACGATCAAAGGTACTCTTGAATAACACTATTATGTTCTCCTCCTTAAATCCTGTCTACTTGGAAGTGCTGGTGAGGAATTTGGCAATTTTTCACTTGCACTAGTGAAGCATAATGAAACATGCAGAGCACACGCAAGTCGCCCCTCACAAATGTCACCTATTGCGGTGACATCTCAGGATCTGACAACGCACAGCAATATTTTGAGAAATGTACATTGCCTACTTATTCTGTCATCTCATTTTGAAAGTGCAAATGTATTTAGTGGTCAGTACTACCATTTTAAGTACGACAAACATATAGGTACCACTCAGCAGTAATTCATACTGGAAGTAACGTCTAGTGAAAATAGCACTGGGGGCCAAATATTCAATCCCTGACAGGATATTTTCTTACTAATTTTTCCTCGCTGTCTTGTCTGCAAATACTGGGTTTATTCAGACAGCTGGGTGCCAGGTGGTCACCCCTTCCCTTTGGGGTACACGGGCACAGATTTCACACTACAGAAACCCAAATGTCCTTCCGTGCAGCTCACATATGCAGTTTTGCCATTAATGAACTCTGTTAGTGCTGAGTCTGTGGCAAACTGACAATGTGACTTCTCACCTATGTTTTATCCAAACTGCCTAATTTGGACTAATTTTGACTCAGGTCAAGTAAATCAGCAAACTTTTTAGAGCAAAAGGATTCTAAGCAAGCTTTTCTGTAGCCCTGTGTCCTTTATCTCACAGGCCAAGCAGGAAACCTAGGAAGATTTTCCGAAGTGCTGTGGGTGTTATTCAATCCTCTTCCACAGTTTGTTTTAAATAAGGCTTCTTCTTCACATTTCGTCGAGAAATACAACATTGTCAATGAAGGTACCTATGCACGGATAGCCAAGCAAACTATTTACAGATCATCTAATAGCTTCCAGTCAATCTACACTGGAATCAGGCTTGTCTACCATAAAGTCCATTTTTAACATGAAAGCTCCAAAATATCTTTCAAATTCCTTTGTCACATTTCTAAGTATCCATTTCCCATTCAGAAATGAGCTATTGGGAACGCAAGTGACCAGACACAGCTTGCTTTCCTTCACAGGTCTGTGACCTACTGCCAGCTAATTATATTATCCTACAGTTTAAACTCTGATCTTGGCTAAAATTCCTTGCCAGGAGATTCCTTGCTAAAATTCCTTGAATATAAATTTAAATAATTGTAAAACTGCTTAGCACTGAGCACATGTGGCTAACCTCAAAAGATGTGAATCAGATTCCCATATTCCTTAGGTAAAATGCATATACAAGAGAACAGGTAGGAGAAGTATCAACATCAGCCAGTATCTCTAAGTTTTACAGCTATCTGTGCAGTACAAAGACATTGCTGGTGATGTATTTTATAAATATTTCTCTATTCATTAGTAGTTTTGTCGTTTCTCATCTTACCTAAAGTCATACTGAGAAAGCTGTACCATTTTTGGAAGTAATCTCCACTGACCAAAGGAGAAAGAAGTCTGCAGGACACTCAGATGGGCTTATGCCCTGGAGCTCTAATTCCTTCCCAGAAGTAATTGGTGAGAAAATGCAATATAAGACAAAATTCTGTTCCTTAACAGTTGGGAAAGCCTCTGAAAGGACAACTTCAGGTGAGACAAGCAGCTGAGCGCAGCCATTAAGGCTCCTCTTCATTTGCCAGGAGAAGCTTCCTCTTACAACACTGCAGGTATGATCATGCTTATGCTCAAACTCCATCCCGTGGTTTTATGCAAGCCACAAACACACCCACTAAAGAGTGGGAAAGACAGTATAAACAAGGATCCCCCATCTCCCTGCACTTCCCTACCAAACACCAGTAAGAACTGGCCCAAAGCTGCTGTAGTTATCAAATTAAAAGCTAGGAGGAAACACTGATCGTGAGCTGTCTTCTGGCAGAAAACATCAAGAAACTTCTAAGCTGCAGAAGAAATGATACTACCTTGTAACAACAATATTTTGGAAAGTGGTTTATACAAAAAGAAAAAAGGAAAAAAAAGGAAGAAATTATTAAAGCTGTTCACAGGATAAAGTAATAGGTAGCTTAAGTAAGAAGTTGAGAACTAATTTTTAAGGTTGCATCCTGAAAGAGACGCAACAGCACCAAGCACCAGGATATATGCTGCCAACACAGGCAAACATCTGTTGCTGCTGGTGAACCAAGATGTCAAAGAAACCTACACAGAAGCCTCTGCTAATTTTTGAACGATTATTCATTTTCAATTGTACCAATGCTGATTTAATATGTAGAATGAAGACAGGATTTGGGGAGGATGCCAGTCAAACACTAATCACAAAACCAAGATCATTTAAGCAAATATTAGCTGACAACTCCAGCTGCAAAGGATATTGTAAAGATTTTCACTGAGCTCTTTCTCTTTTGCAAAGAAAACTATTGATACACCTGAAATAAATTGGAATGTCAATTACTTTTAACCAGAGAACAGTCATCAGACATCCTTTCTACTCCAGCAGCCCTACAAACCACAGAGTGAGTCATTACACAGCAGTTTGCAGCAAACAGCAGTATTTAGCTACAGGATTTATCGCGTCGTCTCTTCGTCTCTTAAACCCTCTTGACTTGGTGTATTGCTGACAACTTCTTACTCAGGATTGTGGCAGCTTGACTAGGGTCTTTGGGGAATATCCGCAAGGCGTTTCAGCGTCTGATTCTTCAAGTACCTCATTAGGGCGATGAAAAGGCACATGATGAAGGGGCAGTGCCATGCTTGAAGAGCTAGGGGTTCCTGTTGTCCTGAATTATTAACAAGCCAATATTTAGTGGACTGCTCCTGCCTGCCTGCCTACAGCAGGTGGTACCCCACTGCCTTTCACGTGGAAAGCATCTGCTTGCTCGGAGCCTCCCCAGAGCTCGCTACAGTCATTTGTTCGATTTAAGACAGACACTGTCATTATTCCGTGCAGCACTTCACAGAAAGATTTCCTACTAAATGCTCGAACCATCTGAGCGGCGCTAGGCAGGCTGCGGGCTTCATTAATAATGCATCCATGCTTATCAATAGATTTAGACAACTGGTATTTAGAAGCTTCTTCAGAAGGAGTGGTGGTTTTTTTTTCCCTCACACCAGTTAGCTTCATTCTGTCAGTTCCTTGATGTAGACATTACATCCAACTGAGTTCTGAAAGCCAGAGGTGCTAAAATTGTTTTTGAGCTGCTCCCTTGCTTTGGAGCCCCATTTGACTGATGTAACTCTTCACATCAACCCCTCTATTACATTATACTTCCCCATTTTTCCTGTGTTTGTGGGGAAGTGAGATTGTATTTACATAAAACCAGAAATTTGCCTCTATTTTTTGTTAAAATTCATGGCAGCATTGTCTCCGTATTCCCAACTAATTCAGCTTTCACTAAAACTTCGCTGGACCAGCTCACAAATGAGAAATGATTCAGTGTTGCTATGATTTGCAGAATGAACTGCAAGGGTGCAGTAGCAACTACTTTGACCTAAGGACTCGGGACACTAAAAGCAGAGTGAAAATTATCAAATGCTGCCCTGTTCAACAAGCAACATATGCAAAGTATGAGCTGCCCGATAGAATTCAGGGACAGGAAGAAGACAGATACAAATCTATTTAAATAGAAAAAAAAACCCTCAAAGAAATGTGTTGGAGAGGAACACTTAGGAGAAACATTTGGAGAAACATTAGGAGGAACAGTTGCGCTAGGAGAAGCAGTTAGTTGTGTGCTGCATTTCTGCTTATCCTTCTCCAGCCGATGCCATCACCACTCAGTAGCTCTGCATCTTTTCTGTAGACCTGGAAACCTTTCCCCTCTCCTCCCGAATTACAGGAGCGAATTAAGCAAGAGAGACTTTTAGCAGGGACTATAAAGATACTGCTGTGCAACAGCAGAGGCTGCTGCCAGGCTAACTGCAGATTGTTTTTACTGCAGGTTGGTTTTCAGTTCGGAATTGCTGGTTGCTGAAGCAGTAATTGCATAAGATATTTTTTAGTCCAGGTGAGGAGGACACACTGTGCACACCCAGAGCAATCACATCCGTGCATGAGGTTTAACACGTCTTGGATGGACCAGAGTTCCTGCACACGCTCAGCAAGAGGCTTTGGGAGCAGCTCCCGGTTCCCCAATACAGACAGTTCATTTAACTGCTCTGGTCACTCACAAATTACAGGCCCAGCCTGGTCTCCATTGGATCAACACCTGAAGAGCCGGATGCTGTTTATAGCTTGTGCCTAAACTAATCCTTACTGAAACGCCGACCAGGTGCAGCTGTGCTCAGCCCCAGCAGCTGCTTGAGGTCATGGGAAGTTAAAAGTTTGGGCAAAGAAGGGCAGAATTTGGCCTCAGTGAATAAAGTGATGTGCACATAAACAAAGAAGCGTAGCTGCAGCTGTGCATACAGCCCAAGTTTCTCTTTGAAATATCTGTCAAGAGTTCTACAGGGAACCAAATTCTCTAATTCTCCAAGGACAGAATTCCAACACAGGTAACAAAGCTATGATTTTTAAAAATACATTTTGTTCTAGTAGCATTAGGTAAATGTATGAGAAATGAAATTACTTCAATCTCACAACTCCTGTAACCCCTTGGAATTGCACAGCGGATGAGGACATAGATTAAAGGGAGCTGAACATCCACGCCGAACGGACCCCTACGGAAGGATTTTGCATCCTATCTCTGCCCGCTGCAACTAGGTCACACACGATTTCTCCAAAGATCTAACAGCATATTTCAGAGGATAACTTCTGGATCAAAAGGCGGATCAGTCTCCTTGCCTCCTCATTTCTTAGCCTAACTAGGAGGTGCCAGTGGTAACGGATTCTCAGCTCTGTCCACCAGCAACTGTGCTGCTGCCAAAAACCTGGTTAATATATTAAGAAGGGTTATTTAAATGGAAGTACTATAAGGACAGGAAAAGACAGTGTTTATGATGTTCTTTTTTTGTTAATTCAAGGTAGTTAATTCCCTTGCAGTATTATTATGACATGGGGAAGTTCATCCATCATATAGAGAGCTGTCTATATACAAACTTGATAACTATTTCGTACATATTGTCTATACACACACTCGATACATACTAGGTGCACAAAGCAAGCACCGAGCAGACAACGTACAGCAGTGCTCCAGCATAAGGAGGAAAGAAGCAGGAAAACAGGCACAGGCCCCTGGTTCCACAGACACAGACACTCCAACCTGTCGGTTCCGCTGGGAACAGAGCGGAGCCTCCCAGTGTGGCTCAGGGCTGGAGAAGGCCACTCGCTAAGCCAAGCTGCTCCTCACCCGGCCAGTTCAATTCCTGTGTCCCACCAAGGAAAACAGGCGCGCTCCAGGGCTTGCCTCATTTTCTGACTGCTGTCAAATCAGGATAAAAATCCTAATGTTTCACAGCCTCTTATTTTCTTGTTTCATGCAGAGTTAAAAGAAAAAAAAAGAGAGAAAGAAACCAATAATATAAAATTAGTTTAATATTTTGTGAAGAGATTTTAAATGATAGTCACTTTATCAAGGCTGATGAAAATGACAGTAGTGTCAAAGGGTAACAGGTTGCTAATAAATACAATAGTTTAGGAAAGTGCTATTCTTGTCACGGAAAAATACGTTCTGAGAAACATAATACCTCAGTAATTCATTTTGGAAAGCTACAGAGACTGCTGGGATGAGGACTGCAGTTATTAAAGGTAAAAGTACAGCACACGCTGTAATGAAATGGTTGTGCTACATCCTTCATTAAGTGTTTTGTGAGCCACCTGGGAAACGGCAGCTCCCGCGCCCGGCAGCAAGGCTTTATCTGGGGCTGGCTCACTAGAGGGAGCGCACAGAGCGATGCTGACAAACACAAACATCCCGCCCGGCTGCCTGCAGCCGCGCACAGAGCCATCGCCGCCACCACAGCTCGGATTTATTCTTCCAGGGCTTGGGTATAGGATTCACTGAGGAAGACTTGACCACTTGCAGCTGTCAGAAACGAGTTAACGCAGGGACGCTGAAGCTCTTCTGGCGGAAGCCGGCAGGCTGCGCGCTGCACGTGTCCACTGGAAGGAAACTTGCTGTCACATGAGATGCTCAAAAGCTTACGAATTCAGAGAGCACAGCAGGGAGCCTTCCTGGAGGATTCAAAGAACTGATGTGTTTTGGATGTGTTGACTGTTTGATTTACAATACTTAAAGGCATAAATATATAAAGGGGGAAAAAACAAGCAAATTTCACATGAACCACAAAGGAATGAGAGGTAAGAAAGGCCCGGACTGCAGATGTTTTGAAATATCTATGATATTTGCATGATATTTCATAAGGTCATAATTCATGCCAAAAAACAAAACAAAACAAAAACCTATGCTTTAACTGTGCTTTAATGTTTCAAGTCATGTTGCTCAAATAATATTGCTTACGACACGTTTCCCAGGTTTAGTTCACTGTAATCCCTTACTTTTTGCCATGCAGCCAAAGCTACATTGCAGAGAGCAGATGCAGTGCAGAAGAAGGTGCATTCGCAGCAGGAAAGCCAGCCAGCCAGCTGCTGCTAAAGCTCTGCATCTTCTGCACAGGAAGATAGCATGGAGCTGTGAGCTTGTTCTAACCACGCGGCAGAGTTCATACCCACGGCAAACAAGAACGCACCACGGCAGCACTTCACTGAAACGATGTTTCATACTAATAGTGGAAAAACCTCTCATTGTGCTCACCATTCTTTTAGCTGTAGCCTATTAACTTCCATGGCTTCCAGTTCTAGCCAATAACTTCCCACAACTGGAATTACAACGGGCTTATTTGAATACTGCAGTATCAAACACAGCTTTAAACCCTTAGTCCTTCGCGGAAGGAGCTGTGCCGTCCTGTCCCGTGGTGGCACCCAGCACTGTCAGCAAAGCCTCTTCACGTGAAACACGGGGCCCTTCAGCCCTAAGCACCTCCTTTCCTTGGAGCGGCCATCAGGAGCTCCAGGGGTGCGAGGCTGTTACTGGTCAAGAACAGGGTGGGCACGGTGGCCTCCATGGCCTCCGCAGCCTCGGCGGCCTCCACGGCCTCTGCGGCAGCGCACATGTGGGACGGCTCCGGCTCCCTTCCTGCCCCGGCTCCAGCCCCGCTGCTGGAGGGCTCCAGGCAGGACTCCAGGGCAGGACACGGAGCCCAGGGCTTCAGCCCAAGGGCAAAACCAGCCATAACTTGTGATTCCCCATGGAATGTTCTCCCTTCCATCGAGCAAGAGGCTGAGCTCGGGTTCCTGGACTGCTGATTGCCACGATGATTTTCCCAGCACTTTGCTGGACCTCTTTGGCTAGTGGGCTGTAACACAAGGCTGTCGCTGTCTGAGTGATGGTAACCTTTTAGTGGTGTATGCATATACTATAAAATGCTCCCTCTCTGATTTTATGTAATATAATATACAAGATAAAAAATAATTTAAAGCATATAAAGCTTGCAGTGAGCGAATTACAAAAATCCTTACAGAAGTAAGGAAACACTGGTTTTCAGGCTATTTGTACAACTCTGAGGTTTTCTAGGAAGTAACAGTGTGGCACAATCTTAAATGTTACTATCATTTCCCATAGTTTTCCAAGAAAATCAATGCCTTACTCTGCAAATATTTATCCATTAAATGATATTCATTCAGTGAATCATTCCAAATCTTGTTTTCATACTGTCCTCATTATTGCCCTTGGAATAATGCTATTGCTTTCTGTGTCACTGGTTCTATGGGGCTCTACAGCAGGAGATCATATTCTTGTCACACACACAACCACCACCAGCAGAAAAATATTATTTTTGTCATTTTATAAAGAGGGAATCAAACACCAGAAATATTAAAGTCGTGTCAAATGACCACTAATCTTTTTTAACAACACCAAGGGTGAATGAAATTAATTCTCTAGATACACCTTTGTTAGCCTTTGCAAAAGGCACAATGAAGAAGTAGGAATCCTATATACAAGAATTTGGAGTATTTATTCATTTTTTTTACATTTTTTTTTCCAGTATTCCAATGTCCATTTTTTTCCATGGACTTTTATTTTTCAGACCTATTCTAGGAGATCAAGTCTCCTGTAAGCATATTTCACTATTCTCCCCCATACCCAAACTGACAAAATTGGCCAACCTCATACAACTACAATCCTTTTTTTTTTTTTTCCTGATGAAGGATACATGATTTTTCCCCCAACATTCCTTGGCAACTCCCTAGTTTAGAGCTTATTTTGTCAGACATGACGGTGCTAAACTCCAAAGCTTTTCCAATTTAAATTGAGTCGATTCCTCGAGGACACCCCCTAATTCACGCATGCATCACAGACAGCAAGCACTGTCACATCTTCCCAGCAGCATTACACCCTGCCTTGCTTATCTTAGTAGCAGAAACACAGACCAAGGTTTAAGCAGACATGCTACACAGGGAGTCAAAAGGCTGGATTCCACCTTTGCCAACATCTCCCATATTCTCATGAGCATCAAAGGAGGAAAATTTTAAGGGAATACTATATAAAAGCAGGCAGTGTTTACAGACTTCATGATTTATCAGAGATGCAACACAGGCAGCAGAGATATCATTAGGAGAAAGAGTCAGCACCCACAAGCCTCGCCATGGGCCTTCCTATGCCGTGGCTCTGCCCCTGTGCACACCTAGCTCGCCACTGCAGTCCCACGGGCCACTTCCTATTAGGAGACTTTGTGATGAGAGGAGATACAGAAGCGAGACGTGTGCCCAGGGAGGCACTTGTCAGGGAGGCCAGGGAGGAGGCTGTTATCCTGCCTAGCCCAGCCCAGCAGAAGCTTCGGGTGCCCCCAGAGCAGTTAAATGTGGATGACACCGTTGCTGCCTCATGGCACAGCACATTAAGAAAGGGCTATCTCAGCGAAGACAGCACCAAACCCCTGG
>JAUBOD010000113.1:710828-739519 GCA_032353885.1 Nothura maculosa
TCTTCATTCCTCCTACACATGCTCAGAAAAGAGGGTGTGTGTGGGAGGAACATAAACATTTGCTAACCCACTTACATTCCCCTCTGCTCATTTCCTCCATCCAAAATCAAACAGACTTCAAATGCAAAAGGAAGCCTCAGCCCAAAAGGAGAAATTCTGAAAGGCAGAAGAGATTGTTATGGGAATGAAAACAGGGTGAGTTTAAAGGGCTCCCAATGTGCATCAGCTGCATTAACATACACAGATTAATGACAAACACCTGCTCTGAATTTTAACCACGTACAGATGTAAATCACCAGCACTCAAAACTTACATGATGATAAACTCCAGTCCTCTTTTGCATACATATATCAGTAGCTTTCAGGTAAACTACTTAGGAGAGAAAAGGTTGCACACTTCCAAGGTTCAGTTTTACCACTACTTCCTCATGAAGCTGAGACACTACAGTATTTGCTTACAGACAAGATATTTTACCCTGCCACAAACACCTTGAAAAATAACTGATGCTGTAGATACACTTGGCAACATATTTTATGCGCAACTAACTTTATAATGTCCGATCATTGGGTGTCCAAATTATTTCCTGCAATGGCAGCAGATGCAGAGATGATGCGTGGAAATGAGCAGCCAGACTTGGACCACGCTTCATGGAAAAGTGAACTTTGAGCAAGGAGCTTTGATGGCAACGTGACCACCAAAATTACTTATTAGAAAATCAATGCACTTTGTCAAGTTCATCTTCAGCTATTTGCTATGAACCTGAAGACTACTCTACACTTATTGAGCAGTATAAATCAGCTATTTACTGGAGTAATTTTTTAAAATGTCAGAAAACCACATTTTCCTTTTTGCATTAATTTTTCCAGGTTCTTTTTGAAACAAAATATTCATTTGGGGCCATGACAGCTAGAATAGAAATGTCTCTGGCACAAGCTTAGCTTTCTAGCCTGCAGGCAAAATATAAAATTGTTGTTAAATTGGAGTAGAGCAGAAAATGGATGGTAAATCTCGTTTGTGAAACTTTTGCTAATAACAAACATTTGTCCTGTGACGTGTATTGTAAGTAACAGCACACGACAAGGTGTGTTACAGCGCTGCAGCAGCAGCAGGCAGGAGCATTTTGATGAGTGAGGCTGAAGGCCAAGTACCCCAAATATGTAGATGTTATTCACTCAGTTCCATAGTGCATGCGTGTATATATGTGTGTGCGTATATATAAGGTGTGAGCATCTTTTTTTTCTTCTCAATGTTAGGCTCGTATACTCTGAGCAAAATATAAAGGAAAGAGTCCAGCTCCAGAAAAGACTGGGTTGGACATGAGCCATCTTAAATATTATCTTTAAATGTGAGCTAAGTATAAGCCTCTTAAAAAGTTAAGTTAAAAAAAAGTTAACAAATCCTGATGCTTTTTGATTTTGTATGATGCAAAATTCTTCTCATGTAGAAAAAGTGGGATACTCCCAGGTACAGGAGTGTGCTACAGAGCTGCTGAATCTCTAGAGATTTCTAGTGGCTTTCAGAGCACAGAGGATGGCTCCATTTATAAAAATTATCATCTTGAAAACAGAGCAAGAATAGGGATACTACTAAACATGGGCAATGAGCCAAGATGGGAGATGTTTGTTTGTTAGGCTAACTTCAGGTTTCTATAAAAAAATAAAGACCTGGCAACTGCCGTTCTTGTAAGGGACTGAATCTTTTGCTCACTGGGCAAAATAGCAGGCACTTTGCAACTCACAGCTTGCAGCTACTTGTCTGGCCCCTGACATGGGCCTGGGGTTACTCACTACATCTTGGAAAACTGTAATCAGCTAAAACAGAACCAGGTTCAGAACTCCAGGTACCAAGTCCAACAGGTTTTTAATTCTTTTCTCAGTGTTGTTGGTTGGTCTAATTAAAGATCTATTTGTGCACAAGCTTTACCCTCAGCTTATACTAAGAAACGTTGACCTTGGCCTAAACCCTCATGGGGACAGGGCAACAGCTCCGGTTGTTAGACAGTAAAAATCTGTCTGGCAGACTCTGCTCTCTCACTTAACCCTTCTCCAAGCTGAACTCATCAGTGATCCCAAATCGCCGCCCTGTTTTTTAGAGCAGAGCATTTTCCTTTGAGCCGAGACATCTTATGGGCTCCTAAGCACAAACCTGCACTTCACTGAGGTTAGAATCAGAAATCTGCCTGGAGGGAGAGGCTTTTCCCGCCACTTCCTCATCCTGATTCACAGTTTTGAGAAGCATTCCTGTACAGTCCCTGGCTTCAGTAAAAAAGTCAGTTTTGCTCCTTTTTCCCAGTACATTCCAGTTTCCACAGACATAACCAACGCCCCATTCCATGATTTCAGGAAGGGTTTTGAAGCCCTTCAAAAGAATATATTTATGATTACTCTTCTTCGTCAGGGATGTGAGCCATCCCACAGAGAACATTTAAGAGCATCATGACAGATAGCCATTTGTTCAACTGTTTACTCTTTACACTCAAACTTTCTTCAGTTTTGGCTGCATGCAATTTCAGTCAAGAGCCAGAAATTGTGGTCTTTGGGGGCTTAGGAAACATGAGTAGCCTTACAAAATCCAGGCAGCTTGCCAGAAAACTTTAATTTCGTTGAACTGTGCTGGAAGGTTAAACATTTCACACAGTTTTGATTCTCTCTCCTATCTGCCTTGTACTGTTTGTCCTCTTGTCAATGCAGGAGCTTGGGGAGGGGAGAGATGCCCAACTGCAGCTATCACATGGCGGCGGCTGCATTGCTGGGGAGCTGGAGCAGATGCTCAGCTCGGGCCTCCTGTGCTTGAAAGCCGAGTACCTCCAGTGCTGAAATGCCTTCACACCACACACTAGCAGATTTCTTCACTGAAAAGTGTATAATAATAATATAAAAAGCTTTCCCTCAGTGAGGTTCTTCTGATTTTGGCCTACTGAAAAAAAAAAAAGATAGTCCAAACCCAGCTTTAGGCCCTCTGAGAACTGGAGAGCAGGAGATGAACTGCTCATCCCAAGGGGCAGCATCTGTAAACTTGACGTGAGTGAAAGAGTCACTCGAAAGACCTTTTTGGTTTCCAAAACACTAAGGCTCTCATCATACCCTGTGAGCATGTTTCCATACTTGCATCATATTCTACTCCTGCTTTGTGGCACAGAATAGCCACTACTTAAGAATCAATAGCAAAAAAGACATGACCCATTGAAAATTAATGTTTGAAAGTCCTGAGCCACATTGTGCAATTGATTTTTCAGCCTACAAGCATCAATGGCACAACACTTCCCTTCTCTGAAGCTCTCTGAATGATACATTGCTTCTGAGAAGCCCCTAAGTGGGCAGAGCGACTCCAAAAATCTGTCGTGAGTCACAGACTTTTGCAAGCGAGCCCGTAAGTGAGCGAATTCTGTAGAAAGGGCAGGGCCTGGCACCGAGCACAGGACAGGGACACTCATGAGAACTGGCCCTGCAGCTGCTTTAGGGGGCTGGGGAGACTGAGCAGTGCAGAAAGCCCCACACGACCTGCCCTTCGCTCGAGCCCTCCAGGAAGCCCCACACGACCTGCCCTTTGCTGGAGCCCTCCTGTCTGTGGGCCAAGCCTCTCGTTCCTGACCCGCACTGCCCCTCAGCTTTAGGCCTCCCTGCCTTCTCTGCTGGCAGCACACAGCCAAAGAAGTGCCTGCATTTCTGTGGGCCAAGAGCCCAGCCACCACATGAATGTTTTCACCCCTGTGAGCATCCCCTCTGAGGTCCCATATGGTATGTTTTCCAAAGGGCTGCCAAATTTCACAGACTTGAAACCACAATGCTGAAAATTTCACCAGAAGTGTTTTCATTTCTGTCTCCATTTTTCAATAGCCCTTTTCTATAAATACTCGGAAAGCAGGATCATGCTTCTGCACCTCTGCTCTGAGGAGAGTTGTCACTGCTAGCAGCTGGAGACTGGGAGTGCATTCGGGACGTTCCCTTGAACCGTTAACTCACACTGGTGGAAATGAGAAGGAGACACATTTCTACTCACTGCAGAAAGTCTGTTAGGGCCCAGCTTGCTCTGCCTTTGCAGGTGCTATGGGGCATTCCCAAGTTTACAGACCCTTCCTGCAGTGCTGCTCCTAACAAAACGCTTCTTTCCCTCCATTCATAGTTTGTCTGGGCCTGCTGGCCTGAAAGTGCTCCCATAGAGGTGCAGCCGGGCCAAGGCGGCGCGTTGTGTCCCACTTGCGCCTCACTTTCCCATCCACTGCACAAACTAGTCCCATGCAAGCAGCCTGCTTCCTGCTGCAGCATCCCGTAGGATTACACACGCATTTTGCCAGGAGTAATCATCACAAATCCTCTGCAGTTCAGTCTCTGAAAACGACGCTTTGAAGCAAATGTCTTACTTGCTATCAGCCGAGAGCCCCATGCTAGCTCCATAAGATGCAATAGAGTATGTAAAACAGAATCACGTGGCATTCATTCACTGCATCCCCAACATCTGCTCGTATAAATGCGTAAAATCCTCTTTAACAAAACAGTAGGGCACTTTTCAACACTGTGGAAAAATCCTGATTTGCTCAGTTTTTTGAGGCTCACTACTTAGAATTTATCATAAGAAAATGCTTAAAATTGTGGCCTTTCAGAAAATAGTTATTGTTGATTGAATGAGAGCAAGCATACGGGGCAACTGCATTGAGGTATTCTTGTTTAACAATGTAGAGGAGAGGTGGGAAAAGAGCACTCCCCACTGAATCAACCATAACTGCACCAGCATAAACCAGGGGGATATATACATACCATTAAAGCTTGACATAAGCAGAGATACGTGCCATAGGATGCCCCTCGGCTGCTTCTGCTCTTGTCCAGAAATGACCTAGTGCAAAGAGGAGGCGGAATGGCATTTTCAGCCCCATTTCAGACACTGGCCTTGACCTGGAAGCACAGAGCGAAATGGCGTTGCGTTAAATAGGCAGTTTTCTAGTTCCGTGGTAATGAACTCGTTATTTTCCAATACCACTATTGTTATTTCAATATAACTGAAAAAATAAAAGGCAGCATAAGTCACGTAATTCTGGAGAGAGAGACAGAAGCGGCAAGTATCACTGAAAATGAAACTTTGGAAACTAGGATTTATTTCTCTTTTCAACTTGCTTTTCATTTTTGACACTCCTTTCTAGGTATACAAATATTTTTCCCTTGTTTAATAATATGAGTGGAAAAACAGTGGGACAAAAAAGTAGGACAACAGGATTATGTGATTTTTGTAGCCTATTTAAACAGAACAGAACCAGAATTTAGACGGAATAAAACTGCCTCCTTTGAATGTGACATTTTTTGATGGTTTATCCAACTGCAAGAGGAAAAGATCTGTTAACTCTGTCAGGAAGCAAAGAAAGAAACAAACGAACCCACAAACATCAAAATTCCAGTTGCCAAGAACTGCCATTTCTCCTTTGTCTTGCTGTGCAGGTATTTTCCCTTTCCTAAAAAGCACAGGAATCGACTGTGACCCTTTGGCCCGTTGTCTCCCTTTCTGCACCACACCAGGCTGCCAAGATGAACTGCATGCAGGAGATATCTTGCTGAAGAGGTTCTGAAATTTTAGTAATAAAAACACCTTTTTAGGAGACACTTTGGATTATGCTCTGTGGATTTCCTTTCCTAGAGGCAGTCTAGACCAAGCCAGTACGTGGTGAACACACTTCAAGCCGCAGTTAGTGACGTGGTGACACCCAAGGCTCGTGGCCAGTGCTTGCTGGTTCATTATTCCCGTACAAAGTCCGTGTGCACCTCCCAGGACTCGCCTCCCAGAGCCAGCTCTGCAAAGAAGCCACCGAGTCTTTTCTTCAGCCCCCATCTTGCCCCTTCCATTAGGGAACCAAGTAACCAGAACCACTGCCGCGCGAGGGGCAAGCTGGGCCCTTTCAGCCCGACACCGTGAGGAGTTGTGTATCAGAGCACTTTTCTTATCCCGGCAAGATGATTCCGCATGCTGGCATACGTGTTTGTCTTGGCCATGTGCTGTGTCTCATTCCTTCCTAATCCTCAGGGCAAGGACATACTTGCACGTGTCTAACACAACTAGCTGTCTCCAGGCCTTATCGCAATATAAATAACCAGGGAGCGCAGAGAGCCATGGCGAGGCAGAGGCCTTCACACAACTCGTGGCTCGCCGACTCCTGCGGATCATTTACAGCAACTGCTCCTCTCAATACTCTGTCTTAAGAAAAGAGAAAGCAACCTTAGAGTGCAGAGATCCAGGTGGGCTTTTAAGCCTCTCTCACTCATTCCTGAGGTGAAAAACCTACCTACCTTTTACTAGAAGCATTAATATTTCTTGAAGGGCACCATGAACACTGCTGAGCCATTCATGAGTTCAATGAACCCTGCAGTTTCCATAAGCAGTCGACTACATTTTCTGAGAGTTTTTCCCTACTATGACATAAATGCAGCTATTTAAAGACAGCTATGAAAAGTCTCCAAGTCCAAAACTTGTTCTTAAAAAGCACTAAAATCTGCAATTATGTTTTCGGGGGTCTAAGTTGTAATTTGGGCTTTCATTTCATCTGCAGGTGCAGTTAGACATTTAAATGCCATTCATAAACAAAAAAAATCTACTTGCACATTAGCCTCACATGCAAATTTGGGGTAACATGATATCAACATTTATGTAAACTCTCAAACTTTTACAGTGATGCTCTGAGCTGCTGTCGAGATCTTCAACCAAGGACTCGAGGAGTGAGGACCAGGTCTGTTGGGAGAGCTCTAAGAGCTGTGTTTTCCTTCCAAGCACCCTGCTAGAGACTTTGCAGTGAAGCTAATTGACCTTCCACAGATGGCAGTCAGATGAGCTAAGAGCCAGCAAAAACAAATGCTTTAAGTTTATACTGCAAGTGAAAGCTGGTTGCATTTCTTAGCATCTTCAAGATAGATGGAGGAAAAAAATCGGCCTCTTCCTCCTCCTCCTGTTTTTGCCTTTACATGAAAGAGTGCTCGGCTGATCCTTCCTTGGGGCAGCAGTACTTAAATCTGTGAGTCACCAGCTTGCTAGCCTAATTTGGTTCTTGTTTGGAAGAATTTTTAAAGTTATAAATACAAGGCACTTACTGGAATCAAATTACAGGCTGGTTTCGGACCTTCTTGAACTGGTTAGAATCTAGTAGTTATGTTTGGTGCTATGTATAGCCTATTAATCAAGGCAAACCCAAAGGGAAGTCTAGGTATGCAGCTTCAGGAATTTGTCCTCAGAGCAGCGAGCCAACACCGATAACTGATTTTTGGAAGGCCAAAGAACCTAGCAGAGTCAATTGCTAGTACGTGGCAGGGTAGCCCAAGAATTTTCCAGTGATTCAGACATACGTGGAATGGTGCAAGAAAGTGCTTGCATTCACCAAACCCCTCTCTCTGCAGCAAGCAACAACACAAGCTGCCTTCTCAGGCCCAAGAGGGAAAGCAATAAAATAAAAAATGCCTCCCTTCCCCCTAGCAGTACATACGTGCAACTCTGGCTGGACATCACACAACAGTACATACCTACAAATCAGTCTGCCAGATTAGGAGCTGCCTCCTTAAATGGGAACCATGTGTACAAGGTTAAGACAGCTCTGCTGGCCTTAGAACATTACACCATACAGAAAAGCTTATTTATAATCAGAGGCAAAAGCCCCGTGCTCACACTGACACTATAATAACTTTTACCTTTTGAATCTGAGCTGATTTGCTTCTATTCTCTCGCATCATGACAGAACAGTTTCCAGAGTGATAAAAACAACTTGAAAATTTGTCCGCCCTGAACAAGACAGTCAGGATTTAACTGTGGTTTTCTTCAGACACGCACTTTGTAAAAGGCAGCGTTAATCACATAACTTGGATTAAGACGCAGACTAGGACTTCTGCTGATAGATAACAATTAAATTGGGATGTCAAATGTGGATTTATGACTTCCAGCCTCCAAACTGCACAGTTGGAGGGCTCAATGACATCTCTTCAGGAAGCAAGGGGCCATTAGACTCATTTGACAGAAATGATTGCCAAGTAAGATTTATGTGAAAATACTTTACTACAAGAAGGCTTCAAATGCCTTGTGAAGATGAATAGTTGGATCAAGCAGATGCAAGGGGTTAGAATTTGAAGTGATTTATGGAGTTTACATATAGCACATGCTGTAGGATATCAGAACTACTAGGATGTTACACAGTGCAGTGGTTTTGTTCACAGAGATGCACCATAACAACTCAATGGAGGGCTGCACTAATTAATCTCATGAACTGCAGCATTTCCTTAGTATAGTATAGTATATTATAGTATACTATATATAGTATAGTATACTATAGTATAGTATAGTATAGTATATAGCCCCCCATGAACTTGATAAAGCTCGGATATTCCTGCTTAGGCATGTCAGATAGCGCAAGATGATACTGCCTGATTTCCAAAACAACATTCTACTTTAAACTTTTCCTTAATGGACAAGATATAGAAAATATTGCACTTGGGTTTTGTAAGAATTTGGAAATGGGCAAGTAGGAAGAATGATGTTATTGAACTGCATGTGCTCATAAATATCAGGCAACAGCAGGAACATGGGCTGCTGGAGAACAACCCAGCAAAACACTCATAGCCCCGCATCTAACTTTAAGCAAGGGAACCTCCTTCTGATGTGAAATGATTTAACTCACGTGTCTGAGCTAGGCAAACTCCAAATACGTGTTTCATTAAGTCCTCGAGCCTCGCACTCTCCTGCCTGCCAGGTTCCACATGATCTCAGTGCCCCTCAGCTAGGCTCCCTTAAGGGAGGTGCTTCCCTAGAAGGGACTCTGCTAGGTGAGGAAGCTGATGCAGGTCACGGAGCGCTTCGATGCCAGGATGAGGAGCAGTCACACCTGAGCTCGCATTAGCATTGGCAAATGTGCACAGAAATAATCCTGCTGAGAATATTGACCCCTTGCCAAAACCAGAAACACACAGCCTATTTCTGAGAGTTATAAAATATCTCCCAGAAAATATCTTTGATTTTTAGTATCCTTATCCAAAGAGTTGTGTGTTTCTAACAAAGCTAGAGGAGGAAAAAGTGATTTCAATCCTTACAAATTTACAAATTTTCTGTTTCTTTCAAAACAGAAATCCTGGGAGCACAATGGAGTTCAAACTTTTCTAACTGGAAGCAGCAATGAAATGTGCCTTCAGAAATCATCAGTTATTTCTTATCTTTGGCCTCACGCTAGCTCTGGATCTGTAAGCTGTGAACATCCTCAACTGAGAGCACACTCTACTTTCAGTGAGCTTTGATAGTTTATATGGCATCAGGAATACCAAGGTCAGAAAACTAGAGCCAAAACCAACAAGAGAGAATATTATTCTAAAACTATAGTGTTACCCATGAGGGCCATTGGATATAAGTGGCTTCCAGTCTAGATTTTGGGCTACTCTCAGATTTTTCAGATTTTATTTTTTAGAACAGACTCTCTTCTCCACATTACTCTCATCTTTGGTGATATTATAATAGGTAGCAGGGTGACTCAGAGCACGGTGTGCTCCGTTCTTAATATCACATGGGAGAAAAGCTCCCGAATCTTCACATGAAATTCAAACAGTGGAGATTTGAACTGAGGACTGGAAGATCCAAGATTCTGTCTTTGCTCTTTCTTATTCTCTAGGAGGGAATACTATGGTTGTAAATAACAAAGACTTTTTCTAGTTTTTATTATTATTGAAATTCAAAATTTCCAAGTTAAAAGATCACCTATAATTCATGAAATGACATTCAGACCCACATGGTTTTCCGGGGCTGAGAGAACTTTCTGCGCCTTTTTTTTCCTTACTATATCCACATTCAGGGTGCACACGGACATTTTGAAACCCCCAAAGCTCGGAAGGACACGGAGGAAGGGAGGTGTCTTAGCGAGACCTTCCGGCGCTCGCTGGCGCGCCGCGCTTGGGGACGCGCTGCTGCACCCGCCGCCAGGGCCTGCTGCCACCCTGCAGAGGAAGCAAGGCGCCCTCCAGCATGACCCAGCGCCAGCTCCAACACTGAATGCCAACGGGCCTCCAACTCTCCTCTATGATCAAACAGGCACTTTCACACAGTCTTTTCACAGAATCACAGAATCTTCGAGGTTGGAAGGGACCTATGCAGGCACACCTAGAGCATGGGGCACAGGGTGGCATCCAGGCGGGTTTTGAAGACCTCCAGAGAAGGAGACTCCACTTTTCATTTGGAAATCTGTTCTTTCTGAATATTCCTCAGTTTAGTTAATAAAGGATTGGAGCAGAGTGTAATTTTGATGAAGCTAGGATATATTTAGCCTTTCATGATCAGCTGGGGAACACTGCATGGGTGCTGTCTTGTTAACTTGCTATTTGTTTTAAGTATTGAAACATACCTAAAATTTTACACATCTTTGTATTTTTGAGTCTTCTCTAACACTGTTGGATTGGATGCGCAACTTAACTAGCATCCCCTAAGAGGCAGTCTTCCATACAGTTCTCCTCTAGAAAAGCAAAAGGAAGCATTTGTTACCATGGTCTCACACATACAGGAGTCAAGCAAAATGATGCCAACTATGGAAAAGAAAAAACTGCATGAGGCTCTGAACATTTAGAAGGCTTTCAAAAGTACGATTTTTACTTTCCCCCAAATTACACTGAGTAGTTGTTGACTCATGGTAATAAGCAAATACCTACTCAGAAATGAGTAGTTGATAAACTTTGGGAAAATATCATTTACTTACAGTGAGTATAAGCCAAGCAGAGAAGGGGAACTCCGAAGATGCACCAGAGCAACCTTTACCTGCCACATAACTGCTGTGAGTTGCCAGCTACACAGCCTACACACAGCTATAGTGCAGAGGCTTCAAATTCCCTCTTTAGTAGGTATCAAATTCCTGAAATTTTCAGAGATTAAAATGAAATATATGGAAGTCCAAACATTTATTCTCTCTTTGAGGCAATTCTACAGCAGTATTAAAGAGTAATCCTCAATGCCTGCCTGAAGGATCCTCAAAATCCCACTCTCCATCTGTGTTAATTATTACCAATGTAGTACACGAAAGGGATGCTGATGGTGGGATGTCACACAAGAGGATACAATTGCAACCTCTTCAAGTTTACCTTCAAGCTAGCACTGAAGGAACATGGCCTATGCCTGCGGGAAAGGTCTTGACAAAAAATGCTCACTTTTTTTTTTTAGCAGAAACTAGATTCAGCTGCTAGCACAGCCATTTCATTTAAGTCTTGGGAGAATGCCATAAGGCTGTATTAAAAAATATAGCACAGTGTTTGCTTCTCAAGTTCACAACTATGTTTTAAAAGAAGAGAACTTGCTCCCGCTCCCCTGCCCGGGAGCACTGTGTTTTGCAGGCAGACAGGAGCTGGCTACATGTTGATGTAATCTCATCCTGCCCTTAGGACTTGTTTGTGAGGGCTGGGCACTGAGCTAACTTTGTCCACATCATTGTGGGGAGCTCAGAGGACACACAGGGCTTGCTCTTCTGCAGCAGGAAGCAATTTTGTTACCTCCTATTCTGGTAGTTTAGGAGCTTAAATTCAGCAGCAGTCTATTTAATGAGTAGCAAGGGGAACTCATGTTCTTTTGTTATCTTGGTCAAACAGTATGGTGACCAAGCTCAGATTGAACCCATGTAGGTATAGAAAGACGGGAATGTCCAAGTCGAACAACTTTAACCATGCTGGCAGGCAAAAGATGTTTCAGGTCCTGCATTTCAGTTATGTACTTGTATAGAAGGCTCAGAGCCTGCTGTAGTGCTGCAGTCCCTATAGAAACAGCTAAGGTGCTCATGCATTTTCAGAGTTTTCTACAGACTACAGAGCTAGAGAAACTAGAGGAAAAAACAAAACAAACACACATACACTTTTTTACTCCTTCTCAGAAGAATTAAAATATTAATTCATAAGGCAGAAACAAAATCCATACAGATAAAAACTATCTAAAAGAATCCACTGGACTTTGAAATCACATGCAAATCCTAGGGAAACTAAATAGCAATTGGCATCTTTTCACACTGAAGTTAGTGAAACAAAGTACTTGTAAGAGCAAGAGAGAGGAGGGTCCCTTCTTTTCCTTCACCCTAGGGAGGGGAGGCATCAAGCCAGAAATGCCAGAAAAGACACATTCCCATTAATTCCCATTACTGATATTGATCCACTTTTGTGGCTGATCCTGTGGCTGCAGGTCACTTCTTTCAAAATACAACAGCTGATCTGCAACAAAAAGCACTAGGTCAACAAAGCCTCAGAAGGGACAATCAGCTAAATCTGCAGCTATCAGCCAGGGGAACTGTACAACAGTTCCATCCACAGCTGGTTAGCTTTCCTATTATTATTATTTGTTTGGTCTATGGAGCAGTGCCTTTACATACAGACTTGATTGCATTTCAAATGCAATCAGCCAGTGCAGAAGAGCAAAGATGAGAACTCCCTCTCAGTCCTTCAGTTCTGCTTCCTGGGTTGGGAAACCAATCGAACTAAAAAAGAAAACCCACGCAGTATTTCCAAGGGCACAGGCTGGCTCTCCTCAGCGCTTCGCCCTGCAGCCCCACGTGCGGTGGTGGCGCTCAGTGCTGAGGGGCAGCGCTGCCCTGCAGCAGAAGGCAGGACCAGTGCCAGGCTGGCCCTACAGCACATCTGCAGGCAGCGCGGCCCCTGCCCTTCATCTGCACCTGAGGCACGGGCGAGAGGGGCAGAATGGGCTCCTGCCCATCTCATGACTCAAGTAGCTTGTGTTGTCTCCCTGTCATCTCTATGTGTAGGTAACAGACTGCCTAACTTTGGGGAGACTTCTGCAAGAAAGACTTCTGCTCCTCTGTTCCCACTCCTTCTGTGTGTCTTGCACTTCTCCCTTGCCTTCCCCTCCAGGAAGGGCCCCGTGCAGACATGACTGCCCAGGCTGAGGGGAGTGTGGGAGCTGGAGCTTCCCCGCTTGGCTCTCGGTGGCACCAACGTGGCCATGCGAGCCTGGCCCTGAGAAGCTCCCGCCTCTCTCTGGCACCAGGGCTCCAGGCACATCCTTGTTACGGAGAGGGCATTTTGCAGTCAGTCAGTTCCCATCTGCTCAGTGTGCGACACTGCAAACAGCTACTCTCGGCTCCATGCCAGGGGCAGCCTGGGGTAGGAATGGTATCTGGGAACCAGATGGGCCCGAGTACTTGTTAAGGCACTCTTGCCTCCAAAGCAAAGCATGTGAGCTGAGGCTAGGTCTCCCGAGACATTCCCTAGTCAGCAATACCAGCCAAAGATGCTCTTGTCCTGTCCTTGCCCCTTTCTCCTTCTCACAGTTATCTCCCCAAACCACCAGTCATTGCTACGCAGCTATTTGGGTGGCCATTTCACAAGTCAGACTGGAGAGCTGGCCTGGCTTGAAGAAAAAAAGATCCTTAACAATTCTCCTCTCTCCAGCCCCTACAACTATTACTTTAACTGGAGTCTGTGCTCCCGGACCTGGTTCACAGCACAGCCCCACTGGCAGGATGCTAAGGATAACACTAAGAACCACACGTCAGTAGTGTTAGCAAGGACCCATCACCTGGAGCCGGTCTGAGAACGGCTGCTCCCCACCTGCACTGGGCCAGAACGTATGTCCCCTATTTGGGACATACGGGTGAAATTTGTCTGCTTATCTTGAGATAGGTGCTGTGCAAGACATCCACTTTTGAGCAGCTCCTCCAGACTGCATTTGGAGCCAAGAGGAGGACGGGTGCTGGCAGCACCCAGGCCATCTCCTCGCAGAGATGTGCAGCCCGCACTATGGAACTGACCCTGCTGCCACAGCTGGGGTAAAGGCAGGGGCACGCGGCTGGGCTTTGCCCCCGGGTGCAGTAACCAAAGCTAGCACGTCTTCCCCACTGCCTGCACTAGCTCCTTGCCGCACCACTGAGAAAACCTTCCCATATGAAATACTCTGCTGTTCTTTTCTATCCTTTGGGCTCTTGCTCACCGGTATCTTAAAGTTCAGGGCCATTCTGTGTTATCATCTCTCAACCTTCCCTTGCTCCCAGTGCCACCATAAACGCAGACAAGCAAATGCCCATTACTGTTCTGAAGGACATGACAGCTACTAATGACTAATAACACAGGCACCACACAAGTCATGCAGTCCACCAGCAGGCTTGTGGACTCCTGCTTTTATTCTCCATATTCAGAGTGAAAGGTGCAGGGAAATGATTTGTGATAATCAAATTTGATAGCGGTGACCATTCAAGTTCCCTGATAATCCAAATATTCACCAGCCTGCCTGGTGGCACTCATTTCCCACTGCGCTTACCTGCTCCCCAGAACAAGCTTTCTCCTCCCGTGTCCCAGCGCCGCGCCGGCAGGCACACTAATGGTTTTCAAGAGCCCACAGCGTTGCTTCACCTCACTCCCTCACAAACAATTTTTTTCAGATTCATGTAATGCTAAACACGCCTTTGGGCTTCTTTTTAAATAAACAATCAAACAAACAAGAAACCCACACCATGCTCAACTCAGTTTCAGCTTCTCCCGTTGGACCATATTGTGTATGAGACCCAGAACATTTTATCTTCTCTCTGGTAACACTTCTCACGTGGCAATACCCTAAACAGGTAACCAAAGGACAATATTTCTACTCCTTTTATATTCCTCCTCATTCCCTGCTCCCTGCCCTCTCTATCTTTTCTGCATGTGGGACCCTTGTCAACAGCAGTGGCAAAAGAATTATCAATCCCACTCCAGTGGTGCAATCCATTTCCTCACTTCTCAGATTTCTTTTCCAGCCATTTCCTCTCCAGCAATTCCCAAACAATCCATATTTTTGCCTTTGGCCTTGCATCGCCTCGTCTCCCCTGTGAATTTTTCCCCCCTTTCCTCTGGCTGTGCTTCCTTTTTTGCATTTCAAGCCAGAGGGCAAATGAGCAGTGACCTCCGCAGCTGGCACCAGGACCTCTCCCGTGGCGAGAGAGGAGCCAGCTCTGCTGGGGCGGCAGCCAAGTCCCCGTCCCGGGGGAGCCAGGCACCTCCTCACAGCAGGGCCTGCCCACTCGCAGCAGCTGAACAAAGTCAAGTCAAATTTAGATATTGATTATGTTTTTTTTTTCCCTCTTCTCCTCAATCTACATCTTGTTTCTGCAAAGCACAGATTCTCTCAGGAGGATGAGGTGTTAAAGATAGAGCCTTCTCCACATTTTTACCCCTAAAACACAAACTGTACCTCTATTTGCTATGAGATATGTATGGTTTTCATCTAATAAGTATTCAAGCAAGCATGTTTGTGGTGCCCAGCTAGGTTGCACTTGTGCTATTTATGATCTGAGGGAAAGCAGGAAGCACCTTCAAAAATAAAGAAAAAAAAAAATACACAGGAGAATTTTCCCTGTCAAAATTGAAACTGAAGGAGGTCAAGTTTGACTTGCACAGGTCTTGTTCAAGTAAGTACTCAGACCTGTTTGTGCAAGTGTTTGCACAGGCCTGTCCTTACTCGACTGCCTCACAGCATCAGGTAGCACTGCCCTCCATGTGCATTTTGTAGATACCACCTGCATTCGAAGCACTCACGTGCTTCCAACTGCCCATGCTTTACTGGTGCCCGTAGGACCTCAATGTGTGGCCCACGCAACGGCGACTGTTGCCATTTATGCCGCCTATTACATTCAGAGGTGCAAATTCAGCACCGAAACGAGGAGGCAGAAAGGCCGGGCACTGCCCCGCGAGCCGCCGGACACGGCGGGTGTGCGGGCAGCGCAGGAGGCTTCGCAGGCCCTGCGCACGCCAGGCTCCGCAGCCCCGCGGATGGGAGGCCGGAAGGTGCTAACGTTGCTCCCAATGGAAGAATGTGTCGGTTTGGGGAGCTTACTCTCACTGTGGCCCTTCAGTAATGAGAAACTGCATCCATGCTTCTGCTCATGATGTTCCACAGTCCTGGGCGATTTCCAGTTTCCAAGTGTTGGGAAATGAAGTTTATCAGAAAGAAGAACTCTGGAAACCAGGCTGAAAAGACAAAACAAGGCAGAGGACCCAGCTTCCCGACAGAGCAGTGGGCCTAGAAATAAAAGTAAATTCTGCACTACTGGCCAAGGAGACACAAAGCAGCTATTTGAAACAAAAGCACCCCGAGCTGGTCCCACGGGGCACATCTTATTTAAAGCTGCAAACAGTGGAAGAAAAGCGTTACTGAAGTATGAGCTGAAAGTTAAATGCATTTTGCACTCAGGAGCAGTGATATCTTTGGACTTGTCAGCTATTGACATCTTACCACCAAGGTCAATATCTTTAATGGAAAAGCAATAGCAACTAAGATGTAAACTGAAAAATTGCGGCGGATATTTTTCTTGAAGATGAGAAACATGAGCTACTAGAAAATTTCAAATCATTTTGGTCAGAAAATTCAATTCTACTTAAGCAAAACAAAAAAAAAAACAGTAAAAAGAGCCAAGATAATATCCCTTTTTATGATGACCTAGGTGAATTTTGAAAGTGCCTTGTTTTGATTTTTATGAGATAAATACAAAATAAAGTTTGTTTCAAAATAAAAAAGACAAAATAAATTCTAGTAGAAATTTAAAAAGTGTCAAATAACTTCAACCCTTTTCCTCCAGATGCTGGTTCCAAAATATAAGACCTTTGCCTCTGTCAAAGGCAGCAAGGACTTTGCAATTTCTCCTTTCAAAGGCATAAGAAAATAATATAGAGCAAAGGAAGAGCAAGTAGAGTGCTTAAATACCATCAGCCTTCTTAGCCTTAAAAAAAGAGAACATCGTGCTGGAATACACTCGTGCCCATTCGTATAAGGATTCAAAAAGCTTAATAGTGAGCATGTACAGGAGGTTACACACAGGAGTCAAGCAACAGGAGTCAAGGACCAAACTCAAGCCCTGCCTTGGAAGGCAGCACTCTGATGATGATAACGCCGTCATTCTGCTTTTGCCCATAATTAAATACATGACTTGCAGGCCAGGGCAGGAAGGGTGCATGTACATAGGAATGTATATTGCACAGACTCTACTCTTAAGCACTTCCTCAATAAGAGAAAAATGGCTAGTAATAAAAACAAAAAGCAAACAAACAAAAAAGCCACCCAAATCGGTCACAGAGGGTTTTGCCTAGGAATAGAGGAGAGCAGCGTCGCGAGAATCCAGTGCCCTGGGCACCCCTGAGCATAGGAGAGCATCAGCGCCACAGCGAGCAGCTCTAGTTGAGAGCAGAGGCCTTAGAAGGGAATATAAATGATGAAGAAGAGTTTTCTAAGGGATAAAAGAGCAAAGCCCTTTTCACTGCATCCTGCAGGCAGTGAAACCTCTGATTACAGATGACTAATCAGATCTTGCAGAGGCTGACAACACTGTTGTGACTATAGTAAATATAGTGATGAATCAGACTTTCTTCCACAAACTTTTTTTTTCAGGAATTTGACTTGCCCTCCACACAGTGGCTCTGGTAGGGAAACTGAATCACGCCAACCTGTACCACCCCATAACAGTTGATTATTGAGGCTAGAAGCAGGTGTTAAAGGATGGCCAGCATCAGAGCAGGCAGCAGTGCGGGAGGGCAACCGAAGGCTAGAGTGTCTGTGCTCTCAGGCTCTGCATTGCAGACCAGCTGCGATGCCCACAGGGGAAGGGCTACCCCAAAAGCCAAGGTTTCTGCTGACAAACCTCTTCAGGCCGGTATTATTGGAATAACACAGATGTGCAAGTACAGCCTGTGTGAAACACTGATTTACATGTTTGCCATTCCATCCACATACCTGTTTTGTGAATGGCAGGGATGCAATAAATACAATGATCATTTTTGAAATGCAATCCATATGCATTCAAGCTCAAATAGTTCTTTTAAACATCAGCTCCATGCAGGAGGCAGCAGGGTATCAAACTACTGCACACGCAGAACCAACATAAGCATTCTGCAAAATGTAGATGTGCCCAGCTGGAAGGTTTGGGCTTGCTCTGCTGGAGCTACATTTGGACCAGAGCCTCTGGAAGTGGTAAAAACTGTAAGGATAGAGAGGTTCATTTGAACATACGCATTTTTTTTAAAAGCATTCATTTCTTACTGCAGAGAACAGCTCAATACTATTTGACAACTTCTGCTCCACTCAAAGCATTCATCTCTGAAAACCTGTCTGGGAAGGTTTTGCAATAAATCCCCAGCTCTGTGTTCTGCTCCCATGGAATCTGTCCACAACATTTTAGCACTGAAGCAACAAATGCTGCTTTTTTATTATTATTTAAAAAGACCATTTTTTTAAAAAAAGAGGGCAAGAAGGTTTGCAGAGCTAAGTATAGATACATGTATTCTTTGACTGCACTTTTTGGATCCTAGTTGGCGAGCGAGCAGCCAACTGACTTCTGAACGATCTACTTAAAGATGACCACCATCTCCTTTGCTATAAGGCAGTATTTCTCTTCAAGCATCATCAGACGTTTCTACTAAATCAGAAACAAAGTAATTTTTATTTTCTTCTTTTTTTGCAAGTACCATGCCTTACCCTGAAAACAAATTTGTTTTGTTTCTTCTTCTCTCATTTTATAGAAATATATATTCTTTCCATAGCCCCAAAGCAGCAGGCTATCTTTCTCCCCTTGCTATTGATGGTATTAAGTGGACTGTTTGGCAGCTGTGCCCTTCTGCCTGCCCTATTGATTGGTTTCTTGCATGGGTCTTAATAGGTTTATTGATATTTTGGAGTCATTTTGTCCTGATTTTGTCAGTCTCACATTTTCACAGTCAGATTGCCTTTTCCTTGAGGAATGGATGCAATTAGTCCAGCTCTTGAAAGCCACGTTCTCATACTAATGATTTAGTGAGTGACTTTATCCAACCAGCCTCTGTTCCAGTTCTGTGGTTTCCTCTGATTTTGTTGCTCATGGTTTGTTTTTGTTTCTTAGACTTTGGGATTTTTTTTGTTTTGTTTTTAAAAGTTGATATTACATAGATTTACACCATGATCTCTGTATTACCTGCTAAGTCTAAAGACAAGCAGTAAACTACTCCAAATTAATTGTTATTGCCTTTGTTAATCCTCCTCTAGAATCTTGTTAGACATTTAAAAATACACAAGAAACAAAAGTTCTTTCAACATCTGCAAGTTTTGAAATGTTTTGTTAGCATTAATTGACACAGCAGACAGAGCACAGTTCTAAAACCAGTATGAACAGCCCCTGCATTCATTTAGGGTAAGTGGGCTACAGATGGATTAAAACTGTGTCTGGATGGGAACCAATGATACTTTTAATATACCGAAGATAATCTTAAGGAAATTAAAGTTGTTTAGGAAATTAAAGGCCTTGTAACTTGCACAAAGAAATCACTGAATAGTTAAAGAAAAACAAAACCAAATCCCCACATATTTAAGCAAACTGATAAATTATGGAAAGCATCGTGATACTATTTCGAAGGTTTCCTTTGAAAATAACACAAGACTTACAGCTAGCCCCCTCAGCTACTCAGCAGGAACCAACATTGGTACCTGTTATACTAGAGCTCTCTGTAAAAGACAAATCAGAACTTTAGTTCTGTGCGTGTATGTTTTTTACCTTACAGCTTTTACACATACAATGTCTCTTCATTGGCTTTTAAAGCAACTGAATTCATCGGCATGGGCACTGCTCAACATCTAGTGTAATGAATCCCAGTCCTAAGTGAGGACACTGAGCTGTCCTGCAAGGTCAACAAAACAATATAAAAAGGAAAAGCAGGGCGTTTCTTCACGTGTGCCTCAAACAGTGCAATAATACAATTTCTTTAAAATAAATACGTTTCTGGAAAATAAGTCCATTTAGAGCTTATGAAGTTGTGCTGATTTTTATGGCGCTGGAAGCAACACTGACACTGTGTCTGCCCTTTGTTTACACAGCAGGATTAAAACAGGAGGATAAATGCGGGATCTTGGCTGGCCGAGGATTATAGAAGTAACAGAGAGATCTCATAAAAACAGATAGCATCCTGCCTCATATTTGCAGTTCTGAAAAGCTCAAGTTTGGCAGGCACACAGCGTGGTTAAAGATTCCTTATTTGGGAGAAAAAAGCAGCAGGGCTGCAGAAGCTGAGAGATGCAGTGTTGCCTGAAAAGACTTAAAGTCAGATAAGCTAAAGTAGAGATATTAACTGGGAGGGCACCAAACAGATGGTTGCATAACCACTCCTTCCAGCAATTGGGTCATCTGGATTCTTCAAAATGTGTCTGTGGTCAGTTTTACTGAAGAGCAACATTTAATGTTTGAACATGGATCTCCCAAGCTTCCTTCCCCGCTGACAGGGCTCCCAGCGAGGAGTTTGGGAAGCCGCTACGAGCAATATGAAGCTCCTGGAAAAGCTGATGCTCTAAGGAGGTACCGACTGCACAGACACTAGGCCCAGTGTTCAATCTGCCATGGTGGAAAATTACCTGCCTTTTAGTAACATCTTGTCCTCAGGGGACCTGTGGGATTGAAAAGAGCCTCTAAAAATCATCTAGGCTGTCTCCTTCCCCGAGGCAAGATAAGTTTTACTTGTGGCATTCCTGATAGATAGTTGCTTAACCTGTTCTTGAAGGTCTTGAGTTTCAATTGGTTGGCCTTTTTTCCCTGGAAAGCTTGTGCTTTCCAGACTTGAGATCAGTGTTGTTGGCCTCTTCTGGAATCTCTCCATTGGGCCCATCTTTACTGGGAGCGCAACACCCCAAACCTGCCATAACATCTCAGCTCACGTGGCGGATCAGCAGCACCTCTCCTGCCTCGCATGCTAACTCCTGCGGCCACAGCCCCACCTGACACGTGTCCTTCTGCCACAACATAACGTTTAATACAAAGTGGAGCCCTTATCAAGGCGAAGGAAGAGCATCCGAGCACGGCCGCAGCTACGCGCGTGCAAATAAACATGCAGCTGCTGCATTCACACACTTGCAGGAGGCATCGCCAGCACAAACGATGCTCTCTAGTCGCTCTACCAACCTTTACCAGCCAGCCATGGGGATTTACCTCCTGCATGTAGCCTATTAATGCTCAAACACTGCAGAAAATACTGCAGCACAGACAAGGCCTCCTTGCACATGACATGTTGAGGTGCACACAACATGTTGAGGGCCAATTCATCTTTTACATGATTTTATAGCCTTGAACACTGATCTTATGCAGCTTAACTGTCTGCCTTCCAGAGCTTCTACATTTCAGGTGATTTTGGTAAAATTCCCGCCAAGTGATTGAAAACAGAAAAGAAATCAAAACAATGGTCTATCTTTTCTAGTTACAGCATCTTTGACATCAAAAGCTGAACTCTGGTGGCAGATGAAAATTGAAGCATATTTTCTTAAAGATGTGTTCCCGCAGCTCTCATGGGAGTCAGGGGAGTCAAGAAAATCTCACAAATTCACTCAGAGTATGTACATATTACAGTGCAAAAATTACAAAAAAGGGTTACAAAAATAAAACACAACAACAACAAAAAAACACAACTAACCATACACACCCCTTTTCTCATTACATATCCCCTTTCTCATGTACCAAAGATTATCCACTGACTTATTTTTAGGCTATGTAAGAGGTACAGTAAAGTCAAGGTGCTAGCTTCATATATGAAACTACGTTATTCCAAAATAGTGCCATTATCAAAGTGCTGTGCAACAAACAGTTACACAACATGTTCCCCATTATTTTAATTTTGTTCTCATTAAAAAGATAATAATTTTTTACTTTGTCCAAGGTTGTTTCAAATTGTTAATTCTTGCACAGTATACACTTGAAATGAATCCAAAATAAGTCATAAAAGCTAGCTAGGAAAATGCAATGCCAGAAGAGAGCTTCTGTCCTCAGAGTAAAGTATGCTAGTATGAGGCCCAGCTCATCAAAAAAGTTCAAAAAAAAAGTCCATGGCTAAGCAGAAATTAAAAAGTTGCAGCATAAACAGAACGAATAAGATGATCACAGTTCATTGGAATACTCACAAAATAGGATCTTGTACAAATTCTAATTTGACATTTCCCAAGAACCTGATTTGAAGTTGAAAGAAGTTCATGTGAAATTAATTTCACTTAAAAAAAAAAGTTTGTAAAAACATATACTGATGAAAATTTTCCAAAGCCTTGGAGATGACATCTCTATATAAATGCCATGGCTGCAAGTCACACAGACTGCATTGCTTTTTAATGCATGTCCCTTGCGTAAGGGCAATCGCAGCTGGGCCTGGCCCTCGGCCCCAGCCAGCTGAGGAGCGCAGCCTTGTCGAACCAAATGAGGACTGCGCAGTTTCCGGACTGATGATATAATGAGGGATAGTAATGACACACACCTCCAAAATTCTAACACACAAGGAACAGTTGTGTCTTCAGGGATGCATTTGAGCAACAAAATTAACAGATTTTAAAATAACCAATCCCCAGGGAAAAGGCAAAACCCAAAAGTCCACTCGCAACATTCTTGTGGAACACGTTGCTGTGACCTTCTATTTGTCAAGGGCTTCCACGCAGGCAGCCTGGGAAGCTGAGCAGCAGGTACCGAGCGCCGCTGGAGCAGAGCCCTGCAGAGATCGTTATCTCCCCACCTGCTAGCTCCGATCTGCCGGGGGAGGCTGCATTGCGAAATGCAGCTCTCCCACAGCCCGGGCCTCCTCCCAACTGAAATGACTTCTTATCTCCACATTTGCTTGCTGCAGCCTCACTATCTCTTGCTTGGGGTCTTCTGGAGATATAGGGAGACTGAAAGGATTTACCAAATTTCTGGAAAAAACTCTGAAGTTGGGACCTGGGGGAGATGGACACCGAGATTGTGCAGTCAGGCTGCCAGGACAAGCTTGTTCACAAAGTGTGCTCAGAAGCCATCCAAAGCCTCCCTGCTTTTGATGTTCACCCAGCACCCAAGGATCCTTGAACTTGAGAACTACTGTAAATGTTTAATAGAGCAAAAGGTCTCTTTAAAAGGGGAATAGGCTGCAGAGGTGCCTTCTGGCATCCACAGAGTAGGCTGAAAGGTGCATGTAGAGGTGACAGGCAGAGAGAATAAATTCAATTAATTCAATTAGCAGATAATTTAATCTATTCTCCTCTGCATTTCAGTTGAGTAAATATGCGCTTGTGGTTCAGCCAAAAGTTATAGCGCAGAAAACTCAGCAAAGGAGAAAATGGTAACAGATTTTCCAGCGTGCAATCTTTCACCCTTAGAAATGGTGAAGTTGCATACGGAGAAATACACGTATGCATACAAATATTCAGACACAATTAGAAGGTGGAGAAAGAAAAAAACAAGTTCTCTGAGCTTTCAAACCCACAGAGGATCATTCCCTGTGTTTCCGAAGGCAGACGATCCGAGACATCCTGCAAGCAGCTGTGAGTGACTTTGAGTTCACTGTGAGTGAACTGCCTCCCTGGGTTGGAGTTCAGTCCCGGGTACCCTCGAGTTCAGTTACTGTTTCATAAAACTTTTTGTTAATTCCCTGTGTCATAAAACTCGAAATCAAATGCTATTCAGAGGGGGAGAAGCAGGAGACTAGAAAGAATACTGTGGCTTGTGTCAAATGGAGAAGTTCAGCATTTATTTAAGGAGCCTGGAAGCAATTATTAAAGTTGGTGAAGAGCTGTGGTTAATGACCATAGAGAACTATTACACATCAAAAAGGACTAAAACCATGATTTACGAATATGAAGTAAACCACTCACTTGATCTTGCTTTTGCTTACAGCATTTCTAAAGGCAAAAATACTTGAGAAAAGCAGTTTAGAAACTGTCACAAAACAAAGGAGCTGCCTGTGTTTATTGGTAAGACATACTCCACAGCGTAAAAGCGGGGCTCTGGAGAGGCTCCCAGCAGTGAATTACATCATTTGCTGCAACGTTTGACTAAATCTCACATGGATCAAGAGTGCAGAATGTTCTTTGAGTAACACTAGCAAGTCAATGGTGGGCTCTAAATAAAAGGAAAGGATTCATCATGTACCATCCCTTCTGCTGCTTTCTTTTCATTACAACAAAGGCCTGTTTCAATTAGGGCAGTGCAAACGCCCTGTACCGAGCTCCACATGGGCTGTGCTTCAAAGCGCTTCGTGCAACAGCGGTGGCTCCGGGGAGCGGCTTCCCTGCTGCGCCTCTCTGGCTGTGTGGCGAGCGCGCCGTGCCTGGCTTGAGCCGCGCCTGCCATGGCCCCGGCTCCCGGCAGAGCTGCTTCCAGCCAGGGCCTCAGCCCACCTCTCCCAGCGGGCTCAACTGCTGCCTGCGGCCTGCGCACCGGGCTAGTGCCCTTCACCGGAATTGCACCCTTCACACAGGCTTGGGGCTATTTGCCCCCACTCCTGGGGGCAGGTTAACCACGTCCTGCATTTGCCAAGCATGCCAACACAGGAGACCCTTATGCAACCGTCACCCTCCAGGTGCACCTTTTCTGGCAGGTCTTAAGGGGGAAGTTAGAAGGGGTCTTATGGATTCTTTGATATAGATGCATTGGCCTACAAGTATCCAGCCTGGTTAGAAGGGCACATTGCACTCACCAAAGCTTTGTATACTTCATTAATAAAGCTTAGAACCCCAGTTGACTTGAACATGAAATGGATTGGAAAGGGAATACAGATTGTAAGGGAATCTACAGAGATTTGAAATGACAAAACCACAAACTTTTCCCAGGATTAATAGGCACTGGTAGCAGTCATCTTCCTCCTTGGAATTAGTTTAATACACTTCTCATCATGGGGCATGTCACCAGCAATCTACTGCACTTCCTAACAGCCACTAAAAAGATATTTGCTACAAATTGATTTGATGCCTGAGTCTTATCTGCAGTCAAGTACAGTATTCTCCAGCTGAGGGCTATCTGTTTACCAGGATTCAACACAGTAAGGGAGCTGAGGCAAGGTGCAGGGCAGCAAGCTGCAGCAGCGAGTTCACAGCCACGTAAACCAGGTCTTCCTCAGCACTGAGCGTGATGCAGGGGTCTATAGACCACACTTCCAAAAACAAAACAAACAAACAAAAAAACCATACGATTTTGCTAGAAATATGATGGTTTGTAAACATAACACTATAAAGTATTATGACCTAACTATTAGATTATGTCAGCCTCTGACAGTTGGCTCTAAAAAACCTCAGAAGCTACCAGTGTTTATATTCCTGTCTTTTCTGCCAAGAACAAACCTCTCTACTTCCCACCGCTAATAAGATAGAGCATTTAGCGGACTTTTCACCCAGCACCAAGGCCCAAGCCAACACATTCAAATGTTCTTTTGCATTAACCTACTGAGACTAACTTCTTTTCTCACTTATTTTGGGATCTCATAACAAGCTCTATATTTAGCCTAAGTCTTTTGGTCCCAGAAGCTTCCTCTGACCTTTGTCCGAGAAGATCCAACATTATATTCACGACGCGTTTGAAATGATTTCAGGGACCTCACTCAGCTCCCCAAATGGTGCCTCCCACTAGTCCCTCGCGAGCCCCTTTGTAAACAACCATTTCCCTGCCGCTTGTGTTCCCCAGAGAGGCAGGTTGGGCCCCAGAGGAGCCGCTGGCCAAGCTGGGCCGAGCCTGCAGCCTCGTGGCACTGCCGGGTGCCAAGGGGCTGTCGGAGCAGGGGAGGCCGCTTCCCCCACAACATCCTTGGGCTCAACACATGATCTTGGGGCTGCTTCCTCTGCGGAAGAGAGGCCTCATTGCACCCTCAGCACAGGGACCATCAGCAAAGGGGAGCCCTCACGGAGCACACGCGCCCACAGGAAACAAACTGCTTTGAAATCTGTGATAATGGCGAGAGAGGAGCTTGCTTGCAAACTGCAGAGGCCCAAGATGCAGGTACTTGGAAATACACATGGTACGAACTAACTCACGGAAAACTAATCCCACTGCAGCAAAGGGATCCAGACAAAATGGCAAACAAACATACTGAAACTTCAAGGAAAACAGGGATTAAAGCACTAAGGGAAATTGTTTTTCTCTACAATGGAGAGAACAAAAAAAAAAAAAGAAAACCAAGAGAACCAAGTGAAAGAAAGAATAAGACTTTAAGAATGGCCCTTAACTTTCTTGATCCTGGCTGCTCTCAACTATTTCCACAACTTGCTCACAAACTGTATTACCCTCAACTGAAGACAAAACAAGACAAGGCACCCCCCTCCTTTGGAAATCAATCAAATTTTTCCCTTTAAAGGAGTGAAGAAACCTAAGAAGAAACAGTCTTACTTACACCACAGTCCTAATTGAAACAACATGGCATGACCTGCAGCAAAATGTTAATTAAAACCATTCCATATTCCTTTTCCAAGCAAAGCCCCTTTGTCTGACTTTTATAGATTGATTTGCCACACTTCCTTTGCCTGGAAAGTTCTGTTTTTTTGTTTATACTGTACAAAGCATGAAATTATTGTCTTTAATTCTTTGTTCTTTCTAATTGCAAGAAATGTAGCAGCATTTCGAAACACTTTTCTAAGCCGACGAACGCGCCAGTTGACGTGCGGAGCATGTGGGTGCGCCGGTTTGCACGGAGCAAGGCCCAGGGCTCGGGGGAACGCGGAGCAGCGGCAGCTCGTGCGGCTGCTCCGTGCCCGGCGCCTGCTCCACCAGCTCCCCGGCCCGGCCGCAGTGCTTGGGCCAGCCCCGCAGAAATATGCTCTCCTATTTATAACACGCAAGAAAGTCAGCTTTATTTTCCAGTGCTTTGCAGAAAACCCACTCTAAGTTTAGCTTCTTAATGCTATTCCCTTTCTTTCTCTTCTTTCCTCTCCCTTTCAGTTGATAACTGGGCCTCCAAAAGGGTGTCATACCTCCACAGGCAGTGCCAGCAAAAATCGGATCCCTTGTATCCTGTTTTCTCCTGGTATCTCAGCATCTCACAAAAGGAAGACTGCCACCATCTGAAGTAACAAGCTATACAGAACATTTTATTCCTTTCCTTTCTACCTACCATCCAGAAAACACTCCTGTTTTCAATTTCATAGGGATTATTAAATAGAAATCTAGCCACAGAAGTGTGGAAACTATATAAACCCTGGATAGAAGTTTGGGGTCTTTTTTTTTTCTCTCCTCTGCTCTGGAAGGCATTAGATGGGGCCTGAAGTAGATGTGGCCATTTAATATTCCAGTAAAACTGTGACTCCTTCTCTCCCAACACGTTGTCCACCAAAAGAAACAGAGAATGAAGGTACCAAAGTATTGAGTACTAGATCCAAACTACCCAAGTACACAGTAAAAATACAACAAACAAATCCCTAAAGATTCAGTGGGCAGTGAGAAGAAAGAGGGGCTCCTGGGCAGTCTCTGTAGAGCCCACAGCACAACTACTTGCACTGCTCAAATCGCCCAGGTTTGCAACATGCCAAGTCAGCATTAACTACACAGCCCAGAGAGAAGCAGGCTGGCTGCAGAAACCACGTCCACCGCACACCTCCCGCTTCCCTGCCAAGGCAGGGGGCTTCTCCCAGGCCCCACACGGAGCCAGGTGCCAGCGACAGAGCCCACGGGCTGCGAGCGCCGCTGCCAGCCCAGCCAGCAGCTCAGGGCAGCTCTAGTGGCAGCTCAAGTGTTGCCCTGGGGCAAAAATGGGAGCGGAAGAGGGATAGAGAATTATCCTCTAGCTAAAACTCTGCCTGGAGAAGCAGTGTAGCCAATAGGTTGTACTTTAAAATACTTCAAAATAGGTTATACTTTAAAATAGAATGAAATATTTTTAAAATATCTGAAACCTGTAAAGCTAAAAGGCTTGCTTGTTTGTATATTTTAAATAAAAATCACATGAACTGCTGAGGAACTTACTTCTCTTAATCTAAACAGCTTGGCATACTTTGTCCCATCATTCAGCCACATCTGCACGGTACAGCCAAGAGGGAATAAGGACAATCCCAAACAGGGATCTCCTGCTTGTAAATTTAATTTAGAAAAAAATGTAAATAGGAATTTATTTGCATATCTCTCTTGTAATTTCTTCCTTCCTTCCTAATATTTCCAAAACAAGTAGTATTTTAAAGTGCAGTTGCACAATCAAATAGCTAAGACGCATTCTTTTTACTAGAAACAATTTTAAATTTACAAGTAATACATAGGAATTAGAGTAAAGAAATGTGGAAACTTCTCCTAAGCACTGAATGCTTACAAACGAGGGTGGGCAATTTTAATATGACTGCGCTGTTCCCTCTGGCTCTTGTCTCTGTTGCCATTGCCCTGGATAATTTCTTCAATATGACCCTTAAGGCAACAACTCTTTCCTCATCCAGCTCCCCGCCTGTGTTTTACTTCCACACATCTTGCAAATATTCAGTCGAGGGAGGATTCAGTTACTTCCCAACTTCCTTCTTTCCCCAAGCTGTGCAGCAGACACTGCAAGAGGCAGTCACTCCGGAGGCCTGGCTGGCGCTCCAGCGCCTGCCTTGCTCCAGCAGCTTTCTCGGCTCTCCTCCCGCAGCGCGGCCCTTTGCTTTCCGGGCTCCCGCAGCTGCTCTCCATGCTCTTTCTCCTGCAGCTGCCTCGCTGCGCTCTGCAGTCAGCTCTAACCCATTCCTTAGGAAGCCGTGCAAGCTTCAGGAACGCAGCACAGACAAACCTGAGGAGCCGCTGCAAAATTTGGCCCTAGACAACCTCCAGTTCAGCTCGAGCACCATGAGCTCTATTCTGTGCCCTGCAAGGACTCAGTCTTCAAGGAAGGCTGCTGCCAAATCCCACAGTATGCAGTTTTCAGAGGCTTGTGATCCAGCCAAATTTAAGCAAATTCCTGACCCCAGGCACTAGAATTTCTCAGTCACATGGTTTTAAGATTTTCATTTATTTTTACTACTTGCAAATGAGTGTTTTTGTCCTTAACTCCATTCTCTGAAACTACTTAACC
>JAUBOD010000113.1:739619-772302 GCA_032353885.1 Nothura maculosa
TTAAGATTTTCATTTATTTTTACTACTTGCAAATGAGTGTTTTTGTCCTTAACTCCATTCTCTGAAACTACTTAACCACTCTTACTGAAACTTTCCCTAAAAATCAACCTAAGACTAGTTATGGAAAATGTAAGTTCAATTTTTTAAAAGTTACATAGAAAGACCAGAAAGGTCTCATGAAAGAATCTGTGAAGTAGGTTTAACTTCAGCCACCTCAGCTAACTTCAGCTACTAGAATTTTTTACAATAATAAATGAGCAAAGAATCATCTTGTCTTGTGGCGAATGTTCTACAAATGGTTCCTGCAGGCACTTCTAGAGCAACTGCAAGGTAAAGTTTCAGAGCAAATATTTTTAGGTCTTCTATTGTTCAATAGTTTCTAAATTAAATTAAAATCAGTAAGTTTGTTACAAGTGAGCCTTGCTGGTTGCAGTTCCTGAGGGCCCTTAGAACAGTACGGTACAACAGTATATGTTTCCTTCTCATTTCTGTAAGGAATCAGGATCTCAAGAAATGTCAATATTGTGAGAAGTATTGAAGATTCTTTGGGTTGTTTTCTTCCCATTGCAAGAAATTTGTGCAGATTGAGGCATTTCTCTTGGACACTGAGTGTAATTATAACTAATCATTACCCTTTTTCTCCTTGGAGCAACATTCATTGACTTGCCTTCATTGCAAGGTAGCTGGCTGACACAATTCAAATATAATTACTCTTTTTGCATGACAAACTCCATCACTGTGTGCAAATATGCCTTGTTTTCAAGTTTGGCTAGACAGTAGCAGGATAATAAAGACCTTTCAACCTCTGCTGCAGCCCATGGCTTTCAAAATCTTTCCTGGATGACAAAACACCCTCCCCTACCTTTCTCATAACAAACTTATTAAATAAACACTGAACCCCTAAAAACCTATAAACCTAGTGAGCTGCCTCCCAATTCTAATGACTTTTGCTGTCATAACTGCATGATGTGCAACCACAGCTTGCAAATGGCCGTGTTGCTGGTGGCTTTCAAATCAAAGGTATTGGACAGGGACGTGAATTGCCACAACCACTTTAAACCTTCTAGTTCCTCTCACCATATAAAGCTTTCCAGTCTCTGGATCGCTGCAGTAATCCAGTTTTCATAAGCACTCGTAACAAATACTCAGACAGGAAATTCAGACCGCATAGACTGTGCTGTAAATTCACATGCTCTAACTTTCCTGCCCAGACTCCCACCGCTATAGAACTTGTTCTTACTCAGCAGTACTGCAGAAGAGCCGAATTCTTCTGCTAGTGCTCACTTTGCAGCAGCATCTCGGACATGGGAATTTTAATGCTCTACTCCCTGCGTAGCCATTAATAGCTGAACTGAATGCAGAGCTTTGCAGTGTTGGTGGGTTCCTATCAGCAGATCCTGAGCTTACTCAGGCTGGCTTTTGGAAGAAGGACACCAACAAAGCTAAGAGGCATCTCCAGTCCATCATGTTTTCAAGCTGCTAGGAAGACATTGAATTATTGTGATCAGAGGTGGCAAATTCACAAGCAGTAACAGTTCTAGCTGTCTCAGAGAAGCAAAAGATTTCTCAGACAAGAGGCCAAGAGCAGCATTTGACAGCTCCTCCTGGCCTGCAGTGGTCAGATGGAAGGAAGTCCGAAGAACAGTTTGTTCCTTATAAAACTGGCAACTCAGCCATACTTTTCCTGCCAAGAGTTTTAACCCATGAACCCCAGCAGCTCCTTCTTGCTCCAAGTGAGAGAGGAATCACAGAATCACAGGATGGTTGAGGTTGGAAGGGACCTCTCGAAGTGAGCAGGTATCAGGCACCTGACAACCATGGTTTGTTTCAGTGGGGGCTACAAGTGCTAGCTGATAATCTAAGCAGCAGAACTGGAGATGAAACCCCAAAGTAAGAAGACACGTGAGGGCAACAGTAAAGCAAACCCGCAGCTATGAACTACACCACACTTACACACAACCCACAACTATGAACACTGCATTTTAATTTCAGTGGTCAGGAAGGGCCTAGTTTGGAGCTGAACTGATTCCATCCATCTCATTTATTTCTTAAGCAAGTGAATTTTGCATCCGTTTCTCCTAGGCAGTTCTAAGCAGGAGTGCAATAGTTGTCACCTGCCCAGGTTATGGGGTCAGTCTTGTTGAACCTGGTGCAGGTGTTGCTATTAGCAGTGGCTACTTAAGTTTTCACATACCATGAGTCTATTTACAAAATGGCATCTAACATAAAAGGAACAAGTTCCTTACTGGGGTATTATTAAAGAGTAGTGGGATGCTCAGGATGTGCTTGCTACAATGTGCTCATGAAGACAAATAACCTGGTGATATTTAATTACAACACTTTGAATTAAGGTTGGCTGATTGGGAGAATGTAAACAAAATCCTAAAATACCACAAAAAGCTGTGGCTGATAGCAGTCAGGGTTCTTGTATTGTTGTTTTTCTTAACTGCCCTGAACATCTCAGAGGATTCTCCCCAGTTACCTGCTTGAACAGGCAACATTCAGAGTGAGTTGTACAACAACTTGGCACAGAATTCGCCTTCATTGCTTATTTAAGCCAGGAACTGAGAAGAAACTGCACTTTGCTTTTAATCAGCCCAGATGCAGCTCTGAGAGAGCACCATGGAAATAGCAAAAGGCAAAACAGAGTGTATTTGCATATATCACATGAAATTAGCCAGTGTTGCAGCATGCATGTACGCACAGGCCTTGAATGTCAGCCGAGTTCTGTTTTTCTCAAGGTGACACTGGTGCTTGTCTTACCAAATTTGATACAACTGACAAGTGTTTTCATGTAAGGTGGATATATCCCCCCACCACCTTGTCAGGCCGAGTGAAGGCAAACTCCAGCACATTCCTTCCTCGAGCGATGAGGTGGTTTGGAGTCATTAAAAGGCAGAGAGTTGCAGGGCAGCAATGTGCCCCGCATACTGCATGAGCGTAGCCAGGGCCGCCCGCCTCCCCTCTGGACTGAGCCCCCAGCCTGGCTGCATTTTGGACTTGCCCTTTTAAACTACCGGTGAAATTTTCATGAGTGCTGTATGGCTTTGGCTGGCTCACTGCTGCTTCCTTTCTCATTAGAAAAGTATCCAATAACTCTTTTTCACCTCGACTATTCCCAAACATATGACAGTAATTGGTGCTATCCCGGTGTCAGGCCTCCCCGCAGCTCTTGCCGTGACGACATTGTGGTTCCTGGAGACGATGGCAATCAGCTTAAAAGGAAAAGCCTGTTCAATAACACCCTATCCATCTTTGATAATAATGTGTCATAGCAAAAGATCGACATTTATTGTGGCTAGGCTAAGAGAGTGCCACAGAAGATAGGAAAGCATCTAAGTTACTGTAAAATACTTTCATTACAGGAAAATAATCTCAAATACATTCAATTTAAAAAGAGCTCTGGAGAGATGCTCTTGCTGGTCTGTATAATCTTATGGAGAGATGCTCTTGCTGGTCTGTATAAACTTATAAAGCTGCACATTTTGGCTTGCAGCTGAACCCTTTAGTAACATGGGGCAAGGCTGCTGCACTTGCAAGGTCGGGTAGAATCCGTCGATGAGATAAAGAGCATATTCCAAACTAAAGGAGCACACGGTTTCCTTTACAGATTCACTTCCCTTTAAATAGCTGTTAGCTCAACAACTTCACTTATTGTTAGGTTTAAGACAGCATAGGTCTGAACAGCAATAGTAATTTAAATGCAGGATACTAGAGAGAAGAACTAAATTTTGTAAGGAATTGAAATGGAATTTCGGGAATTTTTCATTTCTCACTGCCCATGGACATCCTAGGAGACACAGGTCACCATCTCTTTGGGACATTTCCTTTCCACCACCTGAAGACATCAAAATGTCCTTCCACGTTAGAGACCTGGTCAAGATCAGAGCCTATTGCAATACAAAATAGGCTGCAAAGGGCACTAAAAGCAAAGTATCAAGCCAGGGAATCAAGAGAGATTCTAAACAAGGAAGTGTCTCAATATTACATGGTAAAGAGGAAAATCACCACCTTTCATGGTCTACACATTTTTAAATACATAACAGTAGCTCAGGTTCAGATTTTTGGTGGATGAGGATATTTACGTATTCCCACAGCCATATTATGGTGGATGGCATAAATCTGTACTGATAATCCTTCCTGACTTGAGGGTTTTCAACCTTGTAAAAAGGTTTTTAACCTTGTAGAAACAGTAACTTCTAAAACTATGGTCTCCAGCTTCTATGAAAATGGCAACAATGCCCCAAATGTCTCTGTGCTCCTAAATTTTTTTGATCTGTACAAACCTAGAGATACACGAAGAATGTAAATTTGGCTTATAAGGGAATATGAGCAATTTTCCTTTTATAAAACATATTTGGGCTCTTTTCTGATTTTTGAAGCTTTAGAAACATTTTCCTCTCAGTAAACAAAGAAGCAGAGACATCATTTATACATCACATGATATTAACAAACAAAAAACAAAACAGAATAAAAAAGTGAGAAAAAGGTTTCTAATTGCTCTGTATTGGCATCTAATTTCTTTTAAATGAAAGTATTTTGGTGAAGCTATATACAGTCTGGAAGCTAATGTCAATACATTTCTAAAATGAATTAGTAGAATCATGTTATACCTCCCTGAACTAACATCTTCATCATAATTAACTATGGAAGTTATTTGTGATAAAAAATCTGTTGCCAGGAAGATCTGTGTGTGGTTAAAAAAAATCTTAGTAAAATGAAGCATGTGATTTTTAAAAACAAATTGACCTTTGAATAAAATATTTTTAATCAATGCATCCTTAATTAAAACACACTTTATTCAAAAATGTTTACTAAAATAAGTCTTGATAAATCTGTACTTGAACTCATCTATATACCTCAGATGGTCTAGATTAATATGCTATTTGTTGACGTGCAGCTTGTCAAGTTATTCTGCTAACTAGAATAAACAGACAGGCTATTGTGCATTTGCAAATGTCAACTTCTAAAATAATGGACTCATATTCCTGAAATTCAGCCTGTTTTCCACTCGAGTTTGGGGATGATGAAACAATTCTAACTCAAGATTTATAACAGCAACTGTGTGAGTAACAAAGGCACAAAAGTGTCAGTCAGAGTATGCACTGCCTCACTCTAAGCCCAAATCAACTGAGCATATTTTGCTTAAATTATCCAAAAGTTGGACACAGACATAAAAAGTGTCAGGCAAAATTTATCTTGCAAAGTTATGAGTAGATACATCAACCTGTGAGAATGAATCTGTTAGAAAGACTTTGGTGTTCTGATAAAACAGCTGGATTTCAATGAATTGAAAACACACAAGATATAGAAATGCTATTTCTTACACCATGACACTATCACCTGCAAAGAGTCAAGATACTCCAGCTTTTCCTGTTGCTTTGCTTTTTTTTCATGAGAGCAATTTTAAATCATTATGGCGCATATAAATTCTTAACAAAGGGTAAGGGCCATGACCATGGGTCAGTACAACTGGGTAATTCCTTATACCTCATGTAAATTGTGCTGGTGAATAACTGTGTTAAAATAGATTTGACTAAAATATATATGGTATTCAAATCCTCGCAGACTGATTATAGTGAAATCCACACATTTGTTTCTGGAAAAGGCGCTGGTGTCCCCAGGGCAGCAGGCAGAGACAGCGACGGCACCGTGGATAAAACTCTCCCTGAATGCAGGCTCTTCCCAATCTAGACTACGTACAGTATTATTAAATTTCCTCTCCTTTGATACAATTTGTTAATGTGGACTAATGTTGACTTTTGCACCTATGCACAGGTCTGCTGGAGTCACAAAGCTGGGCCTAAATCTATTTTAAAGAGCTATATGGTAAGCTGAGATCTTTCTATGAAACAGATTGCATATAGATGAATCATGCTCATATCTTCACTAATTCAGTCTTGGAAGAAATGAAAAAGGTGACTGCTGTGGATCATAAAGTGAGCACAGTGCAAATTAGGTGTGAATGCTCTGCAAGATAAGCACCTAGGGGACGGGATTCTCCAAGAGGCAGCAGATGAAGCTCGTCTGTCCACAGGAGATGCCCTGTCCAACATGGTTTTTAAGTCATATAAATGTTCACATAAACACAGATATAAGATGAAAGAATCTCTTAACCAGACATCCAACCTTACCAGCTTTTTTATTTTCACAGCATTACAGGAACATACTATCTGTTGAAAATAAAGCAATACACAATACATAGGGAAAAATAATCATGGAAATGTTCCATGGAATACAGCACCCTCCAGAGAATACCTGAGAGACGCATTATTCTTATCGGACAACTCGTGCTCCCCAACATATTACCCACCCCCTTGGGTCAGGAATGTGTCTTGGTGTAACGTACTGTGCTTTATCAGTGAGTGCACAGTCACGAAGTGTCACAACCTTCAGCGTCGGAACTCAGCCTTACGAGCCCCTTCTGATTCTTTCCATGCATTTCCTTTATTCCTGCCCTGAATTCTGCTTTCTCCACACCATGCTGTAAGAGCAAGATTATCTGTACAGTGCCAATATCGTATCAATTTCTAGTCAACATCTGAAAGCCTAAAACCAAAGAAGGAACAACCAAGCCAAATAACAGAAAATACTGTGGAGGGAGAAAAGGGGTCAGATTTGTGCTGGCATCTGGACCAGGAGTTAGAAAGCAAGGAAGAGAAGGGAAGAAAAGGTGTAGGGAGCTCACGGCAAATGTGGAAGGAAAGAGACACAAGGGGAACAAGGAGAGAGGCCAGCCCTGCCCTTCTGCTTTCTCTTGGCAAATGGGTACTGGCACCAGGGCAGGCTCCACTCAGCATAAACAAATTGTCCTTAGCTTCCAAATTGTCCCAGCTGTGTTAAAGTTAACAAAGTGAACCTGGCAATCTGACAGAGATGTTTTTTGTTGAATTAAACATCTGTTGTCTGAAATGCTTTCTTACTAGGGAATAGCAAATGCCATTACAGTAAAGACATTTATTCAGGAAACGTAGCTTTCTGTCCTACTGGTAGCTTGCCACCATTATTACTTTTCCTCATCACACACCAATTATTTTGGTAATGGTGCCTCTAAACTCTTGATTTATAAATTATCAGCAGCTAGCTAGGAGCCTTCTGACTTTGTTCTGTGCCAGTCACACTGGACGCAGGCCACATGGTAGTGCTGAGTTCCTTATTAAATGGCTAACTCTTACAGGCAGGTTTCTCACAGAGATACTTGTTACTGATTAATTCCAAATTCATGGTCCACAATAATTTACTGAACTTAAAGTTTATTTGTTCGTTGAATGTTCCTCCATTAAGTGTCTAGACAATTTCACAAAAGCAAATGAAAAGAGAAGTGAGTGCAAGCCCTGCTAACCACCATTCGGTCCTTTACTTCAGAGAGTTTTTCAGAAATACAGAGCCAGCACCACTGATTTTTCCATCAAGATTTTATACAAGTCTTCTCACTAATACCACAGATCTTGAAATCAAATGCATACCCAGGAATGTCCCGTCACTTGAACCAAAAGTTTATATGATTAACTTCAGTAGATGAAAGCTCAAAACCAGAAGCTAAACAAAAATAAAAGACTTTTTATCTTTAAACATGTATGGAGTAAAACCAAACTAACAATTCTAATAAGGAGAGGTAAAAGTGTTTCTCCTCTGTAAGACTGTGGATGTCACAGTGGTGCCTGGGATAGCTAATGCTCAGGTAAACCAAATGCATGCAAGCACAGCTTACTGCCAACTGCAGCTGCAATAGGAGTAAAATCAATTAGAAACACCGCAAAATATTTATTTTAGTCTGGCATCCTAGAAAGTGTTTCAGCATAGCCTAACCAATGGGTTCTAAATGGGAAAATGGCAAGAAAATGAAAAATGAGAAAATAAGCTGCACAAAATGAGCAAAGTGCATGGATTCCTGAGAATGAGAGACCATTTCCCCAGAGTTAGCTGTGCAAGTCAAAGCAGCTCAGACATCTTCAGCAACTGTCCAATTTAGCAAAAATTTCTAGGTCTTCTGTATCTTGGACATGAGAGAAAGATTCTTTACCCACTAAATAATTAATTCAACATATGAAATAATTAATTCAACACAAGCAAGGTTTCCCTTGGCATCAGCCATGACTGTTTTTATCGTGCACATAAACAGCTGACTTTGCTACGCTATTTGGACAGAGTTCCTATCGTAGACCACAAACTCTGAGATACTGTGTAAAGATCATGTATAAAATTTGGACTTTTCTTTGGAATTAAAATACTTGCACTCCTGCCAGGTTAGGCTCCAGACTGCCCTATGTCCAGTCACCTATGAGTCTAGATTGCAGTGTTAGCTTGAAAGACACAAACAAAAACTCTTAAGCTTCTTAAATCCGAGTCTTACAGTAAGTTCAAAAATATTATCTGTGCCAACGGTTTTCAAAATAATTTCAAGGTTAGGGCTAGATACAAATTAATCTACCACTTGCTAAACAAGATAGAAAGCTAAGTACTAAAACAAATTCTAACGGAAAATAGAATTGCTTGTAAACAACGTTATACTGCTGCACTGCTGCAAAAAAGCAAAGCCTCTAAACAATGGAAGAGCCTGCACAGAAGCACACATATTTACATTGAGCAGGTAACTAGCAATGCAATTCAATTGCCTCTCACACTAATAGGCTAATTCAAGCCTTATCCCATTTTGTCCACTGGTCAACAAATAAATTACTTTCTCTAGGTGGCCACGTTTTATTCTCCTCAGCTAAAATCTACTTTACCTGCTTACACTATGATTACACTATGAGCTCTTCTTTACAATGACTTTTGGAGCAGTTTGCTTAACAGCTTTGTTCAGCAGCAGACATAAATGGATCCCAATATAATTTGAGCAGAGCTCTATTAGTGGACTCAGTATTTTTAAAAACACTTTAAAAAAATCAGAGAAAATTTCCAAAAGATGCAAAAGATACAGATGAATATTTATGATAAATATGGAAAACTCCTCAGCAGGTCTGGTGACCCACTGTCCTTGTGCGTTTCCAAGGGTCCAGGGTAAGCTGATTGGATTTATAATTTCAAATTGTTCAGCACCTGCAGGGATCCTGCTTCACCTAAAGATTTCACAAGTTGCTTATTAACCCAGCATTGCATTGCAAAATCAGAACCGCATGAGTACAGAAGAAAAACACCAGGCCATTTTAGAAAGTTCGGATGAGAATTCCTGCTGTAAGGAGAGGCCTTTAGAAACAAAACAATGCAGAAGTCTTAGGATTTCACCACAATGAAGAGACCATAGCAGATGTATAAATAGTATTTCAAAACAAGATACAATTTTTGGTGTTTTTAAAAATGTACCCATATTTTGCTGCTATGACCTCAGGCATCTCTCATCACACATATCTTCACGATCTCCAACAGAAGACAGCACAATAAAGAGACCAGTTACAATTACAAGATTTCAGCCAAGGGTGAAACCTCTTCTGGCTCTGATGTTTGCCTGGACACAAATGACATGAAATTACATCCCAAACAAATTGTTACCAGTGTAGGCTAGTCATCCAAAGCTAACATGACTATTTTAGGTATTGGACTACACACTAGTAGAGGGTCAAATTGTTTATAGGTGCTGCTTAATATGATGAACAACAAGTGTTATTGCAAAAGATAAATCAGATAATTCTGTTGGCTCAATTCTGCAGTCCACACTGAGCAAATAACTGCTGAACAAAACTTAGCATAGAAAGAAACTGTATTTAGAAGGGGAAGCTGGGCAGCCATAAAGGTATAAAGCCGTGTTTTAGGAGAAGCTCATACTTTTCTTGCCTTTTCTTGTCTTGGTAGATCCTCCCCTGAACAATGCTGCAATATTTCAGACACAATTCCTCTACCCTAGACCTCTTCTTAACAATGATTATTTGAATTAGGAAATGGACTTTCAGAGCTTATGATGAAATGATCTGCTTTTCACAATTTACAGAGTTAAACCAAGCCTCATTCAGCTTGATTTATTCTAAACTCTTGCCCAAATTCTTCCTTTCAGATGTGGAACTGGAAGAGAGGAAAAGAAATATCTGCATAATCAGCATATCACAAATAGGAAAAAAAAGCCTGTTTTTTTCAATAGTATGTTACTCAGTCCACAGGAGGCATAAGATCTTGAAAGCAGCACAACAGTGACTTTCTCCCGGGACAAAGAGGTAGCAGGGCCTGGGGAAGGACACGCTGCTCTTTGCAGCCAAGCGGTGCTCTTCCTTCCCTCCTCACAGCTCCCCAGTCACAAGCCTCCTTAGGCAGGCAGCCCTCCTGGAGCTTGATTCTCACTGAGTCAGACACAAGTGTTTTCATAAGTTAATCCTGACTTTTCTCTGTGCAGTTCAATGATCCTGCTAGTAAGAAAACCAAATCCAAGGAAGGTTCACTAGAGGCTTTGGAAAATCAGAGGCTCCAGAGAGAGAAGCAGGAATTCCTTTCCTGCTTTACAGAAAGGTACAGAGAATGAAGCCACTTCTCAAATCATACTCAGCTAGTGATAAACCCAGAAATAGAATGAAGTAAATATCCATTCAGAACAAATGTGGAGAAAGGAATAAGATAGAGGCTATTATAATTTCAGAGTTTTAAAAAATTTTCTTGTATAAAATTACACTACTATTAAAAGTTTAAAATATTATAAGGAAGTTTGGGGAAATCTGAAGTATAAGTTCAACTGCTTCATCAATTTCAGACACTGATGCTTCTTGTGGAACCCTTCCCTCACCCCTGTCCTTCTGCATTCCTACCATGATGTGGAACTGGCTGTTGCAGTAGTCTAAACAAAGCATTCTTCCAGTCGCCTTCCTCGGCTCAGGGCCCCATCATTTATTATGCCATGGCTAGGACCATTAGGGAGGTAAACCACTAAACTTAATTCTGTCTTGTTTAAACTGGCCCTTATTAGAGGCCACATTTAAAAATTCAGCACTTAGAACTGAATGAAGCACTTTATTCTCTGACTCAACATGCTTTTTGATTTAGGGAGAGGGCTGCAACCTTATCAACCAGAGGCATTTGCCAAGAGCTGGGAGGGAGGCTTGCGCGGGGCTGGCAGTGGCTCTGCCCCACAGATCAGTGCCCGGGGGCCTTGCCCGGGCAGGTAGGGCGCGGGGATGGGCGCACGGAGCTGGGCTCTGCTGCCTCCCAAGGGGGACGCCCAAGAAGGGAGGTCTCAGCCATTCAGCACCCTGCACTGGCCACAGAGTCTGATTTCCTTTCTTCCATATGTGCTGGAAGTGTCACATGTTTAGAGTCAACAACTGAATTTTTGGTATGAAGAAGATTCATCTGCTTGAAAGCTGGAGCCAGGAAATACTATTTTGTCTTCTCCGTGCCCAGAGGGGCTAGTTAGTCTGCCGCAGCAAGGACTTGTCTGGCTGGGAGTCGGCGGGGCCAAGAAGGCAATGCAGCAGCGAGCGGGAAGCGCCGAGGTGAAGGGCAGTGGGAGGAGAGCTCTGTGAACGCAGCGTCTTGCAGGGCTGGGGCTCCGCTTGGCTGACTCCAGCTCGCCGGAGAAGAGGGGTTGGAGACCCTGGGCTGAGGGCTGGTTCCAGCAAGAGCATTACAGTCACCTCCCAGCGAGCCTGGACGGGAGCCAGCACAGCCCTGCACCAGACTCTCTCAGGGCAAAGAGACTATGGGAGAATTTTCCTACTTTTTCTTTTGGAGTTGAACTGCAGCCACAGAGATTTTCTGTGCTCTACTTCACATTGTTTCTCAGAGTCAGTACATTCCCATAGAATACAGGCTGGCATGGAACGCCAGATTTTGATGGGTAAAGCACACGTGAAGTCCCATATGAAGTTCTCAGGAGAGAAAACTTGCTTGCTCTTCTGTTGGCAGTGCAGTCAAGCCACAGCCTAGCCCCACATGAAGAAGCCCTCATTGCACAGCACACTGGAGAGTTCACTCCTCCTGTGCCAGCACCTTAGCACTTGCACTCCTCATGAAGCCATCAGCTTTGACACTGGGACATCCCCAGCCACAACTATAATCCTAGCACCACTGACCTAGGACAAGATATGGGCTAAACCTTAGCCCAACTCCATCGTCCCTGCTGCACATGAAGACTTTCTGAGTCTGTCCTTTCCTTTGACAGACTTACTGCAGCCCCACTCCAACAGAAGTTTGAGACTTTGTGTCTCTCCAGCCCTAATTCCAGTTTTCATTTAAACAGTGCTAAAAGAACACTGCTGGTCATTATCTCCCTGATAAATGATGCCTTTCTTGGAGTTAAGCTTTTATTCCCCAACAAATATTCAACATATTCAAGGTCACACATTTTTATTTTTTGTGGCAGTCGAAGCATCTACTCTTAAAACAGGCATAAATATAACTGGCAAGATGCTCCACCGGTATAAAATCAGCTCAGCTGCAATGTGGCCAGGGAAGTCTTGCGCTAAAGGCAGCCGAGGAGCTGACAGGCTGTCGAAATGCTCTGCTATGTTCATAAAATGGGGGTAATGCTCTGTTGTAAACGTGCTGAGACTCATTTATTAGAAAACAGCAAGGCTCTTCTGTACTCATGGATGAAAAAAAGCTATTTGGTAGAGTAATTAATTTTCATTCTGTATTTTAACTCAGTTTTGTCAAACATTTCCATTTTCACAGTTGAAAACTAGCTGCCCTTCACTGAAGTCTAGGTTACTTACTAGGTTGCTAGTAATCTGCAAAGGCTCCCAAATCTAGTTTTAGATTTCAAGAAGGCTTGTGTCTGGCCGTCTGAGTCCTTAGGATAAAATTTTAAGAAACTTAAAGCAATTTAATACTGAGCTCTCATCTCTCATTCTCCCTTGCTCTTCTAGTCGTGCTCCTCACTCTTATCCAAGTCCTAGCACTGACATTCATGCCATGGCACAGGGAGCTGGTGGGGAAAATATTGCTCATTTCAAAAAAAAAAAGTACTTCAAATCTTTAATGGCATCATAAGTACTGCCTGCTCTTAATGGAAAAACTATCAGATGTTTTTTTATTTAACAAAAATAGATTATTTTCTCCTTCAAGTTGGAAATAATCTCTGAAAAGAGCCAAACTTTTTGTGGTTGAAAAGAAAAAGCTAAATAAATGAAATAAAATAGCCTGGGGTAACTATTTAATACGTAAATTTTTAGCCTGAAGAATTTTCAAGTTCAACAGTTTTATAAACAGCTGAAAAGGATTTCTTTTAATAAGACATGTCAGGCAGTTTGGACGTTCAGCAGTACAACCAGTACTACCATTACCTCTTTTCAGTCTTTGATTTTATGCCCTGGACATTATTTTCATTTGTGACAACTACCATTTGAATTTCTTTCTTTCTTTTCTTTCTTTTTTTTTTTTTTTTTTTGTATGCAAACACTATTCTAACCGCACCAGAACTTTTGTGGTGGGTTTACGAGTATGCAAAGACATCAATCTCAAAACCATTTCACTATTGCCAGTACTAAAAAAACAGAGGATGAAGGCCAGTAAAGTGCAGAGCCATAAGTTAGCCAGTCTCATTCCTGACTAAATTGTATTTTATTTCTTTTTTTCTTCCACGTTTCAGCTTTTCTCTAAAAGGTTGCTCTGACAGTGTCTTGATTATTACAGTTTCAGGATCACAGCCATATTTTTAAGTTGAGATGTCTAGAGAGAGCAAAGAGGAATTTTCTCCCAAAAGCAGAAAGAGCCGAATTATTAACTCCTGGCTTTAGCTCTCATCTTTAAAGATCCACCTCAGCTCTTTGGGCAGCACTGAGATCAAACCCCTGAATGCCTTGGAAGCACTAGAAATGCCTTCACTCAGCAGCTGAAGGAGACTCCAGTGTTCACCTGCCTCCACAAGATGATGCTTGAGGTTTAGGTTTTCAGTATTTTTTGTAAGCCAACTTTATAATCCTTGGATATAAGAAATTTTGTAAATCTCATGTATTTTTATCTATTTTTGCATTCTCAGTTGTACTTTTTTCAGCAAATGTTACTAGGTCAGAAGTGGTAGGCAGTAGCAGGGTTAGGTAGATGCCCTGTGGGGCATGTTAACATGAACAACAAACATCTTGCAGGGTCTTATTCATCAAAAATGTCTTCCCAAAGTTTAAGCATTCACGTAATTACTGATCATTATATTTAAAAAGCATATTGCTTTAAAACTACCACAGAGCAAAGCAGTTCTCTTTTATCATTAACACAGAACAGCCAATATATATCATAGGCAAAGAAATAATATATTTGAATAGAAAAATATTAAACCAGACTTGCTTTTCAAGTTGTCTAAACCAAAACCTCACAATATACAAATAATGAAGGTAACTCAATTGTAAGCCTACCTAAGTATGTACAAAAACTCTATTTTGTAATAGAAAACAAACAAGCTCTGGAATCCAAAGATCCTGCTCTTCAATATATTCCAGTCTAAATATTGCTTTAGATTTCATATGTTGAACATTTATAATATGTAACACAAAGTCTAAGCACTCCAGTTTATTGTCATTTTCCATCAGGGAAAGCAAGCAGCTAATCTTGGAAAATTCTATTACGTCTCGAATAAAAAAATCTTAAAATAATTTCCAGTAAGATATCAAACATTAGACAACTTTTACTCCTTGAAAGAAGGGAGCTGTATCATAGCTGCTGTTAGACTTCAAAATTAGTGTCTGAGATATTTTGTGAAATAATTTACCCTTCTGTGCAGTCAGAAAGGACTCCAGAAGTTTTCAAGCAGAAAGCATCTGTTACGCTTTAAGGTATTGACAAGAACTAGCATCCTGCCTCAGCATAAGTCTGGAAGATTGAAATCTTAGTGTCTTGGTACAGAGATAAACGTTTGTTTGTATCTCTGATGTATCAGATGTTTAATTCACTACTTATACTGAAGTAATATTGGGGGAAACTAGTGGCAATATATTGTGCAATTTAAACAAGCTTTTCCATGGTTAACTCTTCCTCAACAGACAAGTAGATTGAAACTGCAATTATACCAGCATAAATAGAAAAGAAATAGAAAAAAAAAAAGGATAAAGTTTGACATTTAGAAAATTGGCAAAAGAGGACAATTTGAGAAAAGCTGATGCCTGATCTTAGGGAATCATACGCTATTTTTATAGTTCTAAATAAATACCACTAATAGGCAGATTGACTGATCTGAGTAATAAAATAACATAACTTTAAAGGAAGTCTCTACCAGTATTTGAGAAGTGCCTGTTCTATTTAGCATAGTCAAATGTGTCAGCCAACTTAACCAACTGAAACTCTTGGAGTTTCTGTTCCTGAAGGCAAACTTAAGATCTAGATAGGACATCTCCACTAGGTACTGTTGCCGCCACTTCCAGCCTGAAATCTTTCTCTCCATCTTCCTCTTAATTCTGTTGTATCATGTTTGATACACACAAGTCCATTACTTCCATATATATCTAGCTCAAAGACCTCATCATTGAATGGCATCATTCAGTTTCCCCTAAGAAAACCACAGCTAAATTCAAGAAAATATTTATTGCAATAAATGTGACTTGTAAAGAGCAACATCCCTCTCTTCTCTGCCTTGCATAGATCTCAATTTGCTGGAAAAAAAATTACATTCCGTGTGTAGCCTCTAATTTCTACACTAAATTATATTTTATACTATGTTTCTCTCCCTTTGACTGGCCTACATGTCACTGAAATCTCCCAATGTGCATCAAACTCACAGTTACTACGCATGAGTTTTCATATTACTGAGCTCGAAAACTCATCCAGCTCTCAATCATTCCACTTATGTTTTTTAGCAGTATTTCGCTAATTACTTTTAGACTAATTAATAGTGTGGATTGGCCTCTCTCTGTGCGCCCTGGAGCCATTTGTTACGCTACTTTAGTACACACAGTGTTTTGGTTCCCTACCTGGCATGATGATGGATGCTGGGAGAAAGGCCCAAGCTTCTGGAGTTACCCTGCAGGGTTTGAATCCCTACTGCAAAGTTTAGGCTACAGCCCAGTTTGAGTTTAGAAAAACGCGCTGAATCACTGGCAGGTTTGGTGCTGCTTGTCTCTGTCACACAGTGAGGGACTGTTTTTCTTGAATCTTGAAAGAAAAACTTCCCTTTTCCCAGTGGCTTCTGACAGGACTCTGAGAGCTCATGTCAGGACATTGAAATTCCAACAATTTAAAGCTGCAAATCATATTTGAAAATAAAGACTGCAATTAAAGTGAATATTGCCGAGTCTCTTGCTGCTGCTAGTCACTGTTTCTGGCAATTGTCATCATGTGTGACATAAGAAGCAGCATGGGAGCCCAGTGTCAGAGGTTGCACATCAGCTTCTATCTTGTCAGAAGAAATTTAATATTTAAACAGGTAGTCAGAATACTGGTACTGGATCAACACTAGTGTAATGACATGATGAACCAGGCCCTTAGTATTTAATACAGCATTTAAATACAAAAGCTCATCTTCTCAGGATGTGAACAGATAGTCTCCAGCTCTGCAATCTTACATGGTTGGGATTGTTGATGTTACTCAGATACCATTTTTATTGCAGCTGTTGCTAATTTGAGCAGCAGACTCAGCAAACATCAGTGATCACCCAAAACCAGGTTCCTGCACCAGACATCAGTGCTGACAGAGCAAACAGTGCGATCCCCCTGCCATCCTCATCCAACCAGGAACGCAACCATTGAGCACAACGTGCCACACTTACCGAGATGGTCTTGGGGAAGGAGGGAACAAGAGCAGCAGGAGATGGACAAGAGCTGGTTCATAGGCCTGGGAACTCTTATGTGCCCCTGGTAGCACTGGCTTCCTAGTTAAGTGTCAAACACAGTCACCTCTACTCCTCCTGCTCTTACCAGCTGTACTTTCCTAGGCATCTTGGAGAAAGGGGCAAAAGCTCAACAATTTGAAGTTATTGGCCTGTCCAAGATGCAGAAGATTTAAAAACAGACCTAGAAAGGAGCTAATATCAAAACTAGTACCAAAATTGACAAGAATAATGCAGGGATCTAATAGCTATTTGTCCAAGCCCCTTGAAATAACTAAAACAGCTTTATGAACTGGATTCTTAAAAGGAAATGAGAGTTGCTGCAATGGAGAAAAAATAATCTATTAACATCTTTAATTTCTGCTTCAAATTTGACAATTGCCTGTTAATTCCAAAGAAAAATCTTGATTCTAAAGAATAATGCACATTGCATCATTCATACTCGCACATGTGTTTATTCTAAGACTATTTATTCAAGATGAGTTTTTTATTTCTTCCTTCTGTTCTTCGGCACAATGAATTTTCCAAATAATCTTGAATATACCTATTGAGGGAAGCCCAGCAGCAGTTTCCTACACTGCTGCTATGATCACAAGGCAGACAAAAAGTAAGAAAGGTGCACCACATTTATCAAGAAGTGAGTATCTCCAGGGCAGAAATATTGATAAGCCATCTCACTCAGTTGCTCTATGTTACCAATATGTGTATACAGAAGCACTGTATATATGTGCTTCTCTGTTGCAAGTTCAAGGTGATTTGAGGCTGCTCATCTGGAACCAAATAAACATACTATTCCTATTAGAATGATCTGTAATCCTTCCTGTTAATGCTCCTTTTCTTCTCAAAAAAATGAGAGAATGTGGTTAGAATAAGTCATCTGCTGTTGTTACAACACAGTGCATATTGGCACTGTTTTGCTTTATTTTAGTTAAGTGGTTGGGGCACAGCTCTCTGGCAATTACCATATGCAGAACAGTAGATTTATATATACATATATATACAAATATGTATACATAAAGGGCAAAATATTGAAGTACCAGGCTGAAATAAAGTCAGGATGTCATAAGCCTCCATGGTCTCATTTGTCCAGCTGGTATTTTAAAAGATACATTTCAAGTTCAGAGAGTTCATCTAACAACTAACAGATGTACAGCCAAGGCATCAGACTGAAAGAACTCGATAAAACCAATTCTTTCACCCTAAGACAACCTTGATAAATCATCATTTTTACTAGATACAAGATCATTTAGGATTGTGGCAAGCAGCATACATGTACAGTCATTTTAATAAATCAATTAAATTCTTCACAACTAGAAGGGGTTTTTTTGTTCTGTTGAGGCCATTGCTGCTCCCATGCTGAATTTCTTCATGCAGGCAAAGCAGCAAAGTTCAGCACCAAAAAGTCCCTTGGACAAACACAAGGTCTTCAAAAAACAACTTTTGCTAAAGCAAGGAACTGCCTGTGTTTAGATTTCTATGGGCTAAAAGAAAGCTCCCTGCGCCAGCAAGTGCTCTGACTCAGAGAACCAGTGGTGCTGAACTGGAGCCGAGTGCCACTGCATTACAGGAAATTTCTCAAATCCTACTGTCAAAGTTACAAAGGTCTGTTTTATACGAAACACTCTGAACTACAAAAATACTCTGAACTACAAAAATACACTCTTGAGCAACAAGAGAGAAACGCTGGCAGAAACCTACCTATCAGTTTACATATGAAAGAGCTAGCTAGAGATATAAGTCACATTTTAGAAGCTTCATTTTCCTCCCTCCTCAGCAGAGGAGAAGTATGACCACTAGATAGGAGCTAATTGCAGAGTCCTGGGAAAGAAGTAGTAAAAACAGATTTTGTTTGGTGAAAATAAATAAAAACTTTAGCATAGATAAAATTATAATTCTAGACTTTCCTAAAATATAGCATGATGTAGAGCTTTGTTATATAGCAACAAATCAAAGGAATTCAACGAACTGATGCTCGTATTTTTGATCATCAACAACTCTTTGGAAATAACTAAATTATAACTAAACTATAGTCATTACTTAAAGAGGATGACTTAATACAACATAAACTCTTAGTGATTGACCTGTAACGTGCATAAACAGCTCCTTGGGTTTTTTTTTTGTCATAATCTGGAGTTCACCCTTGCTCAACTGCAGCATCCAGTCCTAGCCTTACTGCAGAGGATGCTGCCTGATCAGGAATCACAACTAACCACAATGAGAGGTCAATATAACATTCACACCAAGGCAATAAATCCCAGGCAAGAGAAAAAAAATGTTTTAAAATACTTGATAATCTGAAAATCAAATTTCATATTTTAACTTTCTAGACATCTGGGGTAATTTAGTCATATCAGTGTTAATGGAAAATGCTTGCCAGGCTGATGCCCAAAATTATGAACTGTTTTATAACAAATGCACAGCAGACATTGGTGAGCCTAATTCTAGTATTTCTTAATTTTCTGAATGGCTTGAAAGCAGGAGTTTTAAATTTGTCTTTTACTGTAATGTTTGCATTTTTTAAATTTTGCATGTATATATAATGCTGTTAAATCTTTCTTCATCTCCCCAAACTGGTTCCTCCTTAGTAACAGTGTCAATATAGCCTAACCTTGTAAACACAGACAAACTACAAATGCTGAAGGGAATGTAGAGAGATTTCCCATCACAGATCACAAGTCTCAAAATGTTGCAAAAAGCCAATGTAAACAGATTAATCCAATAAATATCTACATCAGAGATAACCATTTATTTCCAGATCTTAGCTTAATAAATAAGTACTTGTAGATGTGTAGATACAGAAAGACACAACAGTATCTTGTACTGTCAGATGCAACAGCACAAGATATGCTATTTAAGACTGTCAACATACATTTCATGTCTTGCTCTGCTAATCGCAGAATCCCAGCTTCTGAAGAGAAAGGAAAATATTATCGTATTTTCTTGTCCTATTTCATTTCATCGGAATCTCATTTTCCGCCTTTTTTCCCACTCCTGCCATTGCAGCCACCTAACTCCATATAATGGGTGAGTTTAAATTGTTCACAGAAGAAGGCAATCTGGTTCTGCACTAAGTCATGGTGCTCGCTCTACTGCTCTACTCTACTGCTCGCTCTACTGCTCGCTCTACTGCTCACTCTACTGCTCACTGTCTGGACTACATTAGGGAGCCTGGGTCCCTAGTGCTCATGAAGTCCTGTGCTAAACCTCCCTGAACTGCTCCTTTCCTGTGCTATGAACCTCACTGCAGTACTCCTTTACCCTCCAAGGCAAATGGCACCACAATACCCACAATTTCGTTTGCTCTCTCTGAAGAAGGACAACCCTGGCACGCAATATTCACAGACGAGAGCCTCGCTCAGCCAACAGACCCATCTTCATCTTCCTGGCAGCAGAGAGCAGACTGCGTCACATCCTCTGTGTTCAAAATGATCCCACTTCTCTCTGACCTTTGGACTGAGCTGTCAAAATGAGTAGGACAAATAGTTGCCTTTGGTTCTTTGGAGACATTTCCCCTTTTTAGGAGACGAGATAGGGGTAAGTGTGTACTCGTGCAAACACGTGTGCCTACATGTGCAGGCACGGAAGCCAGCACACCGGCACACACACCTAGCATAGAAAGTGCCATTCAATAGCCAAGAACGTCCCTGTCATTTCCAGGCTGTGGCTATTCCCAGGAAGTCCTTACAAAAGGTTACCTTGCTGGATTCCTACAAAAATGTACTCATCCTCCAAATGCAGGTAGGTATTGCCAGTGAGTTCTGAGAACTTTTGTATATAGGTGAAAGTGCTCCACACACACAGCCAGATACGTGTAGGCTCACAACTAAATAAACAAACTCTTCCAAACAGACTAATCCTTCTACAAATATTACTTTCTAAAGAAAAAAACACATAGTTTCAAACCATCTCGTTACAGACAAGGCCCACATTTTCCTTAACAAAGGCTTTTTACAGCACTTTTTCCTCAGCAGTTTGTGATAATAAAATATGAGTGATTCTAGTCATAGCAGTTGCAGACACCAATGGCTTAATTATTTAACAGTTCCTGGACTGCTGATATTTCCAGCCTGTGGACCTAGTTACAAGCTCAGACCTAGGGAGATGTATTACTGAAAACGGATTATTAAATAATGAAATACAGGCTTTGAAAAGCCTCTGAGATGTTTACCTTCAGGAATAAGATCAGTATTAAGAGATTTCTAATAAAATATTGAATGAATTAAGGGACTTCCTTTTTCTGTATGCAGAGGTTACATTTAAATCCCCTTGCCGCAAAGCAGCCTTAGGCAACCCAACCTGACTCGCCGTACTGCTGCCTTGAAAAGGATGAAGAAGTCTGACTGTTCTACATGAAAGGCAGGTGGGACTATTCCTTCTATTCTTTACTTGTTCTCTAGGCTTTCTAGTTGAGTAGGGCTTAGTGATTGAACTGCAGAAAGATTGGGCCTGAATTTCATCGGATTTTAAGTGTACGTGTGTTTATTTTCCTGCATTGAAGCTGTATTAAGGTTAACTTCTGTTTGCAAGGCTCATAACAGAGGCAGCCTTAAGCCATGGCAAGCCACAGAGGTGTTTTTAAGAGCAAAAGTTCCTGACCATCAATGAACACAAAAAGATACTAAAGGCCTGTGAGGTCATTTGCCAAGTTAGACAATATTGATGAAAGTCGAGAACAACAAGCTGCCACTCACTCTATAAAAGCTCTCTCTGGGAGCTGAGGAAAAAAGTAAGATCTGGAATGTTTCTGACAAGATTCTATAAATTCCTCCCTTCCAAGCACTGCTTTTCAAACATCTTGTCCATGGCAAGGAGCGCTGCAGCCTAGGCCGGATAAAGTGAGCTGTGCCTCGGAGCCCATTAGCAGCAGCCCAGGTCACTGCTCCTCCGGGCGAGCCTGGGGAAGGGTGGCATTTAGCCCGGGATGCAGGCGCGCTGGGCTCGCTGCAGGCAGCTGCGGCACTGCGCCCTTTGCCGGCGCACACGGGAGCGCCCAGCGCTGCAGCCCTGTGGCAGAGCGGTGCAGGGAGCCCGGGGCTGGTTCCTCCAGGCTCCCGCAGTGGCTGCTCGGGGGCCTCGGCCGGCCGTGGGCACAGCCCGGGAGGCTGCTGCAGCCCCTCACAGCATCCTGCATGGGTCACAGGAGGGTGGGAGAGAGCGGAGCGCAGGGCGCACAGCAGAGGCGAGAGTGCCCACGAGAGCTGGAGAGCGCGCGGCCAAAGGGCTGCTCCGCCGTACAGCATGAAGAGCCTCAGCTTATGGCACTCAGAGAGGTAAACTCCGTGTCCTCAAGCCTGGCAGCAACATACTCCTCATACAAGGGAAAATGAGGAAGAGAAAGAAGAACTCTTCTCCTTTACCAAAAAAGAACTAATTAGACCTTTCTCCAAAACTAAGTTTAAAGACTCAATGTAGCGTAAAGCTAATTAACCTTGTTGGGACAAGGTTCCACCAACTTTAGTTGTGCTCATCACAGGGCCCTAGAAACAAGATATTCTACCTAAGAATAGCAAGTCCCGAAGTAAAGATTCTTCTGAAGTTTTGTTTATTTGATAGAAATTAAGAAATAAACTTTAGTTATTATTTAGTTATTTAGTTATACAACTATCATCCCTCCTTGGATGTAAAGGCAGGTAGAGGAGTTTTCTCATGGGCCAAATCCAAGATAGTTGTAACCATTTATGTTTACTGAGGATGTAGTCCAATACTTTCCAGAAGTTCAGAGGAAGCACTTGAAATATAAACACGCAGCCACTGTGGCCAGAGCTAAAAGAAAATATATAAACATACTCTCATTTAACCCACAGATGGGTGCAGAATGTGGTACACCACCAAAGAATGATTTTTAAAATCCCTTTCACTTTCCCAGCACATCAAATCACCATTAACAGAGGGGATCTATGTTGCATTTATCAGCCATAAATCTACATGGTTGAAGTATAACAGAAAGCTCACCAAACAGCTGCAGAAGGGCTGACAATCTCTCTGCTCACTACTGCACCTAGAAAAAAAAGAGCTCTGATTTAGAAAATAACGGAGATATTTCTGAAGACCCAACTCTGAGGTCCCCCAAAAAATACTTTTTTTATTTATAAGAACATGTGATTTGCTCACACTTAATTCTTTTCTATTTTTATAGTCAGCTTTTTTCACTTAAGAGCAGGATTTGCCTCTTTTCCTTTCTATGCAGTCATGAAGCCATAAATACCAGGATGCCTTCTTAAATTAACATCAAATCCAAGAGGCAACATATTTCACAGCATTTATCTGCAGGAATTACATAACTAGGAAATAATCTCCAAGGATAATAAATCGATGGGTTTATATTTATTTTCTTTAATAATCTGGACACACAGTTTTCTCATATCAGAATTACATTCCTGCCCAATAAAACTCTGAATAATGGTGATCTCCAGTGCAGCCAGGTAGGTCTAAAAGTTGGGCTAAGTCAGACCAACGCTCTGCAAGATCAATTTCATCCTGTAGTGACTGGATGGTTGAGACTTTTGTCAAATACTTTCAGAGCTGAGTCTCTTAATGCAAATTAAGTTTGTCTAGTGAGGATGTATGGTGACAGAGATGAGAAAAACAGCTGCTCCTTGGATTTGCTTGCGAGACTCCCTTGTCTCTTTGCAGACTATGCAGCATGAAATCGCCCCATCTAGATTCCTAAGAAGCACTGAGCTCAGTAGAGGTTGGAAATGAGCTATTAAACACATGTGGCTTAAAAATGCACCCTTTATCCAATATATCAGTGCAGAGAGGTACAGCACATAGCTTTCAAGCATCTTCCATTGTTTGCTTTCTATAACATATTTTGTTTTGCTTTTTATAACACAAGTCTTGGCTTCAATTTTGCTGAGAAGCCAAGCAGCCTACCTTTGGTTGCGACTGATGCCAAATGCCAGTGTGACAGTCACTACATTAGTAAGAGAGAGGTGGATAATGAGGAAAATACAACCAAAATCTACAACAGTCTGCTACAACAGTATCCCAATAAGAAATAATTTGCCTTAGACTACACTTTAAAACTTCATCAAAGATGACCTTTCAAAGTAATTAAGTGTGGCTCATGTTGAACTAACCATTTTCATATGACTGTCTCCATAAAAAGATACCAGGTTGTTTAGAAAGTAGCATGAAACAATGAGCTTGCGTCGTTTAAATATGTGAGGGGTTCTTCTCTCTTTCGACTGATTTTTAAACCATTCTACTTTTTAAAGTGAGGAACTTTTATTTTTTCATTTTTCATTGTTTTGACAGGGGGAGTTAGAGTTAAAATGACTGCAGGTTTCTTAATAGACATCTGTTCCATAAATAAACATGCTTCCCGCTATCTATTGTATTTGATTAGTTAGAAATAATTGTTCTCACAATTTTATAGGCCATTATGGTTCTCTGCTCCCAAGATCTCCCCTTGGCCTGACTTAAAAAGGGCAAGAAATTGGCTCTTACTCTTGCTGACATGTGGCTGGTGAAACCTATGGGAGAGCCGCGCAGTGGTGAAGAGCACATTAATCAAAGCCTCCAGTAAGATACAACTGTCACCCACGACAAGGGCTACTGAACAATGCACCCTGAGTTTCCAGCAAAGTGGGTTCTCCTACTTTTATCAAAGGCAACAAACAGATTTCATTATAAATAGAAATGCAAAGGGCCAGGGCTGCTTTTAGAACACAAGCTGGAACCAGGAGAGACTGTTCCGAATAAATGCAGCCAACCTGGGATACTGGCATCAAATCCAACCAGCAAATACTCAGCAGGCAGTGTGCAAGGATTTTGACAAGGTCACATTTTGCTGTCTAGAAGCCAGACTGATTTTTGAGGAAGGCAGACAGAATTTTATACCAGACATGCACATATTGCCAAATTGCAATTGAACTTTTTGGAATTGCTCTAGAAATGTGTCTATACTTAATTCTAAAGAAAGGGCTTCATGTGTGCATCTCTCTTTTTCTTTCAGTTCCCTTTTCTATTTCCTTGAAGTGTGAAGAAATTGTCATCATTCTAGCCTTAGAGACAGATGTTTAACATCACAGCTGAAATACTGAGAAAAGCTGCAAAGAAGTTTCCACGATGCATTTGAGGCTAAACTATAGCACTGATTTTAGCCCATGAATTAGCTGGTTCCATGGACTTTGCTCAGTTTCCATTTGATCCAAGGGTCCTGATCTCAGCTGGGTTCCTTTCTCTTGTTCTAGTTAAACTATTCAGCATTGAACTAAGTCCAAGAAACGCAAAATACCACAGGAACATTAATTAACAGAAAATTTAAATGATTAGTTGACCTCATTGAGGTACTCCTATAACTAAGTAATCCTGTCTAGCTTCTGCTGGAGAAGACCAGCTGTTCCTGAATTTTTTGCCCTTTGCACGATTTGGAACGAAAGGAGGAGAGAAGATGGCTCCCCAGCCATCAGGGCAGTAGGAGCAAGTTGTTTGTTTGTTATATGCATGCTATCAAAAATTAGACAATCTGTATTCTCTCTTTTTTTTTTCCCAAAGAAATAAACCAGGCATGTGGGAAGGGATTTCCCACAGAAAACAGCGCTGCTACCCGCTCATCTCTTCCCGAAGACATTGCTGGGAAGGACGGTGGTGTGGGAACAGCTGGAAGCTATCATAGGAGCTCACAAACTGGATCAGCTCTGTTTCTTTTTCTCATCTTTCCTCAGCGCAGGCTTTCCTGTTTGGGGGCCTCATGTACCAAGGGACAGAGCAGCGGGCGGGAGCCCTTTCCTCAGCCCAGGCCGCCAGGGTGTGCGGACACCTTGCTCCTCTGCGGCCCTGGGGACGTGGGCTTGTAACCAGCACAAAGACGGGTCCACAGGGCAAGCTCAGCTGAAGGAAGGTACACTCTCTTCAGGTGAAGTACTTCGTATACTAGCATCAACCAGCAGAAATACTGGAAATGCCCCTAAGAAAGGATAAAACGTTAGAATAAAATCTACTCATCCCTTAGCATACTTGTTTGTTGCTTTTGCTACATACGGATTCTAAATGTTCCTAGTTTCTAGTTTCTCACTGTGTAGAAGGTAAATTATAAACCTGCATGAAGTTTATTCCCAGACTGATGAACTTCAATCCTATAATCCTGCCAAGAAAAACATTTCACATTCACTGCTCTGAACAAGAGTTCTCTGAATATAGAAGGAAGTCATTTACCAGATGTTGCTATTTGTCTTACAAGTCTGTCTTTGACTTTTGCTTATTTTCTCTTGACCTTAGGCTTCTCCCATATACACTTGGTGCAGAAAAACAAATGTGAAGCTTTTGAGAGCCAGCTTTTATCCAGCTAAAATGTTCTTTGAGACCTAATACACACACTTTTTCAGCAAGTCAACAGAACAACTCACTTAAACTCACCACAAGCAGCACTATGTCTTGTTCGAGTGCCACAAAAGGATCACGGCACTGTGCTCTGCCATGCCACATATATTGCCATTTAACTCCCAGCTCTTGTACCTTCACGTTACTGAACAAACAAATGAACCAAATAAAACTGTAGATAAGAAATTGCCTCATTCAGTGTTGCAGAAAAATGAGATTAGGGAGAGGAGTGGTGCTTAGCTGTGGCAATATATCCTGGCTATTACTAGTGAAATAGGCTGGAACAACAATATCAGTAATTCAACAACTGAAATGAACACCCATGTTTCCATTGCAGACTTTTAAAATAAGTTTTCCCTTCTCCTCCTAAATAAACAGGGAATGGCTGGTGGTCAGAAGCCACCCACGTTTAGAAATACATGTGGTCATTCAGTACTGCTTTTTTTGCACACACATAGAAGTGCTCAGCACTTCTGTTCCTGCCATGTTAGCTAAACTGGGGGTCACGGCTGGCTCCGTGCTGCTCCATCTGTCTGACCGTGTCCTCCGGCTTATTGCACAGGGAGCTCCCACTTACTGCCACAAAAGCCATCTAGCTTCCAGAAGCACCGAGCAGTTCCCAGGAAATTCTCAACTACCATCCACAGTCATGGTCTGCAAGAAGAAGTCTAAGTAGAGGAAGAAAATACAGACTAATCAGGTTGCAAAAAGCATTTCCTTCTACACCATGACTTCACATGCCTGGGCTCTGCTTTTGCCCACTCTACTTTAGCAACTCCGTGAAGACTGTGAGGACACGCTGCTCCTTCTGCTGCGCATACACAAGATAGGAATTAGCCATGCACTATTAGCACTTTTTCTTCTGTTATGTGGTCACTTCTTTTCCTCCCAAACACCTGCAATAAACATTTAATAACAAGGGAAAAAGAGAGCTGAAGCAGAATGGAGGAGGCATCTGAAGACCCAACCATCTGTGTGCTGCCGTAACGAGCAAATACCCTTCCCCTCTGATGGTTTCGGTGCCTTTCACTGAAACCTCTGTGTTACTTCACTTCAGAAATATTCTATTAGGTCAATCAAAAGGTTTGGAATATTTAACTTTTTAAACCCATTACTCCTGCTCTGCCTCTCTGACAACTTAAATAACTATTTTATAGTCTTTTAATAGTCATTTTCTCTTAAACACAAACACTCCAAAAAGCTTGAAGGAAGAGCTTAGAGTGTATCACAGAGCCAAGCAACAGTAAGAGTTTGTGTTTAAAGTACCTTGAAATTGTTTAGGTTTGCATAAACATTGAAAAATACCTATTTTCACAGAAATGTATTGTAACAAAGAAAAAAAAGTGAACTCCATGGAAATGACTATGATAATTGCAGTTGCCTGAGGTACAAGCAACAAAAACAGCATCCATTTTACATGTGCACACATGCGTTTTTGTCCTGTGCTAGATTTTCAGAAGTTTGTCATCTATGATGTTTATCTTACTATTCAGAAACTGACGGTGCATGTGCATTTTGCAAGAGCACAGAGTTGCAAATAGATCAGAGACAGAAACATCAATAAAGAAAAAAACAAAAAGGAGTAGTTGCCATATGGCTCTCAGAAACCACAAACAAACAAAAGCCAACCAAACTCTCTAACAAACCCAAAGTGAGCCCAGAGAAAGTGGGCTTTTCATGCACTGTCCTGGGAACAGATTCCACAAATGTGCACATGAGCAACTTGAATGTACAGCTCATATGGATAGAAGTGATAGCAAATGATGTTTAGTTACTTTTCCAGTTGAGCCATTTTTTACTTTGTGCTTGCGCAGCATCTGTACAACAAACTTGTAATTAATTCTCCCTGTTGGGAAAAACGCTGCAAGAGACGCTTATGTCAGAAATAGAGGAAAGCCATATGTACAGTGACCAACAAATACAGGTTTTAATTAGTACTCTGGAAAATCAATTTAGAAAACTCAGTATTCATGGCTTGTTTTGTGCAAAGTCTTAATTTGTTTTTGAAATATTGTGCGGAGTTTAGATTCAGAAAAGGGCACAAGAGAGGGAGGAAAGAAAAAGACAAGCTAAAGCAAAAGTACTGAAGAGAGGACATACTTGGAAAGAAGGTTTTGCTCCTTCTGCACCTTAGCAAAGTCAGAAATGCAAAGTCAACTTCTCTACTCCTGTGTTTCTACAGAGGAAGAACCAAGTTTGATGAGAAGTAAATTTTAAATCCTGTAAACGTAGTTGTCTAACCCATTTGGCTTCTCTAAGTTTGGGTTCTCAGCAGAGTATTCCCAAGGCACTGGAAGGGCCCCTCGGCTTGCGCTGCATGAGCCAGGCAGCACGTGCCCGCCCGCAGCGACGCTGCTGCTCCCCGGTCCTGTACAGGTGCCTGCCCGGAGCAGACGCTCCAGTCCTGTCAGGATGCCCTGCCCTTGCATGGAGTGAAGCTTCCAAAGCACACGTTTCATTAACCCCGTGGCTCTGCTCCAGCACCTCTGCAGAGCCCCCGCTGCTCCTGCTGCCACTGAACAGCCCCAAACCTGTAGTGGCACTAATACTGAATTCTTGTATCATATTTAGCATAATTTTAGAAAAGCAAGAAAACAAAAACACCCCAGTGGCTTGTAACCACAATCGAATGAATTTGCACAGTAGATAAAGCGCAAACAAACAACAGAAACGCAGGGTGTGAAGTCCTTGTTGTTTCAGCCTTACCAACAGGCTCATGTTTTTCACTGGCAAGTTCACAGTTGCTTTTGTGGATTGCAGTTCAGAGAATTTCAGGCACACAGTGACGAGTATCACTATTCACACATCAAGTCCTGCCAAAAGTCCAGGAAGCAGGAGAGGGAGACAGGGAGAGAGATCTGCTTATTAGAGCAAAAAATAAATAAAAATCAAGGGAAATGGGAAAATTGTTTTGAAACAAGCATGGAAAAACACTGAGACACTGGGCAGCTCAGTTAACCCATTCACTGTAAAGGCAGCAGTATGTTTTTGAAAAGGACTATTAAATTATAAGAAACAAATGTACACAGTACTAACAGTGCTAGAAGTCTAGGATGGAAAATGCTTCTGCCATCTCTCCTCTCCTTTCCTCTGCACTTACATAAGTCCAAAGAGAAACCAGTCATGTATTAAAATGAATTATTTCTTATTTCAAAGTTTTAAACCCACCAGTTCATTATATATGTTACTTAAGGGGCATGCCTACATTCAGTCATGGGTTAGAACTGTCCAGGCCTCCAGTATTACTGCAGAATGAAGACATCATGTGAGCACAAGCATACTAACGTCCAAGGCAAGGTTTTCCTCAGACTCCCTTGCATTGCTGCCTAGAAAGACATTCTGGAGAGACTTAGCGAGAGAGAGGAGGTAGAAACATGCTGATAAATCAGAGGCACAGATGGCTTTAATAAAAAGAAGCAATCAAGGATTAAACCAGTGGTTATAATCTGTTGAGCACAATAGTTCCACAGTTGTTACAGTGTCACTTTAGAAAATCATCTTTTCCTGCAATCTTAACTATAAACCTACATGCACAGTAAAAGGTAACAGGACAGATGTTAACTGTTCTGCAAATATAAAGCCAGCTTTAGCTAAGAGAAGGTTAAGGGAAGGGTCAAAAGAAAAAAGTGTAGAAACAAAGAAACAAGGAGGGCAGAAAGAGAACGTGGGAGAAGGGCTGGCACGTACATCACATGCTGCCATTGAGACAAGCAGCCCAGCAAGAGAGCTGCAGTTGGGCTGGGGCAGCATGAGCAGCTTGTCCGGGAGCGGGGCCTCCGGAGCGGGAGCCCTGTGGGAAAGGAAGGCAGACGATGCTGCTGGGGGCTGCACGGAGGGGCCGCCGCTGCCCGGGCCAGGAGGCTGCGTCTTCTGAGAGCACGGGAACTTTTTGATCTCTCAGATCAAATAGACCAGATTACTAAAGGGTCACTGAAGTAACTCACTAGGGCAAGAGCTGTAACTTAGCCTGGGCAACAGTTAGAGCTCAGGTGTTTTCTCAGTCCTTTTTCTTCTCCAGTTGGTGCTGATGAATAAAAAGGAAGTGGACTTCAGAAAGGTGGACTTTTTACAAATTATGAAATACAACTGTCTTACAGAAAGAGCTTTGTTTTGCTGGCTAATTTTTAGTAGGAGCTCCCACAACTTCTCTCTAAGAACTCTATTAATAGTCTCACAAAAAGCTCTTCCACTATAATGAGGATTTCGGTGTCCAGGAGAAAAATGATAGTTTAACACAAAATTTGTCACAGAGAAATATAACATAATGAAGAAACATGAAGTTCCTACTGACAGGACTATTTTCTGCAGATGTTCTCTGGTCCTAAATTTAAAAGTAAATATTTTGATAGTTGGAAAATGAATACAGTAATACTATGCAATAGTTAAAATGCTGGCTTTCCTATTGGGCATGTGGCCAAGCTTTGGAAAGCTGTGAGGGGTTCCCATTAAAGCACAACGCATCTCCAGAGAATAGAAGTCTATCCATCATGAGCTCATATGAATTTTATGTTCCAGTTCTCAGAGCAGCATTTTGCTTTCCTTGCACATTGTCTACTCATTTTCTACATCAAAACAGTATCTCATTGCTTTATTTATGTTGTTGCATTTACAAGATTGAATTACAATCCTGAATCTAAAAGGAACATGCTATCTTAACTAGAGTTTGTACTGAAGTTCTCTTCTGAAGCAGGCACAGAAAAAGAAGAAAGAGGAAAACTCTTATGTACGGGTGGCCAAAGTGGAAATTAAAGCTATCAGTTGCTAAATATTAGTTTCTGCTTCTCCAAGTCAATGGCCTCACTAACTCGATTTCTTCACTTTCTCTTCTTCTGAAATGGAATTCAAATGATTGACTAACAGTTAATATACTATAAACATGTCAGATTGATCAGGTTCTCTGTATTTATTTATGCCACCTGAAAGAATTCAGTAGAATGGAGGTAAATAAAAACAAAATCTTGGACTACATGCAGATAAATCAGAGAAGAATTAGGCCATAAAACTCTATTTGCTCTCTTCATAAACCTGGAATAGCAGTCATTTAATATTCCATGTTTACCTCAAATTACCATATAATGCCGATGCCATATAAACCCTACTCAAGATATGGAAATGTCATAAAACACTTATTATAAATTACACTATTAAATGCTATTAAAAAGAAAGCAAATATCATCATTTCTAAATTACTAGTAAATGATAACCTTTCTGAAGGCAACTTGTCTGCTGTCAGAGCAGCCCAGAATAAGGAGGGGGAGATGTGAGTGAACGCTGAGGAACGTGGTGACGTGCGCGCAGCCAGGCTGAAGGCGGCTCGGGGCTGGCAACCAGCAGCTCCTCTCCAGCACTGGCCACGTCGCATCTGCTAAATTTAGAGTGGGGCAGAAGGACGATTCATCAGAGAGAAGAGATAAGAGGGCAGCTCTGTAAGTGCTCTCTCAAAATGCAAGCTGACACGCGTATATGCCATCTTTAACTGGGCACAGCTCCTCTTGTGCCTTCAGAAAATTAACAGCATTTGGAAATTAATTTTTATGTTCCCATTATTTATCATGCTTTACCTGTCTGTACTTCTTTTCTTGATACCCACTGAACTCCTGTCCCTTTATTTTCTCCCTCTGCTGTTTCTTCCTCTCCTGAAGTAAGGAAATTTCCATTTGCTGCTGAGGCAGACAGGGAAAAGGGACCGGGCAGTGAGGATAATATAAGGAAAATCTCACTTTTTGGGGCTCTGTTTCTGAAAAAAACACAGACGTGAAAGAATACAGGAGCTCTGATTACTAGTTGTGAGAAAGGCTGTTTGCGCAGCTGTAACCCATATATTCAACCTTTCTGTCAGCTGCAGTGCAAACAAAAAAGAGGCAAGAGGCAGATATTAGCTTTTCAGTTTGGAAACCTTGTTTCCTTAGGCACAGGCACGCTGGGCAGCCTGTAAGGACTTATAAGCTGTCACTTTAGGCAGCTGGTTATCTTGCTTGTTCCTTGGGACAGCTCTGTGACTGACTGACCTTGTGCTCATCCCCTCCTTTCTTACACTCTCAATCAGCGTGTCAATTTTTAACCTATCCTAATAGCTCGAAGTGCCCAAGGGCATCTGCTTTCAACCCTCCAATTTTATTGACACCCATATTAGCAGATAATCAGCAAAGGGCACACTTTTTAGTAGCTCTCCACCACATTCCCTCTAAACAGGCGCCAATAAAGCCTGGGCATAGTTATACAGGAGCTCCATTGAAGTACATCCATTCCTTCAGTTCTTGGAGACCACAGTTCACAATGCAGTAGAACTTCTCCTGTCTTAAAAATATCCCTTTTCTAACCAACCATAAGCCAAGAATCTCCTGTCATGTGACTCCTGAAGGTCTTAGCCAAGAGCTTTCATCTTAGTATCAGTCTTCAGCTTAGTCTGCCACCCACTTTGAAGACGAGACAACCCTACTCCATCCAGCCTGTGCTCCACGAACTCCAGCCAAGCTTCTCAAGCAGCCTGGACAACCTCCCAGGCCTTGCCAGCAAATGGCCAGAAACCACAGACTTCCTCCAACCACACTCCTTGTCTGGTGAGCACAGATGCATTGAAGGACATCCAAGGGTGCATCTCTATTAAGAAAGACTTAACTCCATATTTAGACCTACTTTTGTCATTTCTTATATGAAGGGCATTTGACCTGGACAAGAAGGCC
>JAUBOD010000113.1:776919-794917 GCA_032353885.1 Nothura maculosa
CAGTCCTCAGCCCATACCACCACCAATCCTTATCCTTCCCAAGGGCTTCCCAAAAGTAAAGGGGCTTTCTAAAGTGTCGTCAAGAACCTTGATATTTGTCCTTATTGCTGAAATGTTTGTGGAGGAAGAAAGAAGACCAGGGGTTCTCCTCTTCCCTGTGCTTTCCTCCCCATCCTGTACCACAGAAAGAAGGGCAGGAGCAGCCTGGACAAATAGCTCCCATGCCCAGGGTGTTTACAAAGAAGCCAAGGAATATTTCTACATGAGGAGGACCAATTGCAATACAATTCACTGGCGGCTAATCACAGCACACAGTTGCAGCAATCATTTCCAATAAGTATCTCCAAAGCAAAAGTGACCCTTCCATTACCTGGCCTTCTACGTAGTCACCTTCCCGGGTGGCACCACTTTGAAAAGGGCACCACACTTGGCCTGGGATCCCACTCTGCATTCTTGGCATGAGCACTAACAGGGACAATGTCCCCACTAACTTTTCACCCAGAGTTGCTATCACTTATCACTGCTCTTAACTGAACATTGTTGACACTGTTGCAAAACCAGAGCAGCAATGGCAGAGGAGAGATGCTGCTGAAAAATTGCAGGTTAATTTGCACTGGCTTCATTATTCTTTACGAAATTCTCAAGCAGTGGCATGGAAAAGGCATCTGAAAGCAGGAAACTGGGATGAAAAGAAGCAAAGTCTTTCTACTCTATCACTTTACTTATAATGTAAGAGTTTCCTTAAGGACAAAAATTGCCCCTGATTCTGGACACCATTAAACAATGACCGGATTCATGTCCTGTTACCACTGAGCAGCATGTTAGCCAACATTGTGCTATCGTTTTCTCAGGCTTCTTATCTCTCAATGCATGCTGCTATGTCATATCTGCTAAAACCTATCTGCTAAAATCATTTTCACATGAACATTTTCACACTTTGTGGACTCCTAGAGGAGGCTGACATTGCTTCCAGACTACAGGTCACAGTAATACAGCACTGTGCGGTAAGGTCAAATAAATAAATAAATAAATAAAGCTGCAGAAGGTAAATTTTGAGTTAGGCTTTCAGAAAGACACAAGCAAGCTGGATACCTGCATCTCAGAACTCAGGCACCAACACACTTCTGCAGAGATCTTCTGTCATCTTCAATGGCCAGAGAATGTTCCACAAGAAACAAGAAGTTCTTCAAGGTGTGGATGCGCAAGGGGGGCACAAGGGCCATCAGTTAGCTAGCTTCGGCTCAGGTCTGCCTTGTGAAGGAAGGAAAGAATTGTATCAACAGGAAAGTTACCATCTACAAGCTCTCCTTGAGACAGAAAAGCAAATGCATACGTCACACACAGCATAATATATTGTTCTCTCTGAACATGCCCCTTTAAGGACTATGCAAAAGAAGAAGAAACATGAGAGGAAAAGAAAGGAAGACAGAAAGAGGTGAGAGAGGTTACTGTCTTAGCACTTTGGATCGGGCTGACACAAAGAGGTAGTAAAAACACATAAAATGCCTGTTCTTGCTCAATTTCCAGGACAGAAACATCTGGGTATCTATCTAAAGCTGACTTAGCCTTGACATATTTCGATCCCAAGTGCTCTGTTTCTAACTGAAGGTACCGTGAAGCATTGACAGAACTGTGAGCACTTCTCAGGGCTGAGTTTTGGAGTACTCTGTCCAGAGTGGAATGTGGTGAAAAATAAAAAGTCGGGACAAATCCATGAACTCTAATAAAGAAAAAGAGCTACTGTGGTAATATAAAAGACATAGTTCCTCCAGATATATAGAATTTACTGTATATCTATGCAGATAATAAATGTTTAAATAAAATGTTTAGTCTTTGAAACATTAAAAACTTACCATGTGCAATAAAAGCATAGTTTATTATTTATAGAGCTCTGCCCCCACACATACGCCCATTGCTTGCCTTGCAGCCTCAGTATTAGACCTGTGAGATGCTGCTGTCAATACACAGGCGTGATTTAATAAAAAATGGGATTTTTGCTATACAAATAAAAATGAAGAACAGGATATGTCTCACAAACCAATAAGAGCTACAAAGCAAAATAATCTAATGTTGTCTGGAGCAGTGGGTGTGAGAGGTGAGGATTTCAGTGGTGCATATACGAGGCTAAACTAATAATATGCCACAGTTCACTAATTGTATTCTACACATGGCCAGCTTCTTTTTATTTTGTAACCAAATCAAGAAGATAAATAGATGTTTCATATAGACTTCTTATAATTTAAGTGATATGGAGCTAACTACTATCTTAACAGCACCTGACCTATGTAATTGTGTTATTGTATTTGTTATGGGGAAAAAAAGGCCTACTGCTCTAATAGAGAATAAAAAGAAAAGGATTTTAAGAAGTTCTACTTTGGCAGAACTATTCTAGACACTTTGATGTATTTTACATTGATAAATCAATAGATTCTCACAAGTCTTGATTTCATGCTGTTTATCATTAAAATTGCAGTTTTCAGTCATTTTCCCCTATGTTATATCCTCCAAGTCATGCTTGGGAATCATAATAATAGGGCCCAATTTCTAGAAATGCTGAGCATGGATAATTTTCAACTCCAGTTATGAAGATCTCAAATCTATAAAAGTTCATTCCATCTGTTATCAGGTCACTTAATCAAGCCCAAACATTAAATTTCAAATTAAATTCTAATTGACCATTTCTGAAAGCTTAACCTACCTAATTTCAGCTTCAATTACTTGATTATCAATATAAAGGGAAAAATAGTGCTACTTCATCACAGTATTGACACCAGAAAGACTGCAAACAGAATCTAGTGTATGGATTGCATATAGAGATATGGAGTTTTGTTTTGAATATTACTTCATTTTTGTCCTTTTACTTCTAAGTACACATACTACTATTTATTATTTACTCATTACATCTGTTATGTGTCAGACAACTGTAGACTTCCCCAGCATTGCATATATTTAGTAATATTGTATTTTCAAACATCAAGGAAATAGAGAAGTTAATCAATTACAGCAACATTTTTGGATAGCACATAAGTTGCCTTATAAAAACAGTGGAAGTTTAAAGACTAACTGAAGGTACAAAATAATATAGTTTCATCCAAATATTGGGTATGTCAGTGGCTAGAATCCAGCTAATAAATTTCAGAAGGATCTGGATTAGTTTGTTTGTCTAAGTGTCAGGTGAGTTCTTTGGTATGTGAAAAGCTGTAACCACCCAACCAGGACGAGGGCACCTTGCACACGTGCTCCCTTTGCTGTGTGTGCAGGGGAGGCCCCACAGTTTGAGCTGTTTAAAGTTACTGTGGGAGAGCTGGAATAACAGAGGCTATGCAGGGCAGATATACTGCAGGTGCAGGTGTCTTTGAAGTGCACTTAGCTCTAAGCTGGGAACAAAACACGGAACACAGAGAAAAATGACTGTCTTACTGTGAAACTTCCAGGACAAGCAGGCAGAGGGTTTTCCTCCGGCTTACACACAAACTACATTATTAACTACAAGGAGGTTGCAGAATTTGAATTGCAGAGTGAATCCTGAAGGAAGTAACTGCAACATGAGCTGAGGGCATCCTACAGAAGCTATTATTAATGTTGATAGAACTGATTATTTAATATTTCTTTTTCTGTTTGTTTCTATCAGATTATACATTCAATAATTGACTGTTTACAAAGTACATGCTCTAAGTCCAATAAATTAAGATTGAGTGAATAAATGAGAGATACTGCTAAGACTCCTAAGGATGGTTATGTGGTTCCCTCACAGACACTTTCAGATTCAAATCATTGGTTTCACGAGCACCAACTCTTCCAAGTTCCAAGCATTATCCCCAACAAATATACTTTCAAATATAAATGCTATTAGCTGTGAAGACATACACCTCATAAATGATCTATTAACACATAAGTGGATATAAAAGGACTTAGTCTTGAGTATTTTTTCCACCAAATTTCTCTTTGATGACTCCAGTACTAAAGACAGGAAGATATTTCTCACTAAGTGAAGAACGTTAGATGATGGGAAGAATATCAAAGTTATACATTATTCATATATTGCAAGAGGAAGAAAAAAGTAGAAATTACAGGTTTTGTGCAGATACATGTAAATTATTACTAATAAAATCTCTAACGTGCATACCTAAGCCTGTTTCTCCAAAAATTGATGGCAAAAGATAGGACTACCAATAGTGACAGTTGTCATCTGCAGTTCCTCTGTGTTCAGACCTCTCTGCCTTAGAACTCTCAGCCTCTGGGCAGGATGCAGCTCCTGTGACATCCATGCAAAATGCTTACGGCCTGAGGCCGGGCAAACATTCACCTATGCACATCATTTAAACAAGAGACGTATGTGCTTCACTTCAGCTACCAGTCACAGGGATTTAAGGTCAGCTCCCTAACTACAACAAGACTGAGGTGCCCACTTTTCAAACTGACAGTGTGTTCAGGTAGATAACATCACACGTTTCATTTTGTGTGCTGCCTTCCAACCCCTTAAAGGCTGCAAGCCTTTTGGAGCTAGGCTCAGGACTTCTTATGAGCTCCCAGACACGCCTAGCAAAATAACTCTTCACCCCAAGTTGGACACTGAACAAATGCATTCCTATCCAAAGCAGGAACACGTTAATAAAGAAGGCTGAAGGCAGAAAGGAGAGTATTCAAATCATCATGTTGAAGTGCCTATGTTAGGAGGCTGAGGTGCAGTTTCTCTCTAGAGCAGATGAATCTCCCTAGAGGCCACAGCAGATTCCTGGCAGGCAGCACTTCTGGCTCTAGGTGCACCAGTTAGGTGGGATGAGTCCCCCTCCTTTTCTGTGTCTACACTTCAACATTGCAAACACTCTCTCCCAATCTGCATGGGTCAGGATGTTAGCAATGAGCGTTATACACAGCATTGCAGAGAGGCAAACCACTCAGCCTTGGGTGTCCTAGACCCGGCAGGAAGTCGCGTTTTGAAACCGAACATAGGAGACTTCACTCCTGTTTTGTACAAGGGCATTGCAGCTTCCCTGCATCTGTGGAACGTACCTTACCTGAGGCTTCTAAACACTGCATTTTCTCAAGTTGTCGGCCTGTAGTCGGATGTTTGCTAAATACTGCCATGTTTGCAAGGAGGGGTCATGCCTGACTGTCCTGGTTTGCAGCAAAGACTCCTTTGCACAATTTCCATTAAACACATTCAGTAAAGATTCAGTCAGATAGACACAGGTAAAGAAGAAGAGGTTTCCATTCAATCTATTGTAGAAGGCATATAAGGAAAATTAGTTTGCTGGCCAAGCAAAATAATGTCTGCAAGGGAAATTATTTCTGTCTCTCTAAACACCATGTTTAGGAAGAGGAAGAAAAATGACCCAGGTTAAATTAAACGTTGGCATAAGAACAAATTTGTTCAATAAAATCCTAAGAAAGACTAGGACAAAAATTAGAAGAGTGTATTTTGGAATGTTCTTTCAGTAGAAACTAGGAGCAGTAAAAAACCTGATTTGTTTCAAGGAGGAACATTAATAAATTCTTTTCAGACACTAAACAATACTGTTGTCAGTGATGGCAGGGTCTCCCCAGGGATCTAGGAATCTTTTTAGGTTTCCAACCAGACTGATGTCCTAGGATAAGTAAGGGTGTGTTAATGTGAAATACAACTCAGATTCAAAAGGATAATACATTCAAAATAAAATTTGCCTACAGCCTAGAATACTGGAATTGAAATTAATGTCCAATGTTCACTAAAAGCTAGTGTATTACTCATTCAAGAAACATGAGAAGAATTTATTTTTAATTATGTTTTAGCAACAAGGAAATAAAAAGCAAATAGTCCAGCATTTTGCTTTAAGAAGATTTAAATGACACAAAGGAAAAAAAAAAAAGAAAAGAAAAAATGATGCTGCACAAATCCAAGGAAAGGAGGTGGCATCTCCCCAGAAGAAGGCAAGATTATTATGTTTTATGGACTGAACTGGGCACCTGGTAAGAAAACTGAAAAGTGTGAAAGCCACAGCTCAAATGGCACATGCTAGGTAAGCCAGAGAGATATTGAATGCCATCAGGTGGCAGGTAAAACAAGGCCTTTAATGCTCGCTGTTAACAATAGGCTCCATTTCCTAACCTTCCTTAAGTACTGGAATGTACTTTGAATTGCAAAAATTAGCATTTTCACACGCAGTGAATCCCCACTTTAGGTAAACATACTTGTTCTGAACAAATGCCAGGACTTTCAAATGGACAATTTTTATGGTTGGGATAGGACATATAAAATTCAGAAGAGCTACCAATGCAATGGCACTATACATATTACAGAGCAATGACCAATAGCTCACTACATAAACCAGAAATATACAGCAGCTTTACTGGAGCTGTTGGAACCTATGTATGGATGATGGCACAGCAATTTGCCCAGTGATGGCAGAGGTTTTCAATGGGAGGGTAGAACAAGGAGAACTTCCGACAGCAGAATGAAGCTACAGACCAGTCCTGCTACACGTCCCTAACAGCAGCGACGGAAAGATTCAGTCTTCATGCTGAGACAGAATGTGAGAACATCAACCATAAAATGTCAGTTTGCCTCCTATGATATATCTCCTAGGATATGATTAGTTGCATGTCAGCAACTTAACCTTTCAGAAGCTTTCACTATATATCACACAATATACATTTACAATTAAATTAGTCATCTGCATCCTCCCTAAAAAAATGGCAATATCTTCTAAGCCAGTTTTAAACTTATATTCAAAACAATCACCAATAGCTGTTAAAATTTTGTGTGGAAATAATTTTGTGATATTATTGCCAAAGTTGTGATTACATGATTCCACAGCTGTACTCGGAACCACCTACAAACGCCCTTTCAGTCCATAAACAGCAGGGAGAAGTTTTCCAAACTGAAACAATTAGGACAACTGGATGTCCTGACAGATGTGGGAAATACACAGAATCTATAGGAGTCTCCTACCATACACAGACACCATACTACCCCGTAGCAGGGCTCCTTCTAGATTCTCCAGGACACGTAGCAAAGCGAATGTGTATGGGATGCGAGGCTGGCATCTTTTGCCAAAGAAGTGTAACTTGTACAGTAACTCGGACACATGGATAGACACCATTCACCTCCACAGAGGGCTGCTTTTTTATAGTGTTGGATAAATGTTCAAATATGAGCTTGTTCTATATCCTATAAGCCATCACATTATCTAGTAGCTTCACTTACCCTAGACATACTTATTTAGGCACCATACTATTGGATATGCTCAACAATATGTTCCTTTGTTGAAAGGAATTTGGACTGGATTTAAAATAAAGAACATATTATTCCTCTTGCATATCTGGAAATAAAAACCATTTTTCTTGGCAAGATAGACCTTGCGTTTTTCACCCTCTTTCTGAGGTTGATGGTATCAAGCATCTTTTGCTGTATATCTGCATTCAGTCCAATATTTTACCCCATGCACTTTCAGAAATGCAGTAATTTATGTACATGGTATGAGAAAAAAATCTTCTCTTTGTCCCAGTTCTGTGTCTGCAGCATATTCTCTGTTGGATGGGGGAGCGGGGAGAAGATTTGAAGTCAGGCGATCTAAAGCATTCCAAAAACCTCCCTAAAAACTGCAGATACATTTGCGTTTTAATGCTAGCAGGTGTGTGAAGTCACCAGTTTGATGGTCTTGACTTTCCAAAGCAGCATTTCCAATGCGGAGCTCATTATGTCGGTAGAGTTAGTGCCAACTCCTACAACCCTCAAATGCGCTAGGTGATCTCCAACAGTAAGTAAGCACAGGTGCTTCCTAAATTAAAAGTGAAGTATCTGCTAGTAACGAAAAATGGAGTTAACTAACCATCACTCAATGCCAGTGAAATAGCTACTACCGCTCTCTAGAAATTTGTACTGTTGAGCTTGCATTTTTTTGCTGGAGCACAGACTCTTGTGTGGCCTCCTGCTTCTCACTGTGGGACACTGCAACTTCTTATCAGTTCTACGAGTGGGTAGAGAAGCTGAAGAGAATCATCTGTTCTTCAACAGGTTTGAACAAGACAAAGGATGGAATTTATTTTAAAGATTATAAGAGGATAATGATGTAACATGGAAATTTGACTTCCTCACAGATACACTGCTCTCTAAAAGACCATTCAGAATAGTATGAGATTTCAGTCACTTGGGGTGAAACCCTGGCTTCACAGGACAATTTTCTGAGTGGCTTCAAAGTGGACAGGATTCCATTCCTTTTATTCTTCAGATATTTTGTTCAGCAGAGGAGTACGCTGTGGAAGTTTAAAAAATATGCTCAATTTAGTAAGGATGCAGATGCACCAAGATGCTGGAAATATACCAGTTCCTAACTTGTAAATAGGAAAAACAAAAAGAAACAAAAAAAAAAAAACCAAAAAAACTTTGAAATGTCACTTTGAAGAACATAAACAGACTTCTTTTTAAAGAGTCTTATTTGGCAACATGAAATCATAGCATGCCTTGCCATTCCTCATTCTCCTCTTATAACTGTTATTTATTGCCATTACTGGGACATGTTCTATAATTGGATTCTGGCACAGATCAATGGAAAGAGACAAATCTTTCCAATCTGATTCAAAGTAGGTTTTACTGTGTAAAACACACATGCAAAGAGTGTAAGATTATCTCTTTCCTCTGTAGTAGTTATTTGAATCATTTAGACATGTTAGTCTAGACAGACTTTAAACCTGCAATTTTTGAAGCTGTTCATATAAACTCTCAGGGTGATTTGGGGGCTGCGGTGATTTTTTTCCCTATTTGTTGGGTTGTTTTCTACTAATGAACTTTGGTCAAGTCAAGGGCATATTTCTACTTGAGAAATATATTTTGAACTGAACTTGCTTCTCAGCAAAGAGGAACGTATTAGGCAGTCCTAAATAAAATAAATGTAGTATTTAACAGTAAAAGTTAATAGCTGAAAATCTGTTCAAGGTTAATAAGGCATTAATCAGTGATTCTGCTTCAGTTCTATTCACAAAATATATGAAAACAACTATGAAAAAGATATATAAAAGTATAAGAAAAGAGTAAAATAATAGTATAATAATGCATATAAGGAACAATAAATAGGATATAGCATAAGGCAAAGCTAAACTTGCTCCCTGCATTTGGAATATTGACTTCCATAGCAGGAGAAACTTTTCAGTCCATTGGTCCCAATGTAAATGGTCTAGCAGACATCTGTCAGTGCACGCAGTTTCTTCAGTGAAATACACACTGCTTGGATTTCAAACTAACCAGAATAGTAGCCAGACAAAGGACTAAGAAAGACAAATAAGAGAAAGAGTTAAACTGTGCAGAACAGGAAGCTGCAAAAGATTAATTAAAGTATCCATTTCTATTTTCTTTCCTTTCTTTGTAACTTTAGTTATAGCAGCTGCCAATATAGCTAGTTAATAATATCAAACACTTAACGAATTAGCTCTATCCTGTAGTCACTTAAAACTTTTTGGAGCTTATACAGCTCCTCGGGTTGCATCTTAGGCCACTCATTGCGGTGGCCTGTTTTATTTATGCCTTTAGTTGCCCTCAGCTGCTTGTCACCAGCAGCTCTTGTCTTTCTTGATTTTAGGCCAATTCAGCTGCCTTTGCTTACTACATTGGTGTGCAGATGGGGATTTGTATTCGGTGGACTTGGACTGAGGCAAATTATAAGCCCATAGAGTAGCCCTTCTGCTAGGAGGGCTATGGAGCAGGGGGAAGCGCAGGCCCTGGCCCATCTCTTGACTGCTGACAAGGAGCAAATGGGCGACACCATCTTAACTTTGGACAACTAAATTCAGAAGATGTCTGTGGCCTGTTTGGAACTAGGAGAGAAGAGCTATTTTACTTCAAAGCAGTGAGAGAGCAGATTCTGTAGGCCAGCCCCTCCTACTGAAAACCCCAAAGAATACCACAAAGCAGCAGAAATATTCTAGTTTCTGTGTACTGATATCTTTTATAGTGCCAGCAATTCTGAGTCTTATTTTAAAAGCCTCATACCAGCTTGTTTTTATTAAGTAGTTGAAAACATTTTTGTGTCAACCATTTTAAAAGCAAAGGAAAAAACCTCTAAAATATTTTCTTTCTTGAAAAAAACACAGCACTTACATTTCGTGCACATCTGCAGTTACAAACAAAAGAGCATTTTTAGAAAACTATATTGGTAGTTTTGATTACTGTACATGTTTGTTAGTGTGCAGAAGAGGGAAAGAGACAACAGATATAACAGAAAATGCAAATGTTCAACAAAACACCTTTCTTTTATGGGCAATTCAGTCCCTTGAAGGTTTTCTAGGGTAAACCCAGAACAGTGTTTTTCTGCATCCTAATCTAATACTGAGTATACGTGGCTGACAGAGGTCATAATCAAACCCAAATGATGCACTGAAAAGTGGTTCTACTAAAAGCTTATCCATCCAACATTAGCAACAAACCTCAGTCATCACCTGGAGGAACCACACCTAGGAGTGAAACGAGCATTTAAGTTTTACGCCCATCCAGTATTTTGACAACCTGCTGAATTTGCCACAATGGTTACATTCATTATAACTGTTAAATACTTAAGTCAGTCTGAGCCATCAAAAGGGCTATGTTTACATCTATCCTCTATGGCAGTAGAGCTTTGTGATTTTTTTTTTCCTCTGACCGAAGATGGCCCTGTATAATATGATCCACCTTGAAATATCTTTTAAGATTTTACCACATCGAGATTTTCCTGTGAAGATCTTAATGAAGATTACTTGATAGTCTCCTCAGTCTACAGTTTCACTTCTCTCATCCTTTCCTTCCATTTGCCACCTTGACACTGCTGCTGCCTTCTCACCCTGCTGCTAACACCATTTTGTGAGCAGTTCTTTCCCATGTCAGGGCATTGGAAGGAATTTATCATTAGCTTGTGCTTTAACCATCTGGCAGATACTGCATCTGTTTCTTCCAGAGGAACGTCACAGCAGTATGGACGTTCCTCTGGAAGAAGGAATTCTTTCATCAGGAATGTCCAGCTTAGTGTCTCCTGCTATGCTCTGCAAGTAGCCATGCACAACGTGTTTGGAAACTGCAATGTTTCAAGCAGTGCAGGAAAAAATGAAAGATCAAGGTTACTTAGTGTAGATGACTTAGTATAAGATTATGGGTACAAAATTACTTAGTCTAGGTACACTGAGCCAAATGGATACCACTTCATTAAGAAAGTGGTAGGAAAAACTAGCTGAACAACAGCCTCCCCTTTCACAGAATGCACGGAATGCCAGCGATCCCTGGTGTGTCCACACTAGCCAAGTGTGGGGATTACATGGCCACAAGGACTAGGCACCTTATTTGGTACCCTCCTCAGAGGGAGTACTGTATTCCCTCTTCTCATCCAGCAGGCAAGGGCTCCTCTATGTAACGGAGGTGTCACAAGTCTGCATCTCCAGCTTTCCAGGATGCTCTTCAGAAGCTCTGGAATCAATGCAGAGGTCAGTGCAGCCGAACAGTGAACGAGGAGGCAATATTCTTTGCCTTCCCAGAGCCCTTGCTGTGCCCAGTCAGGTAGCGTGAGAGTTGACAGGCCCACCAGGTGACACTGTGAGAACAACGGCACACAAGGAAATAGCCTGAACCTGACTCTCATCATTTTGCTATAAGTTGCCAAACATATGTGCTCAAACAAGCATTACTTAATATACCAAGTCATACCAACCCCTTCAGGGCAGAGGGAATTAAACTTTCAGTTCCTACTCACCATTAAAAAGAACAAAAAATCACCTTTGTTTCATGTTGAGACACCTCATTAAGGGTGAGTATTTAAATCTACAGACAATGTTACAATAAAAGCAATGATTAATTAGAAATTTTAAAAGCACAATTGAAAATTTGAACCCTCTAGGAAGTTGCAGAGACTAGCTCGACTATCTGCAGGCAATAATTATTGTTACTATCTCTCGAGAGTGCTTGGCCCAGACATGTCTATTAATACCAGACTTATTAGGTCTTGACAGCTTATAGGACATCTGTTTGTATCATTTCCCTTTAGTCTCGCCAACTGCTAGCAGCTAAAATCATACAGAATTTTTTCCTACTTCTGCATAACTTGAAAGACTTTTTTTGTGTAAATGAATTTTGACAATAAACGAGATCTTATAGTGTTCTCTATCTGATATATATGCAAAGGCATGTGTATTTAAGAAACTGCAAAGGTGGGTAAACTTCTAGAATCTGAGGACATTTATCTAGGAATAAAGGTACAGCTGGTGGAGCTAATAAACACTTCCGAGAGGCTGGAGTAACTAGTAACTAGTTTTTCAATTTGAACTAATAAAAGATTAAGGAACAAAACAAGATTTTTCAACTAAAAAGCTCTCATGCATTTCACAGTATTTCAAAATTGCAAAATTTCAAGAATTTTTTTTTTTTATATTTCCCACTTTTTAGCATAGATTGCAGTGAAAAAGTGAACATACTGATCCAAATAAAGCTTAGGCTAAGGTATAAAACACAAGCTCCAAGCTAAGCTGGAGTTGTTCTTCAGTCCCCTTTTGCCAGATTGTTTTAGGATATACCAAATGTAAGTCTGAAAGGCTTCTCTTTCTCATATTGTTCACAATTCTTATATGGTTTCTAATTTGTTTGAATTATTTAAATAATTTTATCTTTTTTTATAAAGTTCCTATGAAAATGACATTATACAAATATTTATGCTACTTGCAATTATTAAACATTTAAAAAAGTAATGCAAACTTCAGTTCCTTCTCATTTATAGGTAAATCTTTGCATAAAAGTATTACTTAAGTGTAAAGGGTGTTAGGACACAGATTTCCTACTATATTTTAACTATAACTTAAGGCTGTAATTTAATTTAATTTAACCTGATTTCCAATGAAAAGATTTCAGATCACTAAATCCAAATTTGATTTTCAACCATTTTCCAACATTTACTGAAAATTACCCAATCATCTAGATTAATATAGCCACAAAGAAATTAAAATCCATGCTGAGTCAAAATCATTAACAAGCAGAAATAGCTTTTGCAGAGAACTGCAGCAATTGCTCAGTTTCAGATATATTTTGAGATACATGAGCATGCTGGCATGGTTCCCTATGAAGTGTATTAATATTAGCCTGAAATCATTACATCATTTCTGATCCCTCTCTGATGATAGGTATAAATACATTTCCATTTCCATCAAATGATTTACACTTACTTATGCCAGCCAAGAATCTGATCCAGCAATGAGGTAAGAGTAGAGTCCCAAGACATATCTTTCATTTCAGTGCGTTTGAAATAAATGACATTTGATCACCATATAGATAGGTATATTTGCAGTATTTTCATAAGGATATTCTTAAGGATATACCTGTTTTTTAGTATATTCACCATATGCAATTCTAAGTAACTACACAGCTATCATCTTGCAGAAGAGAATATTACATTCCCACTGAATTAAACCTGATGTAGCTAAGATTTTGCATTACACCATTATGGATTAGACAATGTGAGTTTTGCATGCATAAAGCAGTGCAAGGTGTTTTTCCAGATATTCTTCCTTGGCACATAATGCAAATTGTATGCTCACTGGTTCAAGTAATATATATGCTTACCCTTGCTCTACTTGTTTATTAGCTAGTAAAATCAATTAGAGTTGCTAAGTTCATGAATCAGATGATAAGTAAGGGCAGGGCAGGGGCTCTCCCAGCCACTTTCCCTGTCTATTTTTCCTTGTCACACCAAACCCTACCACCAGCACTGGGATAAAGCAGCAGTGCAATCCATTCTCTTCGTGTTGAGCATGTGAATGCCAACTGTGTGAGAGTCCAGAGAAGATCATCACCACTGGGCAGGATGGGAGGCAGCAGAAGAAAGCTGGCAGATGATGCCTACGTGGCCGATGATGCCCAGATGGCAGCAGCTGGCCATCTGGATGCCTACATGGCATGTGTGGAAGCTACGGCAGCCTCTCATTAGAAAGACTAGGGCAGAAAAGATAAGGCTGCCTATGAGCTGAGACAGAAGAGTAATGAAATGAGCCAAGGTTACTGGCTCCCAATCCTCAGAAGTTCAGAGGTCTTTGCAGCTCTGAAATTTAGTATCACTGCATGATGTTAACAGAACCAAACAGCAGTGAATGGAATAAGAAACTCCGTTGAATTCCCACTGACATGGGAATGGTATTTTTACTGTGGAAGAGATTTCCATCAGTTTGGATTCTACTGATAGTATAGGGTATTTTTATAGTAAGTAATCAACCTATAATTGTTGCATGATGTCTCTGATCGATATGCAGGACTTCAAAAAGACTTTAACTTGCCTTTCTTCACTGCAGATGTGTATTTGACTATTAAGAAGGCCCCAAATAACAGTAATTATATTGGGCATACAGGAAATGCTGTATTTGATCCAATTCAAAACTTTAGCAGCAAGTTATCCAAGATTCTTGCCATAAGTTTATTGATATTTCTGTATTAAAAAAAAAATCCATATATATAGGTACCTACCATAGCAACTAACTTGAGGCTTTGGTATAAGGACTTTCGATTGACCATGACAACACATGACAGCACGTGATACCAACCATATTCCTGGGAATGCAAACATCTTAGCCCAGCCCCTCTACACATGGGATAAAGGCAGCTGTAACATTATAATAAACAGTATACCCCATATAGATGAACATGAGAATAGAAGGGACATGCTTGAAAGGTTGGACAAGTTTTATCGCCAACGTCTAAAGAGCTGTCCCGTCCTTCTTCCTCCTGTCTTACAAGCCTATTTTTTCTACTTTTGCCCTCCTAATTGTGTACAACCTAAATGTGTGCTTTGGCTTCCTATAAATAATACATTTCTAGGTGGAACAAAAGCATACTACAATCTCTATTCTAGAAACGTTTGTTCTTTAAAGGTCTTCACTATAAAATTTAGTTGCAGAACACTCCTCACATCTATCAATATCTGTAAAAAAAAGAAGATATGTTACTTAAATATGTCTGTAAATAGACTTAAGTGTAACCCATAGCATAAGATAATATGTGAAATAGTATATGCTAAGCTTTAGCATTATACAGTGAATAATGTAAGAATAGTAGTTTAGTGAACCTGCAAAAGCAGGTGAATTCAACTTAGCTTTAGTTAAGCTAATAAAAAGGTAACTTGGAAACATTGGAAGTATGTGAGATGAGTCAGGGTTTTCCATGAAAATCAGCTTCACTGTAGAGTAGCCAATAGAAATAATTTTAACCTTATTTAGATTAAGATAAAATGGCATTCTAGTATCTCCCTATCTTATCTAGATAATTTTATTGGTGATTAAGATAGTTCAAGGCACTGGCAGCAGATCAGCATTCCTTTACCACTGAACGTGTGTTCTGCACAGGCTCCCATCTACAGCCGCTTCCAAGCTCTCCTTGAAACTTACTTTTGTGAACTCAAGTAAGTAAGGAAAGATTCTGTACTCTTACACATTCCCTTCTGATTCTAAGTTCTTTAAAGCATACTTTGCTTTGTCTCTAAATATCTATTCCTTCTTCCATTTATTTTCTTTAGTATGGGTTCTCCGTATGCAGTTTCATTCTTCCAGAACATCCCGGTGGTTCTTAACATAATATCTTATATTCTTTCTTGAAGAAACAAAAAGTGGATCAGTGGATCAGTGGATCAAGTGGAAGGAAGCAATAATAATAAGCTATAAACAGTTCTTTTGATTTTCTTAAAATGCTACAGATTAAAAGCATATTAATGGAGAGCTTATGAGCTTGCCAGTTATAAGTAAATCTCTCTTCCTGATTTTGGTCTTCTGAACTTTTGCCATCAGATTTTGGACTCTTCAAGCTGATGATTATATGCTCATATTTCCTACTAAATCTGAGGGTTACTCAGATTACCCTAATCTGAGGGTTAAGTGGGTTACTCTTTTTAATCACATAAAACTAACTCCTTCAAACATAACTGAAGATCCCCTTTTATTGCATCTGAGGTAGCTGTATCAAAGTTTTAGCCTCTTCTGATAGCTGAATTCCTAAGGAAAAATTACAGCTTTAAAAATGTTGAGAGTCTTTCTGAAGTGTTATTTAAGTGCCAAAATCCAGGGATATTCCCAGTAGCCTTAAAACTTAAGTTTAATGCACAGTTATCTGTACGGACAGCTACACGTTACCCTTACAAGGAGCCTTCAGTGCTGTAACCCAAAGCCACTTGGTTTCTTCAGGAGACAAAATGGAAGGGCTTGGAGGAAACACTTTCACTGACCAGATGTGAGAATCCTCGGCCAAGAAGTCTCAATGAAAAGGACAGCAGTCCTACAATTACTGTGAAAGCTTCTCCAGGACCTAAAAATATGTCCGTGTAAAGAACTGTATTTGATTACTTTTCTTCATAGTTGAGGTCAACTGCACTTAATATCAGTTTTCAGCGAATTCATATGCAGTAAATTACTTTCCCATGTTACTTTCCTAAACATAGTCAGAGAACTTAGCAGGAATGATCACATATAACTTTCAAATTTAACTTAGGTTCAGACCGGTAGCTGATAAGATTGAAGACAAACCAAAGGTCCAATTACTAAATAAGCACTAATAATAACAACAAAGATCACAAAACCACTGTGAGAAATTCAGTAATTTCTAATAATTAATATAATTTATGCAGACTAGCAATATTAAAGAAATTTCAAATGGTAACAAATAGTTCTCCCTTTTCATATTTTGAACAAAATTTCAGTCATTTGATTATGGCTGATTATTTCATTTAATAGTAAATATAATTAAGAATGACTGTGTTTGAATATATGGTGTCAATCTTCTAAATTATGGGAATTATGAATTGGAAGGAAAAATGTGTGCTTGGGTAAGATCAGACATCTAAATTTAATCTCGATGGGCAACTCAAGTTGTTTAGAAAAGAGGGTCAAATGACCCTAGGAAACAAACAGGAGGTCAGGAATGTTTGGAGTTATAAGAGTTTTAAGAAGTGCATTCCTGAAGGGTGCGTGATCTCTTGGTACACCCTTCAATGCTTTGTCAACAGGTTAGTATATAGGTGATTCTTAGCCAAGCAGACCAGTAATCCTAAGCATCTAGAACAAAACTGTAAGGAACTTTTGAATAAGTTTCATTAATATAACACAGCAAATTTAGTGGCTATTGCATATACTCAGTTTCAAGACAACTTGAGATTTTCAATGAAACATTTCTACCTGGCTTGCCAACAGTTGGCAGCTTAAGATTCTCAGTCTGAACACTTCAGCTGCTCCCTCTGAGATAATATTTTTCATAATGAAGAAAGACTGAATAACTGTAAGAAAATTTCTCACTTTTACAGTAGAAGTAGTAGTACTAGGAAACCTAGGAATGCCGGTATATGCTATGCTTTTATGGCCTTTTAAAGTGCATTTTTGGTCTGGAAACTAGCACGGTGGTTCTTGGATGGACCACAACAAATCCCATCCAGGAACAGTCAGTCTTCAAGGATCTAGGGATTTTAAAACTCTCGCACATCCTGTTTCAGTGACTGTCTTGGAAAACATTAGCATCCCAAGCCAGTGCGTGGAAAGCGCAAAGCAGAGGCTGTGCCGTGAGGCTTCTCCCTGCCCTGCGCCGGCGCTCCCGCCCCTGCTTTAGTGGCGGCGGCAGAGGCGCGGGAAGCGCCGCTCCCGCGGGCAGCAGCGCGTTCCCACGGGCGCCGCGCGAGCGAGCCCCGCGCAGAAGCGCAGCTCCGTGGCAGGCAGGAAAGGGTTAAGTCCTGCGCGCTCCCCCGTGCCCGGCAGGCAGCCTTTGTGCTCGGCTCTGGCAGGGGCTCGGTTTGGGCTGGAGGTTTGGTTTAACTGGGGGAGGGGGCAGAGAAGAGGGGACGCTCTCCTGGAGCGCGTCTCGCTCGCGGATGCGGCGGAGGTGGAGATTGGCGATCCCACCCAGTGGGAGGCAGGCGGGCGGATCTGGGGAGGCTGCCTGGGAGAAGGCGCGGGGAGGAAATGCTGCTGCTGCTGCTCGGGGCCGTCCTGCGCGCAGCGGCGGCGGGCGCAGCATGCGGGCGGCGGCGCGGGTGAGCAGCGCGTGGGGCGCGGT
>JAUBOD010000113.1:860688-871063 GCA_032353885.1 Nothura maculosa
GCGGCGGTTCCGGCACCGCCGGTGCCCCGCGCTCTAACGGCGGAGCGAGCCGCGCTCCCTGGGATAGGGCTAGGGCCGCCAGCACCGTCACTGCCACCGGGCTGCTGCTCTGCCCGGCTAAGCCAGCTTCGCTCCCTAGGATAGGGCTACTGGCACCAGCACCATCACTGTCACCGAGCTGCTGCTCTGCCAGGTGAGCATCCGAGATACACATATGGAATGGCACGTGCCAAGTACATGAGTGATATACACTGTAAATACACACAGAATATGAGTGTGCTTGGCTCCCATCGGCCATGCTCTTTCTCCATTCTGTCCCACAGCGCTGGTAGTTCAGCCGCAGGAGCAAGGGCTGCAGGGAACCACCACACGAGGCTGCTGAAGCCACAGTCACACCAACAGGAGCCGCTACTCAACAGTGAAATTAAGCTTGCCCTTCTTAACTTCAACTGAGGGCTTGCAGACTTGCTGCACTAACAGCACCTTAAATGTATACAAGATGCAGTGCTAAAATTGCATATACTGTACAGTGCTTGCCTACAAATTGCTCAGTAGGTGATTAAACTAAGTAATTTGAATTATGCTGTTGATAAATCCCAAGAAAGGTGGGTGCTCTGCATCACATACCTGTAAGCCATGACCAGCCCTAGCTGTCTCTCACCCTTGAGCTGCTGACAACAGGACAAGCCTGCAGGTTACAATGAGCAGAGTTCAACCTCTGCTCCCTTTCTCCTGGGCCCAGTCTTGCTCTTTCACACACCCATGACACCACTTGCCTTTCCAGTGGGGAGCCTGTGCGGGCTACCCGTTCCCAGGAGCAACAGTGTGCAAGGCCCTGGAGGGCAGATCTTCTCCAACAAAAGACTGGAAAAAGAAGGCTCAGAGTTCATTTGGTCTTGCCCTACTTCTGGGGCAGGAACAGGCTGTGGCATTGTTTACTAATTATGAAATTGCTGGAAGCTGTTCTTCATTGCTTTCCATCTCTCAACACATGCAGCTGAATGCAGCTTTCCCAGGCTTTTACAGCTGTGGATATTACAGATATATTGGCTTTCATAAGCCAGGTGGGTAGCATTTAAAAAAATCAGGCCAACAGCTTGAATAAGGTAAAAGTTATAAGTATGGAACAGGAGGGAAGGGGAAGAGTCTAAGGAAAACAATGGTAGCTGAAATTATTAATCCATGGCAAAATTTATTGCTCCTCCAGAAGGACATAAGGAGAAGGGGAAAATCTCAACTTCAGGTGAAGTGAAACACAAGAAAGAAACAAAAAGAGGTAACAAACGCAACTAAAATAAACTTCCCATGAATGAAAGAATGGAAGAAAAGCCTAAAACAAATGATAGAGCACTTGGCTCCATCAAGACTAAGAAAATGTGCAAATATCACTGATTGATAGTATCTAATATTATTTTATTAAAACAATAGATATTAATAGAAAGATGTCAAACTTCCAGGTACCTAAATCTTTTAAGTCTGAAAGCTGAAAACTTTAAAACTAGTTACAGGTGGGGACCAAACTTCATGGTGAGCATCATTGTGCTTGCCAGCTAAAGCTAAATCATTAGCAGCTGTGGGATATACAGAGAACATAACAGCAGCTATCACCTGTGGATGTGAAACATGGCAAGAGCTATAATATGATCAAATACTTCAAAGGGTCAGTACCTCTGCCAGCTCGATGATTCTCCAAACCCCACCCACTATATTTACAAGTCAGAAATTATCAGACACATAGCAGAGATGTTTCACTATACTTTATATAAGCATAAATTTAGTACTGTGTGCTATTCTGACTCCATTTAAATTTGTGAGAGAATTGTAATATTAAATTCTTGCAGTTTGGAGGAATCATCTCATTTCAAAGGACAGAGGATATTGATTATTCCCTCATGTCTATGCCATAGTTTGACAAGTAGCTATAAGAAAGCTGTAGTATTTGATAACCTTCATTAGGGAAGGAAAATAATTTTCCAGACCAGCCCTTCTAACCTTTATCAGTAAAGAAAGTGCAATTATTTCTGAATAGACATAAAAATTGTTAAGTTTTCTTCAGTCTATTTCTTGTTAAAATGACAATTTTGTCATCACAGAGTTAAATAACATTTCAAATTGGTGGGTGAAGTGGAGAAGCCTGTTTAATCATTTTCTGTATCTGCTGTTCAGGTACCAACACAGGATAAGCAGGGTGCAACATCACACTACTAAGTTTGTGCCTTAAGTTTGTTATACAGAGTAGATGCAAGTTATCCATTTTTATCCTGCAGGAAATATGTGATGCAGGACAGTGCAAGGAAGATTAAAGTAACTATAAACAAATAAACAACAACTACAAAAAAATCAGTCTTGTTTTAACCCAGAAGCCAAGCACAACAATAACCAAACTGTTCATGGAAAGCACATTTACTCTTGAAATGCTGTTCCAATAAAAAAAAATTGAACAGAAATAATTGCTTTTAATTTTAACACTTATTTTAAAAGCATTATTCTGTTTTCAAAATTGTTCAAGTAGCAGAGTGATTTTCTCAACTAAGTAATTCCAGAAAGTATCTCAGCAGATATTATGATTTGGAAATATGGATTTTTTTTAAGAACTGGATGTTGGGGGTCCAGTCACAGCATCTCCCAGGTCTGCTAGGATTTCAGGCAAGTCATTCACATTTTTAAAAAGCAATTGATTCTGAGGAACTCAGCATCCCTACCCTCCCACTCCTACCACAAAATCTACCTTTCAAAGACAATAAACTCACAGCTCCAACTGGTTCCTGCTGTGGCTATTTAGCTCTTCTGAAAAGTCATGCTCAAGCTGTGTCAGGTTAGAGAATCAAAACAGCATAGGATCTAAAAGCAAGAAGATTAAAAGAGTTTCTTTAAATGAAGTGCAAAATGTATTTATGTATTTTATTTCTATTTAAAGCCTTTTTTCTAAGGCCACATCTTTCCTCACTATTAATATAACCATGCACGGTTATGGATTTGTGGCTTTTTGACTATAAGATGGAACAAGAATATTGAGAAAATAAATTTTTAAAAAGTCAGCTTCTAGCACACAAACTGTACCAAAAACACCTACAAACATACTTCAGAGAACAGTAAACAGGATTTTCCTTACCTACACAAGCAATAAAGATATTATCTGCCTTTCATCCCCAAATTCTGGGCTTGCTTACTTGAGCTCAGTGACCACTATGAAGCTTGTAATATCCAACCAGAGACAGAATTCTGAAACAGAATCACTTCTTAGGGGAGGAATTCAGAAAACACAGGTTTTCAAGCTTGAATCCTACCTGACACCCAGATTCCACCAACATGAGTAATCTTACAAGAGATCCCTCAAAGGCCAAACTGCTTCCTTGAGTAGCTACTTGTAGGACTGAACTTTGGGATTAAAGAGTAGAAATACTTATGGTTAACAATAATCCAAAAGGCTTTTGTTACAGTTTTTCTAGAAATATTAGATGCAGCTTTTGAAGGCAAGTTGAAAATGAGATTCTCCCCCCTTTTAATCAATCTTTAAAAGACCAGGTTATGTTCTAGAAAACAAACATGTTGCTGGAGAAACAGCACAGATTGTTTCACCATTGCTGTGTACATGATTTAGCCTATCCTAACTCAAGAGCAAATTTTCAAGAGGAAAAAGAGCTAATAACAACTCTGCCAAAAGAAAGCATCTGATTTAAGTTAAAATTATGTAGAAAATACAGCCATATCTTTGTGACTAAAACATATAGTCCATTATTATCTAAAAAAAAAGTCCCATCAAATCACTGAGTTGCACTGCTGTTGAAGGCAAACCCTCAAAACCAGGGAATTTGAGTAAAATTCATAAATAAAGACACTTACTACTCTTTTCTGTTTTTATGTTTGTTTTTTTTTTAAACTGTCTCTGCAGGAAAGAAGTTTTCTCTTAATCCATATTACTCTTTACCCAATATCTCCTATACAGAGAGCAGGAGACCAGAACCCATGGGTAGACTACATGAGCCCTCCTCAAAATGAAAACACAGTTGATTTAGTGCTAACCAGCCAGTTAGGTTTCATACTTGTTTCCACAGAGAACCGCTTTAATTTCTGACACGCCAACAGTGTTTCTGTTTGCTGGGCTGCCTGTCCTACCTCGAGCCGCAGCCTCCTCCTGCCCTGGCCACGTTCTGCACCTCAAAACCTATGGCAAAACAGAGCAAAGCGCCGAGGACTTCAGCCCCGCGCGCCCCCCCAGGCCGCTCCGGCGCCCTCAGCGCGGCGCCCCCGCGCACCCCACACCCGCACCAGCCCCTCATGGGGCTATGGCAGAGCTGCCACGCGGGCTCCCTCGCGCCTCGCCACATGGGGGCTTCTAGAAGCTTCTGGGGAACCGGGAGAGAAAGCGCAGCAGCTCCTGGGCCCTTCCCGCCAAAGGGCGGCGCGAAGAAACAACTGCGGGGGGGGTCTCCATTTTATTGCACCTGCGCGGCCCCCCTCCTCCCTGCCCCTCCCCCGGGCCCTGCGCACGTGCCCGCCCTCGCGCAGGGGCGAGGCGACCGTTAACGACCGTTAACGGCCGAGGGCGGCGTGCGCGGGCCCCCGCGGGCTACCGCCCAGGCTTGTGTAACGGCCGCCTGCCCGCGGCGGGGAGGGAGAGGCGGGAGGAGGAGGCGGGCGCTGGCGGCGGGGCCGCCCTGCTGTGCCCGTAGAGGCGGCGCTGGCGGCAGCCGCGCGGGCCGCCCCTCGGCGCGCGGAGGGTGGTGGTGGCGGGCGGCCCTGCCCGGCCCAGCTCAGCTCAGCCCAGCTCAGCCCAGCCCTGCCCGGCTCTGCCCGCGCCTGCCGAGCGCGGGGGAGCCGCCTCCGCCGCCGCTTCGCCTTTGTGGCCGCCGCGGGGCTGCCGGCGCCGGGAGCGCTCCGGCACCGCGAGCCGCCTGCTGAGGCAGTCGCTGGTGCCGCCGAGCCGGGCAGGCGGCGGCGGCGGCAGCCATGGGGCTGCAGCCCTTGGAGTTCAGCGACTGCTACCTGGACAGCCCCTGGTTCCGGGAGCGCGTGCGAGCGCACGAGGCCGAGCTGGACAAAACGAGCAAGTTCATCAAGGAGCTGCTCAAGGACGGCAAGAACTTGATCGCCGCCACCAAAAGTGAGTGAGCGAGGAGGGCGCGGGGGGCGGCGGCGCCGGGGAAGGGGCTCCCTGCGCCGGGCAAGGGGCTCCCTGCGCGCCCGGCGCCGCCGCGCGGCCGAGCGGGGCCTCGCGAGGGTCTCGGCCGCCCTCCTGCCCGGCGTTACCTCCCAGCCGGGGGTGGCCGCTCTTGTCCGTGCGGGACTAAATACCAGGCTCGTATTTCTGCAGTGGCAGCGACAGTCGGCAGCTCTGGCTTCGGCCTCTTCAAATTTGATGTTCACTTGTAGTTTTGCGTTTTGCGCCTTGATTATGCAGATGTAAGGGCAGCTCTGCTGTGGTTTTGTGGAAATAGTGAATGCCCGTGTTAATGCACGTTCTTAACTTAATATTGTGGCAATGTAGTTTCTTCACTGGAACTTCAGCCATAGTAGAATAGTCTCCTAAACGTCTGCCAGGATGATTAACTCCACCAGTTATCCAACTAAATCACTAGTGCAGCACCCCGGCACTGTGAGCTCAAAACATCCTGCATTTTCAATATCGTGGCAAACTTCTAAAGGCAGTGGAGGAGAGGTTTGAAGGGACCACCCTTAAGGTAAACTGATGGGCATTTGGTTAGTGGTTTGGGCAGTGCGGTTGCCTGGGGGTGATGAGAATCTTTAGAACAGAGCTAACTCGTTTTATGCAATTAAATTATTTTTCTTATTTCCATCTCTGATGTGGCACGAGTAGCAACGACAGAACGTACCTTATCGTCTTTCCCTTGTTTGTAACTGCTGTTTTGGGTTGTTTATTTATGACTTTGGCAAATCATGTGCATCATGATGATTGTTTGTAATCTGTGACTTGAAGAGTCCGTACTAATCTTATCTTAATTTGGAGTACAGAGTAAAAAAGTTTTCCTGAAATGGAGTGAAAAAGGTATTAGGAAGTCATTCCACCTTGCTTCTTCCTGCCAAGCATCTAGAAGGAATATTTTGTTAACTAGGAAACCCACTTAGTTTCTCACGTACAGTTTGCACAGAATTTCAGTTGAGAAGCTGCAGCTGATGGCAGCAGACGGTAACTTTAATGAGCCTGCAGTCCCCAGCAGCGTCCCATGCCAGTGGCTTTGCCTTGGTTGGTGATACGTGGCAGGCTTAGCTGCACAGGATGGGAGCCGAGGCATTCTCGTCCTGAGCACGGAGCTGCCTGGGCTGAGCCTGCTTGGTAAAACGCAGCTTAGGACTGGCTCATAGGAAATACCTAGAGAGGCTAACTGGAATCCTCTCCAATGTTTAGACCAAAGAAATACTTTTTCTTCTGAGATTCCAGTTACAATTTGTCTGCTTGAGTTTAGGTGCTGTGCCACTAACTTTCAAACACCAGTGCCTCAGCTTGTTTGAGAAGTGGAAACTGAGGTTAAGTCCTTCCTTGCGCATTTTGGGTTTCTGTAGTTGTCTTTCCCTTTCACAGTGCCTTGCACAGCAGGGTTAGAGCAAGCTGAGTGCTCTTCCGCTGCTGCTCCTAAAGCACTGCTGCTGTTCAGCAGGGTTAAAAGGTGGAGAAAGCACAAGGAGCAGTGTAATGCCAAAACCCAAGTGGTTAAGGCACTTTTTCATGACATTGGCATCTGAGGTCCTGGTTACTGAACATTTGTTCTGAAATAATGGACTCGAGTGGTCTAGATGCAGAGTTGTTCATCTCTGTTAGGGCCACATTTTCAGCACAGACTGGCTTGCCACAAGCTAGAGAAACGTGATAGTGAAACAGGGCACCACTAGAGTTTGGGTCACTCTGTCTTCATCAAGAGCTGAGTAAGGTTTTGGAAAATTGTTTTAGTCTCTTGAATGAAAAATATCATCTCAAGAAGGTTTAAAATATTTTTCCTCTTCTAGAGTCAGGTAAATTAAAAAAAAAAAAAAGTGTAGGAATGAACTGGTTACACACAGACTGTCTGCATTTTCCCCTCTACTGTTCTCAGCATCTTACTCTTTTTATTTTACTTATAAAGTAGTATCTTAGGAGAAGTGTCGTGAGGATGCCTTAGGTGCGAATAAAACCAAGATTACTTTAATAGGTCCCACTTCCTGTTTAGCAGGCAACACGATAGGTGACTCAGATGCTGCCTGCGCTGGATTATGTCTTGAAACATGGTAAGAAGATACCACTTCCACTCCCTGTAGTCATAGGAGTTGCCAATGTCTCACAAGACAAACCGATGACTTCTCTGGCTTCCTTCCATTTGTCCCCTTGGTTGTGTGGGAGTATATTGTCCTCCCAGAACTCAGCAAAATTGGCTTTCCTAATACTGTAGTATATTGCTTAAAAAATCATTTGCACTTGTAAAATTGTAGAGTTGCCAGTCTCCAGGATGAGGCATACTCCAAATGTTCTTCACAGTTTTAAGTCTCAATAGTTTCAATAAGATAGAAAGATAAACAAGGCTGACTCAGAGCTGTCTCTTGTTTCCTGTGTAATGGTTTGAAACACTGAATTTTCTAGTTCGAACTAAATATTGGAAGAGTGAATAAACAATAGATGGCATAACTGTGAAGGGATTCTTCCTTTTGTTTTTATTATAGTTATTTTTTCTCACTGCTAATGATCCATAAACACAAGACAGTACACACATATGCCTTTTAAAATAGAAATATGATATTTCTCAAGGGATTCCAGTCCAGTTAAACAACTGAGGATCAAAATAGTTTATAAATAACTTCTGAATAGAGCTAGTTGTTATTCTGTTGAGAGGAACAATTTAACGGCCTGATAGGTGGATCCTTATTCTGAAATAAAACATGAGCTTGTGAAATTTGGTTATGAGCTGTTGATATCCTGAAGCTGCAGATTGTTGGAAGATAAAGAACACACAGGATAAATACTATGCATTTGCCTCCTTATTCTTCTCCTTGTATTGGTCCAGTTTGTCCTTGAGGCCAGTATGGCCTCCTGGTCCTTGAGGCCAGTATGGATTGTCCCTTGGTTGGAGTCTTTGGTATTTTTTATAGGTGTTGCCCCTTGGAAGTGTTGAAGATCATCTCTTGGCTGAAATGCATTAATAAAAAAAATCACAATGACAGGATTTCTTATGCCTTCCTACACATTACATTATTCAAATGCTGTTATTATTAGGAAAACTTGTGCTGGAATCCAGAGGAGCCACCTTCACTTGTGCCTGGAGAAACTTGCTCGTTAGCAGCCTGATTATGCAATTTTTACTGAGGTGAATCTGTGTCTCTTTAGTATTGTGCACAATCTATTTTGACTGAGAACAGGGTAACTGCTACTATACCCTGAAGTTTGGCTTATGAAATAATGTTCTGGAAGATGGCCATTGTTTTTGGTGCAGGAGAGGAGGAAAATATATATTTTCAACAACTAGTCTCTGCAGGTAGTGTATTAAGACATCTACTGGCTTTTATTGCCTTTTTTTCCCGCCTATATTTTGCAGGAGAGCTATTCTTTGCACTCTTTCAAAGAGAGAAAAAAACCCCAAACAAACAAAAATACAAACAAACAACAACAAAAAACTTCATCTATAGAAACAGTTTGATGGAATATAAAGAGTTATTGCTAATTATTAATGAGGAATGTGTGAGGACTTACTACGGGAAGTGTTTCGCGTGCCTGGGGGAAAAATAATAGTGTTTTCTCTTTCCTTCCCGTTGACATATTCTTAGTTATTAGTCACTGTTCTTTTACAGGCTTGCCATCAAGAAGATAAGCAGGCTGGAAATCATGTTGGCAATGGAAATAAAGCTCTTCCTAATTTCATCCCTGACCACTCAGGAGAAGGACATGTTTTTCTTTTAAAGAAGTTGACTGGAAAAAAAAAAAAATCAACAATATTCCCCCCCAAAAAAAAAAAACCAAAAAAAAAACCAAAAAAAAAACCTAATGCAAATCCAGAACCTAATTAAATATCTGAGTTGATCAGACACATATCTTTTGGCCAGATTTCTTAGTACGTTGTGTGAGTTGATTGGTCTAGGTGGCCTTTTGGTCTGTCCCAATAAGGATGTCCTTAGACTATTGTAATTTTTCGTAATAACACAGGATAACAGGCAGTTTAAGAAGGCTAAGACAGATAGAAACTTAAGAGCCCTGTAAGAAAGGCCTACTTATGGTAACATAATTGAGTGTTGATTTTCTCTTTCCAGCAAGCTAATCACCCCTGCTTCGGCCTAATTAGTACGGACAGTGACTAACTCCTTGTCTTCCCTTCCCCCCCAACTTGTAGATAAAGTTACTGTACAAAGATTAGGGAAGTATTTTCTTTTAAGAAAATACACCATAGAATGTTGCATTTAGCTCCACCCAAAGCAAGACATAAGCTGCTGTGTCAGTAGCTATAAAAAGTGTCAGGGTCAATCTGTGGAGGATGCAAGTTTGTCATCTTGAATTTTATCTTCTTAGCTTGGATTGCTAACTAGCTCCATTACTACTTTTGTGCTGTAGAGCCATGGAAGCATGGTTCACTTTTTTTTTTTTTCCTCCGAAAGAGCATTCTGCTACTCAAATAAAATATGTGACTTCATAAAATAGTTGCTAATACAAACGTATTATCTCTTGGTGGCAAGAGATTTGATAGATGATTCTTGATGGTTCTGCCTACGATTATTTTATGGAAATACGTCAATTTTCCACTTAAGATCAACAATGTGAATGGGTACTGAAGAAGACATTGGCATTTAGTGTCATTGTAAGTTCTCAGGCTAAGCAATCTTTGGAAATAAGTCTGTTAGATTGCATTGGAAGGTTCATTTTTTGGTCATTTTGTCTTTTTTAGTGACAAGCATTGGAAATGCAATATTGAATTTTATATAATCTGAATCAATTTTAGGAGTTTAAAAAAGGATGCAGCTGTCCTACAGTACTTAGAGTAAAAAACTCAATAAAGTTGTAAAACTGTAACTGAATAAAGAAAAATGTTTCCGCTGCTAAGACTGTAGGAATACTCTAGTTCTAAGTTTAGTATATTGGTTAACGGTATATTGCAAATATGCTGCAAGTTTGGATAAACAGAGCTCATGACATTTAAGGCAGTTTTGAAGTTTGTCTGAAATGTTCATCAGGGCTTCATGGTCTTTATCTCACATAAAGTTATTCTGCCTCACTATACTGATTTTTTTTATATGGGGCCAGAGAGGATCTTCCCAGACTGGTGGGTGGGTTTTTTTTTTTAATTTTTTTATTTTTTTTTTTTTTGTTTGTTTGTTTGGGTTTTTTCTTTTGGTAGTAAGAGCTGTACTTATCACAGTACTTATCCTTCAAAACGTGAATATTTTTTAATATTCTGTAATTAAG
>JAUBOD010000113.1:873490-889949 GCA_032353885.1 Nothura maculosa
CTAGGTGCCTGCTGGAGCGGGAAGGTTGGACTAGATGATCTCTAGAGGTCCCTTCCAACCTTGTAGATTCTGTGATCAATTCTGTGATTCTGTAATTAGCCTATAATTTTGAAACTCAAAATTGGACTTCTAATTTTTTATCTATCTTTATCTTTAGTTTTGATGATCTTAACATGTCATTTTGTCAGTCACCACAAAATAAACCTTGTTAATAATAATCCCCAAATCAGAATTTCCTCTGTCCTGTGGCCAGTGATTTTTACAGGACCCACGTGTGTCTGCTGGCATCAGACATGCTCTGCAGCTGAGACTTGCGAGCAAGACACCTGGCTGGAGGAGACTCCGCTGTGGTGGGGAAGGGATCAAGCTCATCACCTGTGTAAATTTCCCTCTGGCACCTGTTTCTTTCCTCTTACAGCAGTACTTAGGGTTTTTTTTTTTGTTTTTTTTTTTTAAGGCTCAGAGATTCAGCTCAAATTTCTGTGTAATGTAATGAACTAAGAAAATGAGTTATTCTCTTGAGTCTTACGTGTGGGATCTTCTGTTCAGATGAACTTTGCTGAGGGTAAGATGAGGTTTTTGTTAGAGTAAGATTGAAGGAGATTGGGAGATAGGTAAGTTAGGAGGCCACAGTTTCAGATAAACTGAAATATTTTCTCTGACTTGGAAAGACTCATCTGTCCCCTGCAGAAACCAGCTACTTGGAAACTGGTGGTTATATTTCTAAATTGTGCCTAAGAAGTGTGATCTGTTCTGAGGGAGTGATCACTGGAAAAGCCCTTCTGGAAGGTTAGATGGGCAGCTTGGAAGATGCATGAGAAGGGTTTTGTCTGTATCTGGCCTCATTCCCGTGATGACTGATGTAGCTGAAAATCAGTTTGTAATGTCTAAATTTAAGAAGTAGAGCTCCATTAAGCTAATGTCCTAGCTGCAAACATAGATTTGAAAATCTCTAACTGATACCAGTCAGGTTCAATCATTTTTGTTTACTTCTCTGGAAATTCTGTCTTCCTTCTCTGGTAACCACTTTTATACGTCAGTAGTTGGGAGTGTGGCTGAAGTATGAATTCCTCCCCTCTTTTTTTTTTTTAAACTGCTACTATGTGTTTGTTGACAGTCCTGAGGGTCTTTCAATAGTGGAAACCTTTTCTTATGTCTACAAGTTAAATTAAATTAAGGGGTGAGCTTTTCATCTGTCAGACAAGTAGATTTTTATCTAGTAGTAAGCACAATATATGCTGCGTGTCCGTACAGCATGTATGCATCTTACCTACATAGATCACTACTCCATTTGCAACTTGTCTGACTCTTTCACTGTGTAATTTGGGGAAAACAAATGAACAAAAAAACCACACACACACACAAAAAGGCATATTTTGTGCTAAACAACTGACTTAATAAAAAATCTTCTTCCCATAAAGGCCAAAGTTGTTTTGTCTTTTCTTATAATTGACAGTTTTATGATGTGGATAAAAAAGCAAGAGAAGTGACTTGGGCAAACTCGTCATCTTTTCATCACTCTCTTTCCAATGCTGTTTAAGCTCACGCCTCAAAAATTTGGTGAGGCTTGATTGAGGTGTTTCACAAATACTGAAATGTTGGAGTAGTGTTGAGCATTCGTCCCTTTTGCAAAGGACCCAGCCAGAGTGCACTCGCTACTTTATGTTCTGTTAGCAGTATTTGAGTAATTGAGGGGTAGTTATAAACGCTCTCTCTTTAGCTCCTCTTCAAGTAAATTAGTTTACAATACATTCTGATAGGAGAATGTGTTGTGTTCTCCTATATCTTATTTCATCTTACTGAGATGCTTTAGTCAGTGTGGAGGGCAGTATGAACTCAGAAAGTAGTTTTCCTGATCTTGCTATGCATATTATTTAAGAGCAAATTTAAGCTGCAGTTCAACTTTTCTAAAGTTTACAGCATACAGTCATTCACTTTTGATGGAAATATTGATTTATGAAGAAAAATTAAGACAGACCAATTTTGTTATAATGCTATCTGAAGTGTGATGTTTGAAGACAAAGTGTTGATACTTTATTGAGAGTTGGCATTACTGATGTCAATGTATGTGAAAATAAAATTAGAAATCGAGATGTCAGTCAAGAAAAGTAACAGTCTTGTTTTGGCTGAAACAAACCACTGGATTACATTTGAGTATTTTTATTTGTTTTCTTCTGGCTTCTGCCTGGTAAATAGTAGAATTTCTGTAAATGGAAATTGTCAGTGTTTTAAAAGAAGTATGCAAGAGAAAAAAACAAACAAAATACATTCTGCCACATAGTAAAACAAACATAAAAGCAACCCCAAACACTTGTACCACAGAATCATCAAGCAAAGCCCAAGCATTCTGTTGGGATTTAACTTCAATCCTTGCTTAGCTAAAGATTTTGTATAAACTTTCTAGATTGACTAGCTGTCAACTATAACTAGCTTGCATCCTGGAGGTTGGTGTGCAAAACAAAAAAAGGAAGGTATGCTTCTCATATCTCAGACTTGAAATCGTTTTTGAAATATTTTTTTTAAATTCTAAACAGAATTACCTTTGGAGTAAGGAATCATTCTACATCATGGAAACTTTTTTTTTTAAGCCTTCTCTTTAAATTTGTCTTTTAAATATAGAAAATTCCTACATTTTAATAGTAATTAGGAGCTGAGCTTCCATGTCATGAGAACATTATTGAATAGCCTTATTGGAACATTGCTTCCAGGATGCTATTCTTAGTGTCATAGCCGAAAGAGATGGGAGCAGCTGCTGCATTGCTCTCTGAGTGCTCAGCTGGGTGGGCCGGGATGGCATTCCCAAAGGGACAAGCAGCACTTGCGGAAGTCGGGAGGGAATTTTACTGGGAAATAGTTGAGAGCAGCTCAATGGCTTGTGAATGTGTCATCTTTTCCCTCTTCTAGAGTTCTTCCTTCTGAGAAGTCTTAGTAGAGTGACTTTTTAGATTCATAGCTGTTGGAGGCTGCTGCCTTGCTTACCCAGTTTCATGTTTTTAGATGACTATCGTGGTTTAAAAAAAAAGAGAAAGCAAATATATTTGAATGTGTTAGCTTGGATAATAAGTAAGATAATGTAAGAAGGAAGGGTGCAGTTGCCTGGATTTCAGTACATGATAGCATGAGGGTCCTCTGGAGAGCTGGGCTTACAGCTTCCAGGAGGGAATAAAAGCCGAATCAGTTTTGCTTCCTGAGCCATGTACCTCTAGTCTCTGCTAGGCTTTGAAAGACCTCTGTGCACAACTCTCCTCTCCACTCTATCTTCTTTTTTTTTTTTCCCCCATTTATTTATTTTTAGTTTCCTTTTTGCTTCCTGCAGCTGCTGGTGCTATTTCCTATTAAGAAGCAATTTACTCTAAAAAGAGTAAGACTAGAAAGAGTGCTGTCCATGGAGAATGAGTGCTGCCCTTTGGTGGCAGTGCTGCAGGCCACTTGTGCTCCAGAGGAGAGCCACTTTGTGAGTAGATTGCAAATGAAGCCAGTCAACATGCGACTCCCCCATTCACCCCACCCCAAGGAAATTGCCCTACCTCCTGTCTGTGGGCTGGTGTAGTATTTCGAGAGCCTTTATGCCACAGAGGTAAGATGTATAATTATCATTCTAAATGGATATGAAATATGATAGGGAGTACTGAGAGTTGCTGCTTTTATATATACACACCCTCTATGGTGCTGAAGTAAAATGTGGCATTTACATACGGTAATGACTAAGGATTCTGTGTATCCTTAAGTTTGAAATAATGAAGGAAATTCTCCTTTACTGAATTCTTGCTTTGACCTGTAACAGTACAATGAACTGCTTGGTGTGGGATAGTTTTGGATACAATTCCCTCATTTAGGTTTACCACGGGGAAAAGTAGTTGGAAGGAACTATGAGCATGAAATATCAGAAAAAATACAGGTATGATAATTTAAGTATCAGTCCAGTTCCAGCCTGCTTAAAATCCTCGATAATGACTTTCCAGTGCTCTGTCCGTAGCATTGTTTCTTCTGTCATGTAAACTATGTACAATCTAATATGCATAAATAGGAGATTAATCTTAAACAAAAGAAACCCTTAACCTACACATCACTTGGAGATATCTGAAATGCATAATATATTTTAGATGTTAATCTCTCAGTGCCCTGTGTGGAAGGTTGGCTGCTAATTCTGTTTACAGATGGCTGAAGTGAGAGACATAGTGATTAGACAAGATTGCACGTTGAGTCTTTATTGGAGCTGGAGTTAGTAATTAGGAGGCCCTGACATATTAACCTTGTTATCAGTGCATTAGAATATCTTTTTTTGTAAGATGAATTGTGGAAGTTGGCATTGTGTTGTGAATCATGTCACTGCTTTAGATTATGCCTCTACCAACTGAATTCTCTAAGTGGTAATGGGAACTGATTGGGGTTGGGGCTTTCAGATTAGAAAGAGGTTTTAGATGCCTGATTTTAGCACACAGACATGTTAAATAATAATCTTGCAAGGTGCTGATGACATCTGCTCGGTTCTCTGTACATTCTGAAATACTGAGAGAAAACATGAGGTTGTACTTACCTTGATGGTTCTGCCCAACCCAGTAATATGTGGGCTTCTGCTGGCCTGAAATGTATCCTAATCTCGCCAGTCATTTCCAGAACTGCATTCATTCAGGCACTTTACGGAGCCTCTGCTGATCTGAGTACATGGGCTTTGGCCCATCCCAGCCTTCCATGGCTCCTAACAGCTCATGCCAGCTGCAGCCAGAGGCTGCTGTCACACCCTGTACCTGTGCTGACATCGGTGCCGGCACTGGCAGTGTTTCAGAGAATTAAGCCTGCCCCAAGCTCGTACTTGCCTAAGTCTGTCAGAGACACAGTTTAGCCAGCTGTGCATTTACTTCCAAATTCACTGCCGCTGCTGGTTCACTTTTCTTTTTTCCCTAACTGTGTGGCCCTACGAACTCAGTTTCTGTCCTAGCAGGTGGTTACTACTGAGATCTAAATTTAGCTGTGAATTGTTCCTTCTGAACCAAATTTTAATCCTAATTTGGTGTCTGCAGCCTTTAGCTGATATAAGACAAAGAAGGAAACTTTCCCTGAGAGTGCCAGCATCTCTCGTTGTTTGCTTGCCTTGTTGAACTCAGCTGACTATTCCTGCTGGTTGCTACCCAGCTCTAAACTAGATTCTTGGATCCTTCTTTCTGTGTCTTGACAGTAGTAACTAGTAACAAAAGAAAATTATCTGAAAACCCCACAAGTGAACCCTAACAACATATGTCTTATCCTGACATGAAACAGATGGCTTCTGTCAAACTGAAATATAAATTTTACTTGCTTCCAGTGTTGTTTTATATTTTCTGATTAATTATATACAAGTGTCCTAAGTTAGGGTAGGCTGAGTCTTAGTAAACCAGATTAAACACAAATTTAAATCGTCTTTCTTTTTCTTTTCATGCCAGCGGAACAGAACATGACTAATAAGATTTAGAAATGAGTTGGAACTTTTCATAGACAAAACCCAGCAAGCCAGCCTAATTCTAAACCGCTAGTGTGTGCATCATTTGTAGTCTTTGCAGTCAAGCTCATTTGGTACAAGCAATATCACTTGCTTTATAAAGAGTTTTCTTTTTCTCCCTATTAAAAATATGGATTAAGAGCAGTTCACCCTCGAGATGAGTTTGGTCCACAAACACAAGAGGATTATTTATGCACAGTGTCCCATTTGCAGATGTCTCTATTGGAATTTGGCCTGTGAATTGAGATAGACAACTAAGGAGGATCTTTTTTTTTTCCCTCTGAGTAGTTTGCCTGTCTCTTATTATCCTTTGGTGAGAAATGAAACATCTGAGCATTCTTCCTTTCCTTTAATTGTAATTACAGGTAATTGTATATGAGTAAGTAGTTTCATCTATCTTGATAAAAAGTAAATACAAATGTAGTAGATAATCAATTGTTTGTTACTAGGAGAAACTGGTTTCTTTGGAGGCAAAATCCGTTCATTTACCATAATTAGATAATCAAGATCTGTTCACTACTGCCAGTTCTATATGATCTATGCAACTCTGAATGTTGTTCAAAAATTATCTTACTATTCTTGCCCGAAGTTCCTAAGCTGGTCTTTGGTATGTTTTGCTGTGTTTTGGTGTAGATTGCTTTGATGTGGAACTAGAAGGGATCAGCTTGTGATACTCGGGTTTGGTTTTATTTGCTTCTGTTATTGCTCATTCCTTATCCTAACTGAGTGTGAGATCACTTGTTTTGAAAGACTGGGCTCTCTTGGAGAGAAATGGTAATGTTATGCTATGAATTTTGCCCACAAAAATAGAGGCATCTTGACAAGGAATGAATCCAACCTTCTTCCTACTTTTCTGTAGAGATTTCTTTCCTTCCAGATTTGTGCCTCTCTGAGTCATCCTAGTGATATCATTCCCCTCTCTTCCCCTCTTCCTTCCTAAGCCCCCAAAGAAAAGCTACAGAGAAAAGGCTAATGGCTAAATGCAAAGGCTAAAATTTGTGTGTGTGTGTGTGTGTGTGTGTGTGTGTATAAAATATAGATTATTATATATATATATATATATATACATATATATGTGTGTGTGTGTGTGTGTATTTTTTTTTAATGTTCAAACTCATTAGCCCTTAGCTGATAGTTTCCATGTGGGCCAGAACCTGTCCATGGGAGACTTCATTCTGTGATGAAACTTTCAGTGCAACGTGGCAGAAAAAGAAACTCCCTCTTTTTATTCTCTACTTTTTATCTATCCCCTTTTTTTCCCTCTCCAGGACTTTTGTCTGCAATGTAATTCCATAAAATCTGTATCTTGAGTGTAATAGAGGTTTAATAATTTAAGTCCATCACTTTCGTGCTCTAGCCATTTGAAATTTATTATTAACCTGGTATTGGTAAGGTCCTCAGTCATTAGCAGAAACTTCACAAACTGATTTCCCATTAAAGCACAGGTGTTGCACACAGGCTACAGTACCCTATTAATGCTTCCAGAACGTTCACTCTCATGTGAGAGACATTTGCAGGCCTGTTCAGCAACTTCTCCTTAAAAGATGTAGCCATCATTTGTATTTAGGCAGAAAGATTATGCAAATACTTGTTTAGACATTTAACTAAAGCAAAGTTGAAATATAAATCAGAGCAGAATATTTATAAATCTCTGGGAAAAGTGAAAATAATAATTTCCTGTCTTGCAGGAGGCTGCAGAATGTATCCGCTATACTGGACTCCTATAGTCAGACAGACTAACATGCTTTCTCTTGAGTAATTTTTCCTCTTAAATTAGGCATTGTGACTGAAACATTTAAGCATTTTGGATTGATATTTCTGCCCCAAAACTTATGATAATATGGTTAATATTTATATTGTGATAAAATGAACTTGAAATAGTGTTTGTGTGAACTAACATGTTATATCCTTCATTCATGGTAGAAGATGAAGAGAAGAAGAATCTATTGACTATAAAAACTTATAGTTTGGTACAGACATCATGTTTGGCCTTTTTTTAGACAGAGTTGTTCTTTGAGTGGCATCACTTAAAGTTGAGGGCATAATAACCTGAAGCACTATTTGTCACACTAATATAGAAACCTGTACAACTGGAACAATTAAAAGCAGTGTCATTTCTGTAGCTGTCATCATTTAAAAAGAAAATTTCATATGCTTGATTGTAAACATGATAGGCAGTAGTTGTTATATCATGGATCAATGAATTGTTGACAGTACTTCTAATGGCTTGCTGGCTCACAATTATATCAAGTAACTTATGGAGAAAACGGTCAGCAAAACCGAGCTTTAGTGAGCTGGGTGAGATTTGTTACTCTCAGTGCTTTGCTAGGGCTTTAGTGAGTGTGGCATTTGTTGAACGATGTGAAAGACCTTGTCAAGCTGTCTGCAGTGATTAGTTCTGACAGAGCTAATACTTGAAATTCAGGCCGGGCGGTCATGTGGCCGAGTCAGGGACAGTCAGCAGGGAATATGTTTGCATTGAGCTGACTATGTTATTTTAGGGGAGGGCCTTGCATGAACATCATTTACAAGAGTTGTGTAGATACTTTATCTATTGTATGCTGAAATTAGGAGATTATGGTTCTTCTAAGCCATGATTATATATTTAATTATTGCATAGGAATATTTTTCATTTGAAAACAGGAAAAGTTACTAATGGTATCTATAATGTGCCACACAGGTTGATGTAGGCCGAGTGACTAATAGTCATTAGAATTGTCTACATTGTCAGTCTTCCCAAGTGCTGGGGAAATCAAATATGGTAAAATTTAACTGCTTTTCTTTCTTTCATTTTAGCATTGACTTTCAGGGTTTCTCTTTTTTTATAATGTTGGATTGAGTAACACACAGGTGTGCACTATGTTAGGTTCTGCTGGTACTTTCTTCCGTGACAGGGAAGCAGGTTTAGGAGAGGAAACCAGCTAAAACAGAAGTGTGCGTAACTGCTGATGTGTTTGGTAGCTGATACCATGGATACCATTACCAAGATAATCTTTTTGTCCCTTTAGAAGAAAAATCCTCTAGTAACTTGAAATTTCCATTTCTACTTCTTGATTTAATTTCCCACAGTCAGAAGAAAAAGTGTATTATTCAAGGAAAAAAAAAGGTAAGTGAATATGCTCAGAGAGAGAAGTGATTGCTTTCCAGTTAGCCATTTGCTGAAGTCTCTTTAATTTTTTTCACTCTGTTTTTAAATTTGTTTGGCTTTTTTTCTTTGCTAGCTCCTGAAGACAAACAAACAAAAAAGAAATATGCCCTTGAAGAAAGGGGGGAAATCTAATCCTTCCCTGACATTTTTCTGAACTAGGAGTTTCTCCAGGTAGCAGAAATCATACAACTTGAGTAAAACACCTTCACCTGTTAATGTTTTGTTTGGAGCAACAAGATGGATTTCTAAATTACTGCAGTCAAATAACACTTCAAATGTAGAAAGATTTTTAAAAAATGCAATGAGCTTATGACTGGTTTGCATTAGATGTAGTTTTGTTTTTTATGTTTTTATTTTTATACTTCCAGATTTCTCGAACTCTTTCAAACCCTGACCAAAGAGAGAATACAAATGTCTAAAAGCACTTTGAATGCATCAACACTACAGAAAAAAATAAAACCCAAAAAAACCAAAACAAAACCCCCAAAACCCAGCCAGGTTTACAGGCATCTAGAGCCATGGGTTGCAGCTGCTCACCTGGCTCATGTGCGTCCTGTTCTTTATTCCATAAGCCGGCTGCGAGACTGCCTCAGTGCCATGCCGTAAGTAGTTAGAGGATCCCTTGGTCCTGACCTTGCTGAAAAAAGTGTTAATTCTGGTGTGTTGTATCATTAATACCTGGCCCTATATCAAATAACTAGAAGATGAATTAGAACTTGCCTCTTGCTTCATTTTTTTTTTCTGGCTGTATAACAGCATTTTTGTTAAGTTGAATCATGGTAATTGGTATAATTTTGTATAAACAATACAGTGTTACTATTGATGTTTTCCCAAAAGTATTGCAGCCTTTTTTTTTTTTCCTTTTTGTTGTCTTATTATTCCTGTGACTTTTTTATTATTACCATGTATAAATTAACATTTTCAATTAATGGAATTTTTTACTTGTTTGTTAATACTGATTACAGAAATGGTTCTTAAGAATTAACAATGTGAATGTACTAGAATACTGTCTTCAGAAGACTTGATTTCTGCCTTCCTCTCTCCTTTTTTTTTTCCTGAGGATGGTTATCCATAGATGGTGGAGAGCACTATAATGCCTGCTGGTTTTGCTAGTTTGCATCTAATCTGTGTGCTCTGAGCAGAGTAAGCAGAATTAATGTGGAAGGAGATTGCCTAATATCTAGTGAAATTTCCCTCCTCCAAATTAGTTGAATCATACTAATAGTTTAGAAAAGGCCAACCAAGGTTTCTGGAAGTTTTATATGGAGTTTGACTGCCAAAATGGGTATATTGAGCAAGTGATAGAGCATGAGATGTAGTAGAAACTCTTACTTATTCCTCTAATTAAAGGCTAGTAAAGAAAATGCCAGAGGGCTGAAAATGCAGCTATAAGCAAATTAAACTGTGTTTAGCTTTCATGAATCCTAAATTACTAGGAACATGCTAAGTTACAGGAGCTCATTCCCATCTAATGTCAGGAAAACTAAGATGTAGTGTGAATAAGTGACTTGGATGAAGCCTGTGTGTATGCTGGGAAGCAAAACAAACCCTCTTCAGTTTTGGTCTTTCACTTGTTGCATTAAGAGAGCTGTCTCTTAAAAATATGCAAGATGGGTCGCTTCCAGAAGGGTATGGGCTTACTATGCTGTCCATCTTCAGCAATGTTTTCCATCTAGCTGTATATCCTGCACAAGTCTGGGGATGAGTGTTTACATAGCACGGTGTTCCCATATTTAATTGTGGAATTGCATTAGAGCATGAGGGAAGAGGCAGAAACAAGCTAGCTAGTGTTACACATTGATCAGGGATTGCAGGTTGTTCTTCAAATGTGCTTTTTTGCTTAAATCACCAACTTGGTGTTTCTGTCATGCAATATCTCTTGGAAAATAAATCCTATTGGTGTCACGTGTACATGTTTTGTGTATGTCACAAATAATGCTGTTCTGGCAGCATTAAAGAAAAGGTTTTTTTTCTTCCATTCTAAAAGAAATTCTCTTTGCATGTCTTGAGAGATCCTTTAATGTTGCTAATGGGATGGGTACCTTGGATTCAAAGACTTATGAAACAATATACTAGGGAACTAAGTAATACTCTTCTGCATGTATTTGTCTCAACCCTTGCAGAAGCAATCCTTGTGTTTCAATCACGTCGAACTTCATCATCACATTTTTTGCTTATCTCAATTTGGAAATATTCAGTGAACCTGGACTTGAACCTGGAAAGGGAGGTTCCTTTCTGCATAGAGGCTTTTTCCCAGCCCTAACCACTCTGTGGTCACATGTATGGGGATTATCCTCTTGAGTTTGAACTTTGTTCTGCCTTTTTTATATATTAAATACTTAAGAAACAACAAGCAGAAGTTAATGAAAGTATCAGTCATCAATGTTTAGCTCTAAAATGGAAACTAGCTGTTCTAGAGGAGCTATTTCCTGTTGCTGCATAACACAGCACCAAGGTAACTGGCTGGACTTGTCTGGTGTTCTTCAGAGCTGCTAGACTACTTTCACCAGGGACAATAAGTGGAGGAAGAAGGGTGGAAGCTCTTGCTCTTTCCTGTTCTGTGGCACGAATATTCCGAGAAAAGTTACAAGAAGATTGAAATGTCATTCAGTGAAACAGGTGTGCTATTTGTCCCAGAATTCTGTAACAGAAAGCTCTTGTTCAGGTTCCTGTTAGTGGTGTCTGAATGTGTCATGAATGTAAAGAGTTTGTGTGTTAGCCCGTACGTGTGTGTGTGTGTGTGTGTGTGTGTATGCTTTGATACTGGCATAAAGCCAAACTCGTCCTGATGCTCTGCAGCACATACCTAAATCAGAGATTACAGAATTGTAGAAAAAGGGAATTCAAGGAATGGCAAGGAGCCATGCCTGATAGCTTTTTTTTTTTTCTTTCTTTTTTATATGCTACTAGTTGGAGAACCACTAGGGCAAGGTAGTCCTACATCTCTGAAGCTTTATCCATAGGGTGAGTAGGGTGAATCCTGACCTAGAACACCACTTTAAAAGTAAAGTATCCTTAATTACTGAAGCTAATCATCATTAAAGGCTTAATGTTCTTTGTTGCGTAGTTTCTGCATCTGATCCTTCCTGAGATTTTCATACAAGAGTGGCTGTGATTTGTGCCGGACAGTGAAAAATGGTACACTGTGGTAGTGTGACTTTTTTTTTTCTTCCCCCCCTTTATGTAGTAATCCTAAAATATACTAGTAAGACTTGGTACAGACTTAAGCTAGTCGTGTACATGGCCTGGCCTGTGCTCATGAGCTTCACTGAGCTGCTTCTTCTGCCTATCATTTCAATCCTGCTAGAGCCTGGAAGATGCTTCATGCATGTAAATATTCTGTGATATGGAATTCATACCTTTTTGTGTATATTTAGGAAAAATGGATTGCTGCTCTCTAAAGAATTTTAAGACTTGCAAGGGTTTATATGCAGAACTACATAGTTTACCTTAGGGGCAAGGAAGACCGCGAGAACCCCTTATGTGATGAATTTTAGTTTTAATGTCTGGTAGTTATGCTTCAAAACTATATTAGTGTAAATACTATATTTCCCTTAAAAAAAATCCTGTTCAGAATAATAATGTTGGCAATAGGGTGATCTTTTGTGTCCTTTTTTTTACATTTCTTAAACTTTGCTTCCATATATGGTTATGGTGCCTGTCCATTCTCCCTATATAATAACTTTCAAACTTGCTGAATTACAATCAAATAGCAATAGACCTGGGAAGGAGATACAAGATGATTCTGCATTTCACTCAGTTTTTTATTGTTCCTTGGTTGAACTGAACTAGAATGAATGGCTTCTGATTTCTTTATGGGAGCTTAAGCATGCTTGACTTTTGAGTGAGTCTCATTGATTCCTTGCACGTAACATGTTAAATGCTGTGACCTTGTAGGTCACAAATTTTTAAACTTAAGCAACGTTATCTTTAGACTTTCTGAGGATCATCAAGGATAATTGCTGATATCGAAACAGTTATATGAGGGTGCTCAGTATTCTATTCTTCTGAGGACTAGCTGTGGCCATAGCATATCTTGGAAGTCTGCCAGTGGTTTCTTGGACTGCAGTGTGTTAGAAGCTGTTCTAACTGGTTTTCATCGTTGGGGCTAGCTCTTAAGCTTCTGCTTCCTATCCAAATAAACAAATGTCCTTCCCAGCTGTTGTCTGCCAATGCATTCTCTGAACACTTCAGTGTGTCAACTATTTCCATGCCTTATTACCATATGTGGTAGATTGAGGAACACTAGCGCCGTCATTTTACAGTTATGGAAGTTGATTGCATAATCGTCGAGCAACAGTGCCACAGAAGTGAGATTCAAAACTAGGATTCCTGACTCCTCCTGTCTGTCAGGCCATATGGCCTTTTGTGGCAAACAAGAGTTTTGAATTATCCACGAAAAGATTGGAGCAAATGAAAAAGTGCATTATTTGTCTAGTTATAGAATATCTTTCCTCTTTCATCCAAACTACCTGACAGCTTTTCAAAGCTTACCGTGGAGTAGTTGTTTCACAGTATTCTGCTAATTATGTTTGAGTTTTAGTACATGCTTGCTGAGAGCTGCAGAGTAGTTCTTGAGTGTACTCTTGTTGCAGGGTTGAACTTGATGCAGCAGAGCATCCTTCTGCCCTGGGACAGCAATGTGTTGTTGATTCTAAGTGCTGGAAAGGTTTCTGATGAAGTTGGTGTTCCAAAAGAGCACAGAGTCAACCATTCCCAAAGCAGAAATAATTATAATTTTTTTTTTAATGGAAAGCATAGGAGGATGTCCATATGGTATAACTGTCTATGTAACTGGACACACAGCACAACTCGTAGGTGCATGTTTATAAAGCAGTTTCAATAATGCTTTTTATTTTAAAAAATGACAACTGCGCTGGCAATCTGGCCTTGCTCTCTTGTTTTCAGTTTGACTTTGATAGTGTGGAAAGTCTGAAGGAAGTGCCTCTTTTGTAGTAGCCTGAGTTGTGAGTTTGCTTTTTTTTTTTCCCCTTTAGTGTGCAAAAAAAAATAGGCTGCTGAAGGAACCTGATCTATGGAAAATTGGATAGCATACATAGCTTATACTGTCACTCGGCTGCTGTCACGTATGTTGAAATAGAGTGGTTAATATCACCCATCTTAATTTTAGGATTTTTTTTCCCAATTCAAATTAATCTCATCCCATAGTTTATTTGTGTGTTTTGATAAGGAGTTTGAATAAGTATTTGTTTAAAATCTTTATTTGACAGCTGGAGCCTAGTGCAAAGTCTGTGAAAGTCAAGGGCTGTTGCAGTGGAAAAGTTACAAACTTGTTTTAATTCAAATGAAAGTCAAAGTTGAAGAGAAGGGAGAAGACTTACAGAAAAATGATGACCTCAGAATATTTTGCTTATTAGTAGCAGTGCAGGAACAGGAGCCAAACTTTCCTGCATATTTCTCAGTGTTTTCAGGAAGCATATCTTGCTCTGCCTCTATGATATTTCTTGTTACTTGTAGTTATTAGAGAGCTATAAAAAAAGAATAAAGCGATGTCTTCTACCATGAAGGCTAATGCATCATTTATTTTTAATTATGTTTTGTGATCTGATTTTTTTTTCTCTCCACGAGTCCAGTTCAATAGAGAAATAATGTGTCTCTAAAAGAGGGAGAAGCTGCGAACTATCATGGGTATGTTATGGTGTGTCATGGAAGGGTGTGATAACCAGTGTCACCTCATGGATATCATGCTTAGATTCTTTAAACTTTGTGTTAAACGTGGCTTTGCTGGAGCAGAGTTTTGTTCTGCCTCCCTTTTTGCCCAAGAACCCTGTGATGCCACCATTGTGATACTGAGATTTCTGGCTTGCAGGTTCCCCTTACCTGGTTAAGTCATTCTGGGAATCCTCCTCCTTTTAGGAACCTGTGATTCAGTGACTGAAAGTGACTTTGATTTTAAAAACAGTGTTTATTTCTCTACAAGTGTGTGGTGTAGAGAAAAAGAGTGAAAATAAAGGAAGAGGTACATGCGCATTGTTCCTTAACTGTGGTCCTTTTCTTGCAGGGATGATCGGTTTCCATGTAGCGATCTTGTTAGCTACATTTCTGTTTCACAATACTCAGGCCGATCCCTTGAGAATGAAACTGTGGATTTGTCTCAAACCATAGGTTTAAGTATTTAAAAGTTCTCTCTTTAGTTGGATATTTGGAAAATTGGTTGTTATATTTTGGTTATTATTTTAAAATAAATTTGCAAGAAGACCACTTATACTGAAATGTCTACTAGCAAATTGCTGGTTCATTTTGTGCTCTTATCTGTATATGCTACATGGTATTCTGGTAAGCTGAGTGACAGTTTTAGCTGGTATCTTTTTTTTTTTTTTGTCCTTGATAATGTATTTTGGGGAATGCAGGGGACAAAGACTTAGCCTTCTCTATCAGCCAGTTGTAATTTAGACCTAGTTAGACAGTTCAACCCCACAATTGTCATAATCCTTTGCATGTGAAGCTTTTAAAAGTTCTGCTTTCATTTGATGCAAAAGGTCTTATTTTTTCCATCATCTTGCTTATTTTCTGCCTCCTTCCGAGCTTGATGTAGGAATAACTAATCTGATTTAGAAGATATGCATATTTATAGCTTTATGAGCAGCCAGTACAGTTTGTACCAGTGAGCGCTAGTACTTGAGCTCTAAAGCCAGTTCAGCTGAAGTGTAGAGCATACACATGCAGTTTGTATTTCAGTTGAAGTTGAAGAATTAGTGTACAGCTGCATTGTGTGGCACCTAAGCAGGCCACCCTGCTAGCATAGGTGAGCTTGTGCCCGGCTCAATGATGGCTCTTGTGAACTTCCCTAAAATGTCAGAGACAATTCCTCAGTCTCCTCTTTTTTCCTCTCCAAACCTCACAAAGTGCTGCTCTGCTAAATGCTTTGCTGGTGTAATGCCCTTAATTGTGTTAAGTGTAGGGTATTTTGGCTCTTGATAACTAAGTGTTGTATTTGAGGCACTTGTATTTGAAACATGTAGTTAGCTGTGTGGCACAAAGTAGTAATGAACTCTTAATATGTAATTTAGGCATAACAATGTAATAATAATAACAATGTAATAATTAATATGTAATCTAGTTGTGAGTTCTGATAAATGAAGTATTATTTCTTGCTTTCTCCCTCCAGTAACAACTACAGTCTCTATGGGACTGTGAATGAACAATAGCAAAACCAAGTTCCAATTTCAAATGTCTCTAAGGAGATAGGCTATGATCGTGGCTGTCCACTGGCTGTGTGAACAACATGCTGCAGATAGGATCAGGGATGGTGCAATTCTGTCTCTTGTCATAACCCCCAGCAGTTCTGCTTTGCTGCTGCTCTTGATTGGCCGAGCAGTCATGGTGGCTGGTTTGTTTTGGCATGTTTTCATAAGTACTTTCCCTGTGCCAGGGAAGTGGGTCAAGTCCAGCATATGTGTGGTAAAGTCCTGTGGGAGGGTGACAAGCACAGTTAGTTGTTCTTTGTTGGGGCCCGAAATACTGGCCCTTACTCTCACTACCAAGCAGAGCTAGAGGTGACTTTGCTTCTTCTACCTGCTGTGGTGCAGGGCAGTGTTGATGGTTAGCTGCCGCCTTCATAGCTGGTTTGGTTTTTGGGGAATTGGGGAATTTTTCCTAAGTGTTCAACATTAAGTCTTTTTCCTTCATACTCATATTACACATTGAGAAGTGTTATGTTTTGTCTTTAAACCAATATTTCTCCTGGTAATTTGTTGCTGTTGCTTTACCATAAAACCATTATACCATAAGTGTAATTGAATGTGGGAGATTTTATATATATATATATATATATATATATATATATATAGTGATATAACAAGCTGAGTACGTAC
>JAUBOD010000113.1:927478-938913 GCA_032353885.1 Nothura maculosa
TTTTTTCAGATTGTGTTTTTATGCAGAGTGTTTGCTTTCTTCTTTGTCTTGTTGATCAAACCTAAATGAAATAGTAGGAGAAGATAAAGGTTGATCACATTTCTTTTTAATGCAGAGTATTGCTTATTAACTAGTGTGTTCCATGTATGTGCTTACTGTACAATTTAATTAAATACATCACAAAGCCTTTATGGTGTTAAAAATCAGCATATAAACACAAAAAATTATCTGCAATCCTTTTTTATGCCTTTTTTGTATGTATTTAAGATGTTTTCTAAATTATAAGATTCTATTACTTTAGAATTTAATTGCTTTAGAAATTTATTTTAGAAAATTTAGTATTTCAGTACATGTAAATAAATTTTTCCAAAGATTTCGGGGGAAGGGCTTGGTAAGCTATTTTTCAGCTTTAGTAATTCAGCAATCCACCTCAGTCTGGTACAACAGAACATGACTTGGCAATAGCTTTCCAAGCAGTTGTTGATGATTTTCTATTTAGTGATTCTGAATCCAATGTTAACTGCATTGGAAAAAGAAAGGGACTTTGCATGAGACTACCTGAAGCTGAGACTCTGATTCCCAGAGTATCAGGAATTGGGATCTCGAAATCGGGAGTTTCTGTTCCCTGTGATGCTACAGGACCATGTGTTGGGCTCAACCAAGCAAAGCTTGAGAGAACATGGAACCCTTTGGAAGCCTCAGTGAGCTTTGGCCAAAGAGCTGTATGCCAAGGAAAGTCTGCCTTTCAGGCCTGCAGAATTTTTTTTTCTTTTTACCTATAGTTGCTCTTCAAGCATTTTTACTTGATTATTTTACTTTAATGATAACATATGAAAGTTATGATCAGCAGAAGAAAACAGGACAGATGCCTCTTCAGAGTTTGTGCTTGTGTGCCATGCTTTTATCTCTTGTAATCATAATGGGTGTGAGGTTGGCGTGGGAGGAAAGAGAGGACAGTCTAGTGTGGGTGGAAACTGAGAATAGTCTTGTCATGTCATTGCAGAAAAAGTCTGGTATTCAGAGAGAGAAGAGCATAACAGAGATATCGAACATAAACTTGTCAATGGCTGGATAATTTTTCTCAGCTACACTCATTTTTATAAAGCCAAGAAGGATATTATTTTTCTCTGAATGACTAGAAAAATCAAAGACAGTATCTCAGTTGAAACGTGCATTAGCTTCTAATTTCTTTGTCTATCCTTTGCTAGATGGGAGATGCTGAGGACATCAAAGCAGTGTTATACTGAGCCTGTGTCTTGCATAAGAAGCACATTTCTGGTTGGATTTGCACCCAAATTTCCTATCTGATAGCTCATTTTGGGATTCTATTTTGATTTTTCCACTGTATTTATGAATTTTTACTTGCAATAATGCCTTGGGGTAAAGATTTCTAGAAGCACGGAAGACCTATTTGTTCCAATAATAAAGAGTTTGGATGTGTTTTTCTGTGCACCTAGTTGGTTGTATGTTCTTTGGACATGTGGTAGTTCAGCATTTCTAGGAGTAGCATTTGCCTTTATTTTAGAATTACAGAATTAACTGCCAGTCTGATCTGGGGAGACAGATGGCAGCATTGAGCTGTCGTTCTGTTTTTCTGTCAATAAGGCAGAAGTAAGATGGTGAGGAGAAAACAGAGAGTCTTTTAACAGAAACAACCTGGTATTACCTTGAATTGTGCATGACACAGGTGACTGTTCCTGTATTATGAAATTTGATATAAAAAGTTACATCTGCAGGGCTATTAATATCCAATGTTGCCAGATGCATAATGCCAACCAGCAGGTAAACTTGCTTGCAGACATATCCTACCTGCAATACTGTAAATTATTTAGTTACAACACTGTCTTTTTAAGTACGTTTCACAAATCATTTGTGTCTGCCAGATTGTGGTGCTGGAGAGGCAAACAATTGAAGATCATGTATAGATGAAGAAAACTGCACTGCCGGGTTTTGCTGCTCAAAGTGCTAATAGCGACTGGTTGAGGCAGCAATCCCAGTGCCTGAACCTGTCAGTGTTTCAGTCACTGGTAAGCCCTTCCTGCCATTCCTTGGAAATGAATCATCTTGTCAATTGTGTTCTCTAAATGCAAAGCATTATCAGTCTTTAATGTGCTGAAGATGTGAACTGTGCAGATTAAAACAGAAATAGAACTGTTTCAGTCTGGTGGTGTGTTTTATTTAAAACATCATGTAACATTATGTCTGAAGGTGTTCTTTAAAACTGTGTGGAAATATCAGTTCTTTCTTGAACTTCTTAATATCTATTAGTAAGCAGCTGTTTATCTTTCAAGTTGATGAATTTGAACCTGATCAGTTATCTGATCATTACTAGCATGAACTCACAATTATTGCTGAAGTAATCATTTCAGATGCATATCCCATTTCCTTTAATACTGACTAATGAGCTTCTGTGGTTTCATCTGAATTGTTTTAGCATGTATGTTACAGACACTTGGGGTCTCCGCAGTTTTATACCTGTTTTAATGTTAGAAGTGAAAGAAATTGATATAAGTCCTAAACTGGAACTCCTAAGAAGATCAAAAGCTGAGACATGTGACTGCACCAGTGTTTGTTCAGCTTTTTAGTTTCTTGCATACGCTGCAGAAGGCTTGCTCGGCAGTACTAAAGCAGTAGTGAGGGTTGTATAGAGAAACCTGGTGTGTTTCGGCAGAGCATTAAAAGTCTTGGAGTTACTTTTGTACACAAATTTTCTTGGAAACTTATGAGAAATCTCCAGTAAAGAATAACTGCCATTACCAGTCCAGATTCCTAGTGCTTCCCTGGTTTGGAGTAGGTTAAGGACAAAGCTTTTCTTTAGTGTTGGCAATCCTTAAGTGTTGTATAGCATGTCATCACACTGTTGTTGTTGGGATCACTGGAAGATTTATTTGGATGGGCTGATAGGTTCATATTTTGATAAGAATAGTCTTGTGGCCACATAACTGTGTTTGTGGTTCTTCCTTTGCACACAGCTGGGCTGTGGGCATGCGCTAGAGCCGTGCTTTTTGATGAACAGAGATGAAATACTGGAGATCTGGTTTTCTCTGTGGATTTGAGCCCACTCTGAACATGACAGCGTGTTCATCATCAGAGTCAGTGTTATAGCAGTGACGCCTGCGTCCTGGAGAAAGAGCAGGGCCCATTTTGCTCAGGTGGAGCTGGGAAAGCTGGGGCAGAGGGCTGAGCTCAGTGCACTAGTTCACTGAAACCTGGGCTGGATGGGGAGGCCATAGTCAACATGAAGAAGAGGAGAGAGAGAAGAAGGAAGAGCTGGAGTGGAATAGGCAGGAGGAGGACATAGGAAGTGTGAAGTTTTCTTCACCATATTGAGAATTGCTGCTCTATATTAAGGTGTGTTCTATCTGACAGTAATTCATTAGAAGGCTAATAATTTTTAAGTACTTCATCTAATATTTATTCAGGAAGAGACCTTTTCTCATATTACTGGTTTTAATTTCCCTTCTCCAGGTTGGAACAGTTTGGTATTGAAACCACAAATTCTACACAAGCCTTCCTTTGTTGAAGGATATTTTTAATAAAGATACCACAGTCTGTTATTTGAAAATACTTTTTTGGAGTAGAAGTACAGATGTTTCATGGCATTTCTACTCTTCCAGACTGATGTGAATAGAGGGGCAGACTCTGGCAATGCTTGTGCTTATTATGCTGACATCTATTCCCAAATTATGTCAGTGCCAGGGCTGTAACACTTCCCTGACACTATGCAGGCTCTACAAATAAAACAACGGACCAAAAGACAGGCCCTATTTTGTCTTCTTCATTCCCTGCCCTTTGCCTCCCTTCTCTCTTTTTTTTTTTTTTCTTTCTTCTGTAATTTGTAATTTTAGTTTTACTTTCTTAGGGATAAAATTGCATGTGGTAGGGGGAAAAACAGGAAAAGTAGGGGAGGAAATGGCTTAGAAAAGCGAATGTGCTTGAAAGGAAGGAAGAACATGGAGAAATGGCATGGGCTTCAGTCAGAAATACGACGTATTTGGATGATGGGTGAGCAGCAACAAATGCGAAGGGAAATCATTGCAGTGTCCGTGGGGAATGACAGCAGGAGGCTGCAAATATTTTGCCAGTTGTGGCTCTTCATCGCAAGCAATAAGTAGTGATCTCTGTAACCTGTGGTTTTGCCTCTGAAGATAACTAGTATGTGGACTAGAATGTGGTTTGGAATAAAGTCTTGTGTCAAAAATGAAAAGTCTGTACAACCTTGAAAAAGCATTGCTTTTAAGGCTGGGAATGGGTTCAATTTTTTCTTTATTTTATGCAAACTTTTTTTCTTCAGCCATGTAACTGGAAAAGCAAAATTTGACTTACGAAAGAAATCTTGATTTAACATTTCTCAGTTCAATGCTTGCCTTATTAGAATGTGAATACTGATGTGTCCAAAATGTCATAGAAAAATCTGAAAATAACCAGTGATTTTTCTAGCAAAGATCTGTCCCTGCCTGCTGCTTCTCTCTCTATCTGAAGAGAAATTGAGGCATATGAAACCTTTTTCAAAATGTAATGTGAGCTTATCTTGAACACATGAAAGAAGGAAAAAAGGGATCTTGCAAGGCTTGATTTATAATGTTTTCTAGATTGTAGAAGTACTATATATTCTGCCCACCTCTGCGGAAAATCTGTTGCACAAGGAAAAGTTTTAATGCTAAATTTTACTATATATCTCGTTTGCTTTTGTCGAACTTCTACTGTTTTCTTTTGCATAATAGGTATAAATGACCAAGGATTGTACAGAGTTGTGGGGGTGAGTTCAAAGGTCCAGAGACTCCTGAGTTTGTTGATGGGTATGTCTTTATTTTATCTTCCTTTTTTTTCCATATTTTAACTTGTCTGTTTTATTATTTAGTCTTGAAAGCATATACCTGTATTGTTTTTTATATGGACCAGATCTAGTTTACCTCAGTCCACCTAAATAATCCTCATATCACTGTGAGATCCTCAGTTGAGTGCAGTGAGCAAGATTGGTTGATAAGAATGAACTAAGACAACAGCTAAGGAACATTACAGGAAAAAATATGTTTTTTGTGTAAAGTTAGTGTAACAGGTATTAAAACAACCCTGCAAATAGTCAGGCTTAGGAAAGCCTGGAGCATATTGCTTCATATTGAAAGTTCCCACTTTCTTCTCCTTTGTTAAGATGTACAGATGTTTGTCCCTCTGGGCCTTTAGTTGATCAGAATGCCAAACAAGAGAGTTGAAGCCTATCGATGAAGAGTTGTTTGGTTTATAGGAGGAGGAAGGATATATAGGTATCTATAGTAATTATGCCTGTGCTAAAGCAGGAGAGAGATGGGAAAGTTTTTTTTTTTTTTAATGGCATTCTCATTTTTTCGCCCTTTTCTTTCTGCAAATTTAAGGTGCAAATAACACTTGTAGCTGTGGTTTGCTTGCCACCCTGATGTCTCTGGGGGCAGGGGAAAGCACCTGGATGAAATCCCCTGTCTGCCCTGCATCTCTAGCCAGAGTAGTAGCCGTGACTGCGGGATGTGCTGCGTTTCCAAATTCCGTGTCCTGAGCGCTGACAGTACAAGCAGTCAGACAAGACCACTGGGATTAGTTCGTTTTTACAGCGCTTCCAAACCTGTCACTTGACAGCAAAGGTCTGATTCTCAGGGATTCATTGGTATGCAAAGAAGCTTGTTTGCAGTTTGCGCCAGGCTCTTCTCCAGAACCATGCATGCTCCATCTGTGCTGATAGCACAGTGTTCTTTGGCACTGCAAACTGGAGGAAGCCAGAAAGTGAATTCATTTCATTACCCCAGACATTATGTGAATGACAAAGCGCTTTTATATTATATTCTGCTGTCAGTTCAGTGCCACCTGTAAGACTTTTTCTTTTCCCTTTCTTTTCTCCTTTAACAGGCTATCTCTCCAGAAATGATAAGACATCAGGCTTGAGGGCCTATACGTCATATCAATCTTTCATAATGACCTTGCTAAATTTTAATTTATGATATCTTACTTTAATCAATATTAACAGCACCCTGAAGTTTTCCTTAGTGCATGTAACCCTGCCTGTATCTTTAAAGTGCGGTAGAAAGAAACACCTTTTGGAAATACAAGGCATGCTTAATGAAAATGAGGGACCTATTGCAGATTCTTAAGGTTATGATGCAACCAATTCTCATGGTTGTTTATCTGTGGTGGAATTAGTCTCAATAAACAATAAAGTTTTTTATCAGTCTACCATAGGAAAAATGGCCTGTTGTTAATCAAAAAGTGTTGATATCAAAAGCATTTGATATCGTAAGATGTTTTTCAATTTTATGCTTACTGACTTAGCTTGGGTGTGCTGGTCTGGCAGGCAAATTTTCCTCTTTGCCATTAGTGGTATCCAAATTAAATAGACTTAGGTTGCCAGTGGTTCAGTAGCAGCTGGAAGCATTTACTGGGGATTCCAGCATCTGCTTTTAGTTATTTTTTAAAATTAGAAACATTTTTCTCATTTCCAAGATTCATGTGCTCGTCTGAAGTAGGAGGAATACAGTGCGGTATCAAGATAAGACAAAATACTGAACAGGAAATAGAGTGCAAGAGGTGCTCTTTTTCAGATAATTTGTTGAAAGTGATCCTATCTGTGCTCTTTATCTGCCTATTCTCAGGGAAGAATAAAGAGGGTTTCTTTTTGATATACAGTGATACAGAGAATTTAAAATGACAGATTAATCTTTAATCCTTTGTCTCTGAGTATACCATTAGATATCCTTTTATATGAAAGCTCTTTTCAGAATCATAAGGAACTCATATTAACTTTCTGTATTGTAAAATGTTTAATAAGATTTCTAAGTATTTTAAGCTACCCCTCATTAACCATGAGGTCTGCAGTGTGAATGGTCCAAAGTGCAAGAAAGACTTCCAAAGGGTAACCAGAGTCATTAAGAGCATGTTGTCTCTGTTCTTTCTCAGAAGGGTTTTTTTAAAAGCAGGAAAGTATATAGAGTCATGGGAGCATTCGAAGACCAAAATATGGGTTTACTTTTCTAATGCTATGACCATACAGAATTTCATCTTTAATTGAAAAATGTTTGTGAGACTGAGCATTAGGAAAAGTGAGGTTCAACAATTAAATGTACAACTTGTTGTTGAAGTTGTTTGTAAGCAGCATTGTGCTCTGTGGTCTGGCTTTTAATAGTCGTCATGTAAATTTGAGTGACAAAGGCATTTGGTAAACAAAGCACTTGTTTTCCATTGAAATGTAACATTAATTTGTGTCTCTCTAAGCAGGGATGCAGAGTTATGACTTGAGTATTATAGGAGTCTCTGTCATAAGCAGTTCAGGGGCATTGCCAGTCATCAGGAGGCTCTGCTCTTGAAGGGCATTAGGGACCGCATCCTGTGTCATCTATAATCTGCCTAGTGGCCTGGGGTGGTTCATTCCACACAAGCTACCTGAGACAGACCAGCTTTCATACAGTCCCTTCTTTGGGAAGAAGTGACTGCCGAGGATGTGACGTTTCTAATGCCGAATTCCATTTTCACTTCTGATACTGCCTGGTGTCGAAAAAACGGTGTCACCTTTTGTAGCAGCAAAGTTTGAGAACTTTCACCTTTCTAAAATTAGTAGCTTTCTAAAAGATTACACTGAATTCCTTGTTATTTTATATACCGTAAAAGACCATATGCATACACTTTCTAGAGTGGCATTTTATATATTAGAACAGAAAGAGATATTCTCCTTCTAACCTAGTTTAGTGAACTGGGCTGTTTTTTTATAAACCTTGGCTCCCTTATTGTCAGAAACATTTGCATAAAATTTGGAGTTGATCTGTCAAAAGCTGTTCTGTAAATGTGCATGGTTATTTTTATAGGCGTAAAGTTGCCACTCAATGCACAGTGGCTGCTACATGAGCAAATAGCAGGAAAACTAATAGAATCAATTTAGAAAATCCCAGTTGAACTTCCAGCTCCTGTAACAGCCTGGGATATTTGAAGTGGAGGGCAGAGTAAAACAAAGCTCTGCAGTTTTGTATTTGTTTTACATATAAAAGGGAGAGTGGAGGAGCTGAATAAAATAATTATAAAACCAAAAGTAAAAATTATTTTCAATCCTGATGCCTTTTGCAGCCAAATTAGGGTTTGTTTGGGACTGGTAGTGGGACCAGCTTGGTCAAGGGCGCCATGAAATCTTTCAGCAATACCGTACTTTGAGGGAGGTAGCTTTGCAGTTCAAATATTCTAATTTTTTTGTCTTCTCCAAGCTCATCACCAACAATTTTCATGCAAGCAAGTGCATCCCTTGACTGTAAAGGACGAAGGGGTTGTTTGAAAACCCCAAATATGGCATGGTGGTTTAATTACGAAATTGTCACAGATCTCCTTGGTTTCTGATATGTGACAGGTTTTCCTTCATGAATTCAGTAGAAAGGTTTTCTTCTCGAAAGACAGAATATGAATTCAGAAGTTAACAGGCTGAAAGAGGAGAGGAGTAAATATTGTCCTTAGATGATTTTGAAGAGTTTGGGTGATGGTTGGATGTAGAGTTTGGGTAGAAAATATTATCTGACTTGTATTTTAAAATGATATTTAAATAATTGATATAATGAGGGAGAATATTCAGTTACAGAAATAATTGGTTGGCACAGGCTTTAGAACAGTGCCAGAGAAAGGACTGCACCTTTAATCAGAGTGCTTAATTTGAATTTATTTTATATATATACATATATATATATATCTGTCCCTATTAATGGAGAACTTTTCTTTACCATCTTTTTTCTTTTTTCTTTTTTTTTTTTTTTTTTTGGAAGATCTTTATAATAGTGCTTCTAACTTTGATAAAGATTCTGTCATAATTTTGGCTTTGCTTTTTAATAAGTTCTATATTTGGAACTGATTCAGAATTTTTTTAATTCCTCCCCCTGCATACTAGATGCAAAAACCTGCAATGAAGTTGACCTGGAAAACTCTGTAGATTGGGAAGTGAAGACGATTACGAGTGCTATGAAGCAGTACCTGCGGTAAGGCTCTTCCATTCCCTCTCCTCAACACCATGAATTTCATATTCTAGTTATCCTATTTCATGTATTGTTGCATTACTTACTTTTCCCATATTTTGTAACAGAAGCACTTTTTTTTTTGAGCAAATATCATGATTATTATTTCGCTTAGGGAGAGCAAAGTAAAATAATTGAGCAGAAGTCATCTTCATGTTGATCTGAAATAAACCTCCAAATGTTTCTGTGTTAGATACTCAAGTATTTCAAGTACACATAAGTATTTCACTGCTGATTCAGAATACTAAAGTGCTTGCAAACTTGCTGAGAGTTCTGAAATTCAGGTTAGATTATTACAAGCAAATTTTTGCCTTTTAGATTTTAATATGGTGCGGTGATGTAGGTGGAAAAAGTTTTAGGAAAGGAAATTTTAAATTTCATGGGTCCTTCATGGGTCTTACTCTCAGGTTCTAAGTGAAACTCTAACAACAGCTATAATATTTGGAATGTTAAAAGTTAAAAGCATTGGATATGTTCTATGTTCAAATTAGACTTGTCTAATTCCTGATCAAAATACTTTATTGTCTAAGAATATAGAACTCTTGTGATACTGCATACAAATGCAGTATCCTTAATCTTCTGTTTTATTAAAGGAATTACTACTGTAACCACTGTCAAGATAAAGTCTGTTTTAGGGGAATAATTAGGAAAGAGTAAAAAACATGTCCACATAGTAGAGTATTTCCCGTCTACAATCTATCCCATTTGAGTGTTTACTACAATATTTCATAAGCATTGATGAATTCAGCTTAATAAATGAAGGTTTTAACACTGACATTTTTACTCTGATGTCCATCAATCAGTACATTTTTCATTTATGACTAAGATTTTCAATTTCAGTTTCTCCATTTGAGAAGATTTAAAGGTTTGATTTGCAGAGGGTTGCTGTTCAGCAAATTTAACTGTTTTAGGCTTTTATTCTTTTCCATCAAGGAAATGACTTGTGGTTCTATTTTGAAAACCTGTGTGAACATTAATTACACAAATTGTCTAGTATACAATTTTCACCTGTGAAATGTCTGAATAGTGTAGTTGTGAAAGGTGCTCATGCTAGCTCAGAGGCATCAGTTCAGTTCCTGGAATGTGGATGGATATATTTAGTATTATTTTCCTCAGCTTTCCCTCTTGATTTACAGATTTTCCATTTGCCCTGGAAATAACTGAAATCCAGGGGCCACACTGAAAAGAGTTTCCTCCAATATGAGGATCCTACTACTGAATGTTAAAAAGCGTTCCTGCTTAGAATAAATACATATAGAAATGAGTACGGATGAATTTATTTATGTCATCCTTGTTTTACAGAAGCCTTCCAGAGCCCCTAATGACGTACGAGTTGCATGGAGAATTCATCGTTCCTGCCAGTAAATATTTGAATATAGTTCAAATAGAAATCTTTCCTGATAGTACTGTTGTGTCTCAAGAGCACACTGCAAATGCAGTTTAAGAAAAACTGTTCACCCAGTAAAAATATAGGTATCAGAAATAATAAAAGCTTTAAAAATACAGAAGTCTAAGAGACAAGATTTTGGCAGACTTAGCATAGCGTGGTACTCACGTCTATGTGAAAAGTTTTGGCTAGACATTTAGAGTATTCTTTCATATTATCTTATTTGTATAAAGATAAACATCCTATAATGGGATTGTGATTTTTTTTTTTTATTCTATTTATGAAGCCTGTGAAGCACAGAGAATATTTGAGTTGAGGCTTATTTGAATCTTTGAAACACTGTTGCCTGACCCTTCTTTTCAGCACCTTGGGTACTGCGATGTTAGGTCTACTTTGAAGCTAACTTGACTGTTCCTCATAATTAGTAGAAGAAAGGGAAGTACAGGTCAAATTACGTTATGGCAGTTACCATACAGATTTGGAGAAGAGGGAATAACAGTTGTAGTTCTGCTGTACAATATCTCATGTGCATGGAATTTTTTGTAAGAGGATGGAGGAAAACCGTAAGAAAAATTTTGGCAAAGTATCAAACAGATATTTAGCTGATTTGCTTTCTAGCCTGTAGCATTTCTGGCATACGGTGGGAAGTAAAATTAAAATAAACTTTGAGACAGTTGCATCTTCTTCCTCACTTTGCTGTAATGACTTTATAGAACTGCAGAATGTGCTTGCGGATGGTCCTTAATTCAAAATGAGAATTTGCCCATGAAATTCATTGCCCCAGCACATCTTGGAGTCCCAGCTACTTGAGCAGCCTTGAATCTGCCCATTTATATTGGAAAGTTTTAAAGTCATTTCTTGACCTATGGAATTTTGCCAGCGGTTTCTTACAGTATTTTCCCTTTTCTATTTTATAGTCTCCTTCATAAGTGAATTAAAGTGAAGCTACTTATTTTAGTACATTATTCATAAGGAGCAAGCATTTCTGTAGAGGCACTAATTCTGTGTACTCGGGGAGGGAAATTTAATCAATATTGCAGACT
>JAUBOD010000113.1:941445-952673 GCA_032353885.1 Nothura maculosa
GAATCTGGAAGTTGCTGCTACTGCTGTGGCAGCTGCCCATAACCAAGATACCTTACCCAAGCAAGGTGCTGCCCAGCACAGAGGCCCAGAACCATCACTGCATGTTGTCTGGACTCAAGAATTATTAAAAGAAAGCCACAAAAAAAGAAAAACCTGATTGTTGGGGGTCTTTCATGTCCAAACTGACTTCTGCAAGTCTGGGATGGTCTGCTTGTCTGGGCCAGGTTCTTCTGTTGTCTTTTATCCCTTGACTGGGATGCTGGGGCGATGGGCAACATCTCTTTCTCATTCTGAAGAAAAAAAAAGTACTTTGGCAGAATTCTGGGACGTGCTTTCTTCCCTCTGCCACACTGCCTTCTTTCTTAGGTCTCTGAGCAGTGAAATAGTTACTCCTTTTAAAGGTCAACAGTGTTGAAACTGGCTATCTAAGTCAAGCCTTATCTACTCTAAATAATGTCCTTCATGTTCATGTTTTTCTGACAACGTAATTAAGGCACCTCCCTGAATGATGTGGGCTAGGCAGGACTTGTGTTGGCGTAGCTGTATCCACATGGCAGGTTTTGTTGGCTCAGTTGACTCTGTGTGGAATAGCACCCTATGCACTTGCATGCAGCCTTCTGGCAGATACTGCTCTGCTAAAAAACATTGTGCTGCAGATATGGCTGGAGGTCTTGGAGATAAATGTTCTAAGAGGTGTAAGCTGCTGTTTGTTTTGGGTCTGTAAATGAAAGAAAGCCTTGGAATAAGCTCATAATTTAGAGGCTTTTGCAATGACTGTACAAATTTAAGAAGATGGAACAAGTAGACCCACAATGTTTGTATGGTATATGCAGGCTGAATTTAGCTTGGTTTATTCAAATCACTAGATAACCCCAGTTTAGCACCAGCCTATTGTTGTGCAACCTTAGCCGCTTTTGTCTTCAAAAACCTCAGTTTCATGTTTGAAGCATTACTTGTAGAGGCTTTTCTTGTTCCTCTGAAAATGTAGAGGTTTGGGAATGGAAGCTACTTTGGAATGACGCTACAGCATTTTCCACCATTTTTATGCCTTCCTTAGAACTAGGGTAGCTAAAAATGTTTTTTAAAAGGAATTTCTGTCATTTCATTTCTAACTGTGAACTCGCCCTCAGTGGTCTGCCGATATCGGCCCCTCTCCCACGCTCGAGCTGCTTCTAAGATGGAAGGGAAGCCCTAGGTGTGACCCCTGTGTATTTATAGCAGAGCTGGTGGAGGGTGTGTATTCAGGCACTGCAGCAGTCTCATAGTCAAATTCAATATGTAGCTATTACAAATGAGCCTCCATCCCTCAGGGCAGACCAGGAAGCTACTACTAAAGGCAGGCAGGCTTATCGTCAGTCTGATGTTCATTTTATATTGTTGCTTTGATTTTTCTGTGTGTTTCAGGCTTTCTAAGAGTCAACAATTTGTGATTCATTTATAGCCCTGGTATTGTCCCAGCAAAGGTCACCTGCGCTGACTTTCAGATGTTTGATGCAGCTGCTGATCTGTCTCTCTGCTAATTATTAGCAACTTTGATATTAGAAGCTAAATCTGGAGTTCTTTGAATGCAGCAGGGTCAAGATGCAGACGTACACCTTGGGAAGTGCCCCTTGAAGCAGTGCCTAGCCTTGTGGCAAGGCTTTTCTTTTCCTCTGTAGCAAATGAAATGACTAACAAACGTCCAAGCTGTAGAAGCAATAGCAGTTGTCATTTCCAGACTGAATACAATTATTTGATTAGCAAAATGGTTAAAATTGTTATGATTCCTCAAACTCTTTTTAAATTCCATTAGTGTTTATTATGCCTTTTTGTGTAGACAGCTTTAGTGAAGGAGCTGCACAATTCATTTTCAGTCGGAGGCGTAATTAATTGGGTTACTAACTGAAATTCTGTTGCAGTAACTCCACCATCCTCACTCAACTGAGTCCTAATTAGAGAGCTTCTATGCAATTTCTATGTGGAAAAACTGGATCTGGGACCTGCCTTGGGATAAGAATATCTTGCTTACTGCAGAAGCTGTCTTTTTTAAAGCTCTGTTGATAGCACCTTGTTTCTTGCTAGCTAGACACCTCTCAGTGCAACCTTCACCTTGTTTAGAGACTGCATAGGTACTTGCAAACTATGGCTGGGAACCACTTACAGTTGGTTGGAAAGGAGGCACTTTGCAAATAGCAGGACCATGGATGAGGCTGAATGCCAGAAGCTGTGGCTGTTCAGCCTCACAGGTCATTAAGTAATGACCTCATAGGTCATTAAGACTGGAAAGGGGCAGAGGGAAGCATCAAGAAAATATTTATTCAGCTTTTCATCCTGTCGCTTGATAGATGAGTCTTTCTCAAGTAGAAAGTATTTCTCAGCTGCAGAAGCAGGTCTCTACTTTGAATCCAAAGGGGAAAACGGACCCAAGCTGAGACAGTCTTTTGCCCAGGACTCTCAGAATCAGCAAGTTGTGGGAGAGAGGCAACTTCCCAACCCATCCATGGGAAAAAGAGACCTGTGAATCATCTTGCTTCTGCTACATGGCTCTAGGGGATGTGCATATGCAGCTTTGATATTCAAAGGACTTTGTAGTTTTGTCTGGAATTGCTGTGTTTTGTGCTGACTGGCGGTGTGCATCAGCCCTCCTATTGCCCTTTGCTTAGAATCTTTTTACTGTCAATGTCATTGCATGCTTGTTTGCCTGTCTTGTCCTCTCCTACCTTGTCATATCTGTCTGGTCTCCCTTGTTTTCTGTGTTCCATAGCCTTCCCTTTACTAAAGAAGCATCAAGGGATTCAGGACTGTCATCACTGTGTTCATTTACTCTGAAGCCAGATCTTTTCTGGGTGCCTTTTCTGAGATAAGAAACTCGGAGTCTGCCTGCTGCTGTGTTAGTACAATGCTAGGAATAATCTTTGCTTGTTCTTGTAATCACAGTAATCCTGTGATAAAGAAAGTCAGTTTGGACCAAAAGAAGATGATGTTACCTTCTGTTTCCCTACCTCCTCGTGCCTCTCACTCGCCACCAAATAGTTTTGGAGGACAGAAATTTATTTTTCTTCTCAAAGATTTCAAAGATTTCATTTTTCTTCTCAAGGACCCAGACTCTGATATCTCAGCACCTCTCGTCCTGTTTTCTGAGTTGCACAAGGAAGAACAGTATGCTGCACACGAGCATGAAGAGCGTGTATGTGTTCTTGCTGTTCTTTATAATGTTTTGGCATCTGAATGTCACCATTCCAAGGGATTTTTTATCTGTCATCTAGAGATGCTTCAATGGTGATATGAGCCGTCTTGGTTTCTCAGTTCCCTGAGTGCATTTTTAAGAGGAAAAAGAACAAGATAAAAAAAAAAAAAAAAAAAAAAATGGAAGGCTCAGAACTGGAAAGTGATGAGGGAGAAGGTTGGGAAAAAAATCTTAGTGGGACTGGAATATGAAAACCAGCATGTCGGGAGGGGAGAGAATAGTGAGTACAAATAGTAAGGTTGCAAAATTTGGAAGAAGTTGAAAATTACTGTGAAACAAAGTTGAAAGAAGAAAAAGAGAGTCTGCATAGAAGTCTCGTAATGCAATTGGGCCGCTAGAGTCTGCTGAAAGGGAATGTTCATAACAAAGATACTTTTTTCTAGAATTCAGACAACCTATAGGCAAAATTCATGATGTCCATTCTGAAGTGTGCTACTGCTCAAGAACAAAGATGGCTTTGCTTGTTTTCTTTGTTCATCTTTTAATAAAGGGCAAGGATTTTAAATTCTTAAGACAAAATATATCTTTATTTTAGCTTTGTATTTCATCATACCTTAGTTATATGGAGATTTTTTTCAGTATTTAATTTCTTAGACATTTTTTAACTAAGCAAAAAATATTTAGACTACTTTGCTCTAAAGTCAATATCAGTTTCATGTAGTAATACTTAAAAATCTTAGTCTTAAAGCAGATCTCAATATATAGTAGTTACAATATTAAAGATAAAGGATAAAGATAGGATAAAGCAGTGAAGTCTGTTGTTTGTTTGAGAGAATGAAGTGGAACTGTCAGGTGTGGGCCACGAGGCTCCACTTACAGAGACTGTCCCATTGGAACTGCAGAGGTCAAAGGCCTTCTGCTGCAGGCCAGTCATTAGGGCACAGTGGCACTGGCATCGTTTAAAATAAGACCTTTTTCCTTTTCAATAAAATAGGAGATAATTTGAAGTACTAGAAGAGGCACATATGAGAAATACTAAAAAGGGCCTGTTTCAGCTTGCATGTAGCTTTGCTTTTCTCTATGGTCAGGGGACCAAGAAGGAATTCACTGCAATTTTGGTGGTTTGCTGTGGCGTGACAGTTTGAAGCATCTCCAAGCTGAATGTTTCTTCAGTCAACAAGTGTTTGACTTGGGAATGAGTCTACACTAAGACATCTCCAGTAAAGCAGAGTTTGGAAAGCATCACACAAACCTCAGTTCAGGAAGGTGTTTAGCCTGTGCTTAAGTTTAAGCACATAGCTAATCAGAAGTGTCACTTAAATTAGTCCTGGATTTAATTCAAAGTACATGTCTTAATGCTTAGCTGGCTATGAAGGAAAAAAAAGCAGCAGGCACAGCAAGGAACTTCATCATGTTTTCTGGTGGAAGCCACAGCAGTTCTTTCTTTCCAGTATAACATGTGCAAACTCAGCCCTTCCTATGCTCTCTCGTTTGCACAGAATTCTTCCACGTGAGACAGATGCAAGATGTTGTAACCAAATACAATTTTTTCTTTCAAAGATTTTCTAAATCGTAATTTGGTTTATGGCCTACTAGGAAGGTCGTATATGGAATCTCCATGCACGTTTATGACTCTCTCTGATGACATTCAAAGGAGAGCTGCATCTGGATCAATACCTGAACCGGTCTGGCCATCAGGCTGTTCCCAAAGAAGCAAGGCATGTACTGTGAGTCACCATATTAGATTAAAAAAGGGAAGAAATACAGAAGCCATGCTCTCAGAGATAAAAGCAGCCTGCTAAAAGGCTGCACTATAAATACATGGCACATATACCAGTACGTGGGCACACATTACTGCCTTCTTGACGGCAACTTCTCTCAACTTTATATGAAGTTACTTAATGATACAGACCTCATCTTCAGAGTGCAGTGCAGGTCGTGTTACCCTGGATGATGGAATGGGATTCAGAGAGCTCTTCCTGTCAGTCTGGCTGCTCGCAGCGCTGTGCTTGCATGTGTGGAGAGGAGGCTGTTGGAGAACCCTTATGGAAATTGCTGAAGGAGGGGTTCTAAATACTTTCTTTCACTAACGAAATCTTATTCTGTGAAACATTGTAAAGGAGAGGGGAGTTATTCTTGCATTCCTGAAGAGTTTAGAAAGTGAATTCTTATGCAGAAGCAGTATGACCTAAGAATTACATGCTACTGCGGCTTCCCATGGCAAGTGTAGCATTGAATTTAAAAACTCTGGTGTTATTTTTGCCTTATATTGGCTAAGCTGATGTGAATGGCATTCTGCCTCACTGCTGCCAGTGACAGAGCACTGGGTAACAGTGCAAGATGCGCTCGTGCTTTTTTCTGCCCTTGTCAGGATTCTAGTGAGCTTCTGCCCTACCAAAGAGGTTAGTGGATTTCAATCCATTTTAACAGATTTTGAAATAAATACGATGTGGCAGTGAGCGGATAGTCCTTTATTTCCAGTATTTTTGTGTGCAGGCCACTTACTGTAATGAAGCATCAGTACTTTATTGCAGTAGGCACTGGACATGCACATGAAGAATATATTCTTTGCCCTGAAAACCTTACAGTCATAACATAAGAAATGGATTTAAAAAAATAGTAGAAAATATTGTACAAAGCAAGGAATGATATAAATCCTTCTAATGGCAGCTTGGAAATTACTGCAGGAGGAAATATTGTCATGGATTTATGATACTGTTGAAACAGTGTTGTTTCTAAAGACAATTCTGATCCATTTTGATGTAGCAAGTCGAATGTACTTTTTATTCTCAAAATAATTCAGATAGCTGTTGATTAGTTTTGGAAAAATCTAGTTATGAAAATAATACATGTACACACATGATTTTTAAGAAAAAAATCCATTAAAATTTAGAGAGAGATTGTATACATTTGTGTCTGCTGATAATCTTTTTACTGGTCCCCGGCTTAAGTGCTGCCTTTTATCATCTCAGGACTTCTCATGCTCTTTGAAAGAGAAAATGGATGCAAACATTCTTATCCTTCCTTTTCCCTTTCATAACTAACAGTATGTGTTGTGTTTTAGAAAGGTAATTGAACTACTTGATCTTTGCAGTTAAAGTGTCTTTTCTCCCCCTGTAACTAAGCCAGGTACATAAAGCCGTTATGTGAAGGTATATTTGGGAAGGACAGCGTGTTTAAAAATACCCTCCTTGGTATGAGTTACAGCAGGTGAGCATGGAAGAGAAGGTGAACCTGCTCTTTATGCTCACGTGGTGGGCACACGGGTGGTATTTCAAGCCTGTTTGCGTTAACTCTCCCCTTTCCTTGGGCGGCTGCAGGGGGCTGCTTGGCGGCAGCGGGCGGGCTGCTCTCGGGAGCCTCTGCTCGTGCACTGTTAACAGGCAGCCCGAGATGTGATACAGGGGAAGCTGCTGCCTTTGTACCCGGAGAGCTACTTTTAGAAAAGGCTGAGTCAACAAACTCATAATTCACAAGTGATCAAAGGACACGTGTTTTAACCTTGGTATGTTTTTTAGTTCATCCTTTCACCCTTGTCCTCTAGGTTGTAATCTGTTGTTTTACAGGCTATGTTTAGTTTCTTCATTAAAGCTTAAACATGAGCAGTGTGGTTGGAGATAGCCAGGCCAGATGAGTCGTTTTAAGAGTTTACATCCATCAGGTGTGCCTGGCAGCGTCCTCGCTTCCTTTCACACTCCAAGGGTTTGTCTTCCTTTTGTGGTGGAAGGGGCCTGGTAGCAGCTGTTACAATTTTACTCTGAGATTGAGGCTAGAGTAGCACAAGTCCCTCAAAGCAGTGTGTCTCTTGGCTGTGGTAGCCAGGCTGCTAGGCACTTAGTTGCAGCAAATGACATCTTTGCAGCAAAGAGAAGGCTGGCTGGAAACTTCTTTTTTTAGAGCTTTGTGGGTTGTCCTTTGGCTTTTAGCCAAGGTTGTTTCCTGTTTCTAGTTCTGACTTTTATCCAGTTACTTTTCAGGCTGTATATTCTGCTGCTTTGTAGCTGAATAGAGTGTGCCAGGCAATATCAACTGTTACTGATACTGGCTGGCTTGTTGGTGGCCCTCCAGAGGTGCAGCTTTTTCCTTTCTGCCTCCTCCTCGCCCTGCCAAATATTGTGAATACTTTACAAAGATGTATTATGGGTTGCAATGGAATTCAAGCCTCAAAATCCAAACAGAATGCAGAAAATCTGCATGCCATGCAATCCCACAGACATCAGTGCACAAGATACAAACCTTTTTTAATATGGTATCCCAGAGCACAGACTCCCTGGAGGCAGGCACACCTCTGTTGGAGCAGACACGATGGTGATCTTGAGGGGAGGAAGTTGCTTCGGAATTATAACAAAGTTGTTGATAACTCTTATTGAAGACTTTGGAAAGCTTTTTTTGGAAAATATTTTGCATGTTTTGTAGAAGTAATTGGCTTACCTTACATGCACTGAGTGTGGTTTCTGTGCAGATGTCAATAATTTTTAGCACAGGTATTTTATATCTACTGGCATTGATGTGTATGAGAACTGGAAGGAGAAACAGATCATGTTGACTAAAACTGGAAATGAAATAGGTTGATCAATCACCATCCATAATAAATGAAAATGCAGAAAGTCAAACCCCACATTTTCTGAAGAATATTACTTCACATATTAAAGATTTCAATAATATTTGGTTTTAGAACTTGCAAAAAATGGTTTTAATCAATAGAAAAATCAATTATGAAATAAAACTTTTGGCCTCTCCTTCTAGAAGTTAATCTTGATAGTTTCTGTTATGATTAAACTTTATTTTTCAGTAACTCAGGTTCTGAAATTTTTCTAGTTAAAATCTAGAATTGTGTATCATATTGAATGTGTTTCTTACTATTAAAATATAGGATGTAATTAGAATATTAGTGTCTGAGCTGTCCATTTCATGACAGTTTTAAGATAAATAGAATTTTATGTCCTTATTTTCAGCATGCGCTTCCAGAAATACTAATAACTACAGTAAAATTACAACTAGCCCTAAATAGCAGTGTTGCTCTTATGTTTATGGCACAAAGAATGGCACAACCACTGTCTTCATTACCCGAAGAGAGAAAATGCTTAGGAATTTCCACTACACTGAGAAAAACAAACCAAAAAAGTCAAGACTGTAGTGATAAGTTTCTCTCATGCTGTCTCATTAGCTGCTAGACCACCAGATCTTAATTTACTGTCTATTATAGCAAATTATCTTGGAAATGCAAGGAGTATAATAGCCCTAAGATGTATCAGAGCAGAGCAGTGTATGTGGCCCAGGTGGACAGTGTTTTCTGTAGCTCATAAACATCAGTGTGTGTCTCTGTGTCTTATTTACCAGCTGCAATTCAAGTATATATTGAAGGGAAATTACCCAGATAAAACAAGTACTAATGTTCTTCCTGTACCTAGAAATACTGCCCTGTAAAAATACTACCATATTGGAGGTGGTTATACTGGTAGCAGGGTTTCATGGGATTCAGAATGACCTTGGAGCTGTAGCATCCTTTCGTGGTAGACAGCAACCTCTGGCAGGCAGATTCTTTCCTGTGTATTCAAGGATAATAAAGCAGTCAGTGTTAGGAGAGTGAAATGAGGGTTTTGTTGTGCAACAAAATCATGATGTGAATTTAAGTTCATTCTTTCTATCTTTTTTAGTCTAAATTTATTCTCATTAGCTTTTTCACTGAGTCTTCATTTTCTTTGCCCCTATTTCTCCTCTCTTTTGTCCTTGGTGTTTGCCTCCCACTGAATTTTAGAGGAAATTTTAATTACCCCAGTGATACAAAGCAGACAAGGATGACCTGATGTCTGGGTCTTTTCCTAAAATGATTCCTGGCAAACATACTGAAATTCATTAATTAGTCCAGTTTGAGACCGGAAAGGACAGAGCAGTATCCCATGTAGCAGCAGAATCTACAGCTTCACTGCAGCTCTACATCTAGTTGTGAATCTGTGGGGCAGACCTAGTTAAGTCAGGATATTTCTAGCTTTGAGCTTTGAATTTCTAAAACCATCTCTACAGTAGCTCAGGATCCAGAGTCCAACACTGTTGTTGCAAATTAAGTGGAATCTGGCAAAATTCCTTGGGCTATTGCCATGTGGATATGCTAATAGAATACAATATGAGAGTAGGTTGAACTTGGCACATTACTCTCAAGAAAGGCTTCTGTAGACTAAGTTTAGTCTATGTTTCATGGGACCTAAGTATAGAAATCGGAGTGTCTGGTCTTGGTGGTCTTGGTCTCGCTCCTCAAGACAGGACTGTTATTAGCACTACATGTGCAAGATAGCGGTTTGTTTAGCTCTGCAAAGCACCCACTTTTTACCATTGCATATGGAGAAATAGGTCAAACGTACCAGGGCTTGAAATAGCTCAGCAAGAGTCTCATCTTTTTTTGCTGTAGCTTTATGCTGCAGGCTTGAAGACTGACCTGCTGCTTGACTGAGTGCACACCTTTAAATTCTGCCTTCATATAAGAGCAAATCTAAACAACCTTATAAAATACAAACTAACTGGTATAGAAATGGCTGATGATAGAATTTGTTGCTTGATAAAATTTTGTGAGCTACATGGGTCAGTTTTCTGCAGTCTGTACGTTGCTTCCATTAGCATTGGAGTTTTCCCCCCAGGTAGATTAATGGCTGGATGCTAATGCTGCTGAAACTAAACTGTAAAGGTCTGATATTCTATAAATTCAGCTTGGCTTGGCTGAAGTCTCTCTAAGTATTTAGCAGTGGATATGACTGCGATGTCCTTAACCTTTGAGGTTCGTTTGGTACATTTTTATTCTTTCTCAAATGAGGTAATTCAATGACCAGACTTGACTCTTCTGTTTATGTAGGCATTAGTCTCTGCTGCTGTAATATCTGCAGTCCAAATGAATGGTGGCAGGTCTGGATTTTCAGTTGAGGGAACGGGATCCATCCTGTTCCATCCCGCTGGAGATGAGAGGTTGCCTCGCTCTGCTGCCAGTAGCTGCAGTTTGCAGAGCAGGGAGTGCTCCAAGCCTGCCAGGTGTGCTCATGTGCTGTTGGGCGGGTAAGTTAAAGTGCGGGTGTCTTTCTGGGTGCCCTCCGACTGTATTACTTGTGCATTATTTTGAATCCCAACTCCTGCACGTGTGCAGTGAGCTTCTGATTACACATCTGGCACAGTGAGAAACTTTTAATAGCTCTGAAACATTTATATTTAAATGATGTTTAAATAATCAATAAAGCCAGGAGCAAATTTTAATAATAAAAATCTCTTCTCACTAGTAGAATAACACAATAAAGCTTCCATTCCCCGCTGTTGCACACACACTCCCAGGGAGATGTTACAGTGCCATTAAGGTATGATGAAAAGTACTTGTCTATTTAAGTGAAGGTAACCTCAAAGAAAGCAAGGAAGAGAACTGAGTGCTGTATGTTGCCCTTCTCAGGGCAGAGGTTGACCTTCTGCTTGCTTTTCTGATTCTTGCCTTTGCAAAGCGATGCTATGAGCTGTAGCTTTGGCCTACAAAAAAAAAAATACCGGAGCTGAAAAGGCAGCAAGGTTATGCAAGGGCTGTGTTGCTTTTCATTTTCCCACTCAAAAGACAGAAAAGACCAAAGTAGACGTGATCACAAATATGAGCAACATGAGAGAGGAAGAATAACCGCAAATATACTTCCTGGTGTAACACACCAGAGCAGGCTGCTATTTCATGTATATCAAAAACAGCCAAACAGCTCTAGTAACGTTCCTGGTGTTTTTCTTGTCTTGGAGTCCTGCAGGAGAGCGCCTGTTCCTCAGTGATTTCAGGGCTGACTCTGACAATTAGGCTCAATTTGCTCTGCATGAGTAAATTACAAATATCTAAGAGGCTGCATTCTCTAGTGCACTTCTAAATACCTCTTTCACCACCTTCCTCCTCCTCAGTGGTGACAGATATTGAATGTTAGCACAAGAAGAGAGAGAGCAACAGAGAGCTTATACCATTGCACCAGAGACACGTAGGAGTGAGGAAGTGGGAGTCTATTTGTACCCTTGCCATGCCCTGGTTTTACTGAGAGCTGGGTGTCTTGTGCTATCCAGGAGC
>JAUBOD010000113.1:952773-968265 GCA_032353885.1 Nothura maculosa
GGATGGCTATGATCAGTTCAGGGCAGAACCAGGAGCTAGAAGAGAAATGATAATCTTCTGAAAAGTTCCTAATGGTGAAAGAGAAGACTCAATGTCACCAAATTTTGTTTTATGAAGAGAGGGGTAGCTGCTTTATAGACTATGGACAGTGTCTTGGAAGATGTACAGCTGCCTGACACGGATATCACTGTGCAGGTAGATAGCACGTGCATGGACGTCTACAGTTCAAAGTGTGGTTTTAGTGCTTAATGGTTATTTCTCCTGTTGTGTATTTTTTTCTATAAAACAAAACACCAATTATTTTTTCTACCATCAAGAAATCCACTTGGATTCATTGTAGCTTATTTGCCAGTTTATTATCCCATTCCCTCTCTGGCACTGAATATCATTGAGTAAGAATTGTCTTTATGGTTTTCTTGACTGCTTTTTTGAGAGTCTCCTAATCTCTCAGGTTAGTAATTTTACAAGAGTATATTGAAAAATTCATGAAAGATCAGGAAAAAACACCAAAGAACTTCACTGCAAGCTGTGCAAGTCGCCTGCATGCAAGAAAGCTCATCTCTTGCACAGTGCTCCTGAGGAATACACGTTCTTTTAATCCGTCATTGATTTCAGCGGAGATGCATGGATGAGGATGTACAAATAAACACAGCTGTGGAATGTGACACAGGAAACAACACGGTGAAACCTTTTGGCAGGGAGCTACTTTCAAGAGAGGCCAAATGTGACACTTAGTCTAGGTAAAAGAAGGTATTAAAAATTTTGGGTACTCTTTGGGTACTGAGTTTTTCCGCGACAAGTTATTTATCCCTTGAATTGCTCTAGCCTTGTGCTTGCACGGAAGGGGGCAGTGTGGTACTGCTAGCCAAGGGCCTTATAGGTGTGCGAGACTTCCTTGTTGCATATTGCATCACGCCCTGAGAAATGGCTTGAGAACTGTGAGCACAATTAGAGCTTTGTGGCTGTCTGCAAGCGAAGCTGCATCGGCGCTGGGGAGAAGCAGGTTGCACTGCTTTCTTTTCCCCTTTGTATAAATATTTTGTTTGCTTATAGAGTCCTCAATGCTATTCTGGTTCTCTCTTGTAGTCAGCGTTGCAGGCACATGAAGGAGTAGGAACCAGTGCTCCTGAACCTGCTATGGGGAAGTTCACGTTATATCATTTTGTCTCCCCTTTCCCTAGGGCAATATGCACTCACTGAAAAAGAAGGTGGCATTTCCACTGGAGTTTTCCTTTGCATTTAATGTGTAGGCTTCTGGCCACTGCTGCCCAATTTGGGCCGTGTGATTGTTCTTCTCTGGTTTTCATGGAAAAAAAAATATGACTTGATTGTTTTGTACCATCATAGTCCTTCTACCTGTGGATGATCATTAAGTAACTACTTAATGACAAGAGAATAGTCTGGGTGTTCTTTGGGTCTTAGATGACTCTTTGGGTCATCTAATTCCTGCCCACCTCTTTGGGGTAACAGGTTAGGGTGTAATGGCATGCGGTTTCTTACAATTCTAGTGTGAACTGCTTACCTGAAGGTGATTTTGGCAGCTTCCTTATGCATTGTGTAGCCTGGCTGGCTTTTAGCTTTATGAGCACCTGAGACGTGCTGTAATAATCCAAAAATGTGCTATCTGTGGTGTCTATTTATACCTTCTAACCTTCTACATGAATTTCTACTTCATTAAAAGCTTCTCCTTTGAAGATTCATTATGAGTCTCCTCTTTGTAGTATTTCCCAAACAGATACGTGGCTTGGAAAATTGCAGGGTACAGGAACACTGCATGCTGCATGCTCGTTACATTTTGGCGTGTTCTATGTTGTGTTGCTCTCAGGTGCCCTGCAGACACAGGGCTTCCTTTTTGTACAGCTGCTGTTTATTTTTTTTTTGCTTTATCTTTTGGCTTATCTTTGATGAAAGGAATAGTTAAGCTAATTTGTTCATGTGAATCTGCCATTATCAGTTGTAAAATGCTGCTGTTGTGTGTTGGCATACTGATAATCTTCTGCAGGTAAATCAGCATCGTTGGATTGGACCTTGTATGGGGCAGTTAAGGTACAAATGCCAACAACTTGAACAAATCCACATTGTTGGTTTATCTAGAGAAAAATGACATGTTGTTTTGTATGGAGTGGTGATATGCTAATGATTGTGACTGAAAAGACAAAATGACAGAAAATGCAGTCCTTTTAGTATGTGCCTTCATGCATGTCATCATTAATAAAAATGTGATTCAAATCTAATGGCTAACTGAAAAACTTCTTGCTCAGTATTACAAATATCTCCTACTAAAAATTCCTTCATCCAGATTTTCCTCCTTGCTCTCTTAAAAAATGTGCCATTTCTTTTAACTAGCTGAAATATCGTAATTTTGAAAATTAAAATGGATATTTTGTCAAAGTTACAGGTCCTAGCTAAAACCACAAAACATGTTGGTTACTGCTTCATAAAGTTAGTGTCTCTTCCTCCCCCTCTATCCCAGCTGCTAAGTGTGGTTGCATGTATTTTGTCTGTATATGAGCTGATTTGCAGCATGGTTAATGTGTAGAGCACTGGTAATGCTCTTGCTTATTTTTATTCTGTATTTATTTATTTATTTCTAAAGCACTCATTAAAGACCTACGGCACACTCCCAAACTTGAAGGAATGGATTTTTGGCTCCTGTGTGCTTTGAATTAAATCCAAAACAAATGTTGTTTGATAATGGTTTGCAGTTGAATTACGCAGGTTGCTCTTCATGATAAATAATTGAAGCCCTTTGTGTTCTTGATTGCAGATTTTCAAAACTCTGCCTGATGCCACTTTCTCTGAGCCAATCTCTACGTCAGTATCTCCTCCAAATGCCCCACCAAGGCAATCAAGAAGACCAGGACAACGTAATAAGAGGCCTCTGGCTGTGTACAACCTTTGTCTTGAGCTGGATGATGGTAAGGTGTTAGACTTTCAGTCTTTGCAGCAGGTTGCTGCTATTGTTTTCCATAGGTGTTTTGCTTCGTGTTTCATTGGTATAGGTGTGCATGCACATGCATGTTTGTTTAATTGGCTTGGAACATGGGAAGGAGCTAGGAGGGTAGGGAGAGCGTAGTTTTGTGATACATGTTTAAAAGTAGGACAACCTGTCTTAAATATGCTTTTCCCCTCTAGAAAAGTAGCAGCTCCCATTTCTTTAGGGAAATCTCTTTGACCTCTGCTGAAGATTACACAGCCGTAAGATAAATGGAGAGAGAACTAAAATTAAAGCAAATCTTTTATGAAAAGAGCTAATGCAGTCTACTGCTAAATTCATCTGGATTAAAGGCTCAGGTCACCACTGCACTAGAGAATGCTACTACTTCACTTGAATCTTTAATACATTGGCGTTGCTAGCCGTAAACTCTCATAGACTTGCCTGGCTCTTAAAATGTTGTAAAAAAACCAACCAAACCAAAAAACCCCATTGCTTTTGCATGGAGTCTGCAGTAACAATGCACAATGAAGCATAGGGTATATAGCACCTTATATATTCTGACTGTTGGCCAGAAAAGTAATCTTTTTTTTTTTTTTTTAATTTCATTGCTTGGGGGCACATATAGTCCTGAGAAAGCAATTCAGCTTGTTCTGTGTTAGAGATTTTCTCCACCCTATTCCCTTTCTCCCTCCTTATGTTGTTAGTCAATTAAAGTTTCCAATGAAGCAGTGTAAGAATAAGGCACAAAGTCCAGTTGTCAGCAAATGAAAATAAGCAGGAGATTTAGAACTTGTGCACTAGTGTTAAGATTTGATGTTGAACTCTCATTGAATCAGTAGTCAGCATGGGTTAATTTGATAAGGAAAGAGCATAAAGAACAGTTCTAAATGCAGATTTTGGAAGTAAACTTAGTACAGCTTATTGTCTCAAAGCTGGTTTTAAAAAGAATCTACAAGAAATTCCACGTCTGCCATCAAGTTTAATTCACTAGAGACATGTAATCTTTGTTCCTTTCTTTTCCTGTGTCTAATATGAAAGTAAATGTATTGACTAGAAAGCATTTAAGGTACCTCTACTGAAAAAGCTTAAAGCTATGTTAATTTAAATAACATGCTACTGAAAGCTGAGAAAGCTCTTAAACTGTATCTGCAGTTATAATATTTATTATTATTATTTACAATTAAAACACTCCTAGAGTTATCTAAATCTAGTTTTGAATGTGATACAGTGGGTGACAAGTGCTGCAGCTTTTCTGCAGTTCCGTGGCTTAAAGCATAGCCATGGGGGAACTAACTTGCACCCTAACCTGGTAGATGGAAAATACATGGTATGTGTTTGTTTAATGTAATATGCAAAAAAATGATGTTACTGTTAGAAACTACCTTAGATGTGCTCCATTTCTCCTAAATACATTCTATATTTTCATCTAGTTCAAGCATTCTGAACCAAAAGAATAGCGAGGACTTTTGCAGGCTTCTAATTGTTGTACATCATAGAGAAATTTGGTGCTTGTCTGGGAGGTTAGCGTGCTGAATGGCCAAGTAATCCAATAGATCATTATAGATGGTAGAGCTGTGATGAAAGCTGAATTGCTGCGACTGAAATCATGGCTCTGTGATGTATGGCACTGAGTTTGTGGGAGCTGAGAATAATCATTTCTCCTTGTGACTTCTGAAAAATGGCCTCTCTAGCATCTCCAGCTGCTGCTGAGGGTAGCAGCGTCCCGTAGCAGCTCTCCGTATCAAAAGCCAGTTTCTAGGGGCTTTTGGAGAGGGGTGATTAGTCTGGACTACCTGCCCACGTTATTTGCATTTTGGCCGTATAGTTGTATGAGGAGTGGAGCTCAGGAGCTGGTGCTGTGGCCGGTGTGAATATACATCGTGGTGGAGCTGCACTGTGCTAGGACCTGAGGACCTGCCAGGGCTGGTTACTTAACACCCACATGAGCCAGCCTGATGAATTAGGTAGTCACAGCCTAGAGCTGGGTGCCTCCAGGTACATGCTGTGGCTTTCAGTTAGTCTCTTCTTGCGGGGGGGAATAGAAGTGAGCCTGGGCTCTGTTCCATATTTACCTAGTCTCTTGGCCAACAAATGCATGTTTTATAACTGCTCTTTGGAAGATTTTATCCTGTGTGTGTTTTTAACAGGAAATTAAACATTAAACCCCTTCCCTTCCCCCTCTTTATTCACAATGGCATGAGTTAAGCACCAGGCATAAGCCAGTGTTTTGTGTTTCCTGGATATGGCCAAATTATCATAATCTTGTTTTAAACCAAGTAGCTGATGCATATTTATCCATAAATGTATTTGTAGACAATGCACCTTTAAAGCTATTGTAATTATATCTAAATATTTTTTATGCTTTGCAACTAGAAGCGTTTTGGAGACAAAATCTCTCCATGCTGGAAAACTTCTTGAGAGTGTTTCGTTTAGGATTGTTATGCAAACCAGGAAATTGTTGGAAAAGCGGAAACAAGTCTTTAGCTATCAGCTGCTCCAGGGAATTAACAGACTTCAGAACCCACTGCTAGAATTAAAAATGCAGGGTTCACGCCAGTTTTCCTTTTTAAAGACATTTTCAGTCAGAAAGCTTCTCAGCTACACACAAAATGTGTGCAGGTACCACCCAGAAAGGTCTGTAACTGAAGTAAATATTCATCGGTGCAATGACTTGAAGAACACTCACTATGTTTGATTAAAATCTTTTTGTCTTCTAGTAGTTAGCTGAGTTATGATCCTGTGTAGAAGGAAAATTTATGCACTAATTAGGTGATGTTAAACCTATTTCCAAACAATTTAGGTATTGTTTTTGTTAGAATAACAATCTTCATTTCCTGAAAAACAAGGTAAAGGCACAGATGATACCGTCCATTTTTCCTTCAATTTGTTTTTTCCTTTATGGTAAGCCAGTTATTAAATTTTCACTCTGAAGTTTTTCAGCATTTCGATGTCTTGATTCAACCTGCAGTTAATGGGGAACTATGAGCTACTTTCTGATGTGGCATCATCTCAAAATTTTCTGCTTTAGCAAAATGTGGATTTGCATTAGATTTGTGTTAATCAATTGCAGAGTCTTTTTGAATTCTCAAATAAAATCTTTGTTTTGTTTTGTTGGTATTCTTTTTTTTTTTTTTTTTTTTTTTTTTTTGAATAGCATTTTTCCTGCTATCTGAATGAACTTCAGAATGAATTAGGTTTAGGAACGTCTGTGGCTTACACAGCTATGTACATATCTCAGCTACGTATAAAGAAGTTTGCCTACTGTGTTTCCTGAGAGAGAAAGACTCATGGCTAGAGCAAGGAGATGATTATCCGCTTCTGAGTGTCAGTGGATCTTTATTATCCACTTGGAAAATCAGTGCATATCAGAAGAGATCTCTATTTATATTTCTTCTAGAGGGCAGCACAGAGGTTTATGCAATCTCTTAGGATTTTTATTTTATTTTCTCATCTTGTAGCAAAATAAGATGTCTTTTGTTTTTCTTCTTTTTTTTTCTGTGCCTGAGACTGAGATTATTAAGCTATTTTGCCGAGCTGCTAGAAGAGCAGCATAGCAGGAAAAGTTCTGTGTGAGGTAGGCAATATAGTACAATCCATCCAAGATGAGTGGAGAGTGGGCTTGAGAACTGCATAAGTTACATCTAAAGTCAAGAAAGGAGTCTTTTATGGCAAGTCATCCAATAGCAGTTTTGTAAACAAAGCAGAATCTATGTGTCTTAACCTATAGTGCTTTGCTAATCTCTCATTCTCTTTCAGCACTCTTTAGAAGTCAAGATTTATCATATGTGCATAGCATACTTGTATCATGTTGGGGAAGGTAACTTGGATTTTGTTTTTAAGATGTTTTGTCTCTCGTTACCCCACTCAGTAACTGAAGAGGTATACGGGCTGTTTGCAGTAGCCTTCTGCTGCTGCTATAAAGAGAAAATTATACTGTTTTAGAAAGCCGAATCTCTATATAAGACATAAAAATTAGAATTGCTGCTAACATTAACCAATTCTGTAAGTTATAACTATGTTACCCTCTCATGTGTTTGTGGAAACTGGGGTGTGAATGGTACATAAGTGTTAAATACGAGGAGCTCCTTTTAAATTTTGTGGGCACAGAGATGATACAGTTCCCTAAACTGGGCAAGGAATGGATTTGCTGTAACTACTGTGGCATTCATATTATTAAATCAGCCCATAGCAACAAAATGTGGTACATGCAATGATTATATAACTCCCATGCTTTATTTCCTCCCCCTCCTTCTCCTATCACAAATATCCCATCCCTTCCTGTCCCAAACAAGTAAGTAAAAACCATAAACTTAATATGGAATTACTGAACATAAAACCTGGATGTTAGAGGAAGTCTTGGATTTATAATAATGAGACTGATCTTCAGGGCTGCAGGAGGCCTGAGCTGCAAGGTTGCAGGTGCGAAACCTGGCCTTGAACTCTTTCTATTTCTGAATCTGCTGTTTGGAAGTGTTTCTTTCTGTAACCTGGCACATACTGGGGGAAATGGAAAGAAAAGCAGCTACATAGGCATATCAAAAAGCCAGAAGGGCTTGTAGCACTTGCTTACAAAGCTATTGTTAACAGCTGAGGAGGACACAGTTGTGCTCTTACCAAATAGTTAGAGCAATATTAATTGAGAGGGGAAGATCAGAATGATTGCTGTTTGTCATGTCGAGTTTAAGAAAGTTCATTTGCACCTTGCTGCCAGAATGACTCCTGCAGTTCTGCAGGCTGTGAAACAGCTTTTCCGTTTCATGACTCTGAGTGGGATGACTGCTACACTGTAAAAGGCTTTCTAAGCTATTGCACAAGGTAAAGCCAAGGTGAAACTTTATCTTAGGTGATAGATAGCAGTTGTGTATAAGGTCCTGGTTTCCTATCTAGATCATTAACTTCTGCTTGGAAAGGTTTGGTTCAACAGAAGATGCCTGATGCCTTGGAGGTATGGCACTGTTTTGGCCTGTGCTTTGTGTATGTCATATACGTTAACTTTGCATTGTTGTTCTCCTGTGTACTCTACTTGCCAAAGTCGACCTGCTGCACGGTCAGCTGAGAGCAGGTTTAGCTGTCATAATATAGTCAACATCTCTTAACTTCTACCCCTTTTCAAAGGCTGTGTGTCAGGTGTCTGTGCCAGCCTTGAGGATTGCCTTAGCCACTAGAGCAAAAACTTCTTGGCTTTCAGCGCATGGAATATAGAGCCGGTAGAAATGTTCAAAACAAGCATATCCTCATGTGCTCTCATGTATGTGTATGCACACATGTATACACAGTGGGAATCAGAAGTGTAGGGAAAGGGAGCACGGAAAGACCAGAATTAAAATCTGAATTTAAAGCAAGAATGAAAAGCTTAGAAGGAAAGGGTCAGTGTTCCTGTGAGAGCAAGCATTATTGCAAATGATCTCTGATCTCCTGAAATATTCCTCCATCTCTTTAATTCTCCACCTTCTGCACGCAGGCTTGCAAGGGCACATAATGCTGTAAGCAGGCCAGTTTGGCATACTAAAAGCCATTAATCTCAAGCCTGGAAGTCACTGACGTATCCATGCTACCTGCCAGCTGTGCCCTGTCCAACCTCTGCTGGTTGAAAATAAATGCTTTTACTTACGTAGTGCACAAGGGTGTAAGTAGAATAAAGTCTTGAAGCAGCTCAATACTTTCCAGTTTAAACCAGTTTGAGAGTCTGTATTTCCCTGAACGAGATATTTCCTCATGGGGAGTTGCTCTTGCGGATGACAAGGATAGGGGAGAAAAATCTTGCATGGGAAGGAGTGAGCTTTCCAAAAAGCTGATAGGAGAGTTAGAGATTATTATTGCTCTTCCTGTTTTGCTTCGCAGTGCGTCAGTTTTTCCCATTCACTCAGGGTAAAAAAAAAAAAAAAAAAAAAAAAGGTATTGTTGTTCTGCTGTTAGCTTCTGCATCAGGTCTGTGTCCTGCTTGCTCTTCTTTCCCAGTTATCTTCTGCTTTCCTCTTTTGAAAGCTGCACTTACACACAGTAGTGCAAGGTGAAGTACATCTTCACCATCACGTCCTTCCTTCCACGTTGTGGTGCCCACAACTTCCTGAATCAACAGGGAGACTGAAGGAGTAGCCATGGGCTTAGTGTGGAAAAGTGATAGTGGTGAGACCAGCATGATTAGAATTGCTGTTTATTCAAGGCTGCTTGACTAGAGCCAAGCAAACAAGCCTCAGAGACCATGCTAGTGCAGATCTGCAAGCAGAGATGATGGCTGGCAAGCGTACTTGTCCCACTGAGCAGGAGAGTTTCTGTTTGCTGGTTATTGGTCTGCAACATGGGTGCAAATTCCTGGTGATGAGGTGAGTGCTGTAGTGCTCTTCCTCCCCTGTTGTTAGCACTGTTTGATGCAGTCCGTGCACCAAATCTCCCTTCTGCCATGTGCGTGGGTGCAGAAGATATGTAAGAAAAGCTGCACTTGCAGAAATTTAATCCAGAAGTGCCAAAGACATGGGCAGTGGTGGGGCAATCTAGGCATGCAGGAGAGTATTGACTGAATGACGCTGAAGTAGCAAAAACTGTTTGCTGAGCTACTGCCTTTTGAATTTGCCAGCTGGAAGATAGGAGCTTCTTCAAAGAGATGTCACCTGCACGTCCACTCAAAGCAGCTGCTCACACCTCCCCGGTGGCTGCTCCACTTGCTTGCAGTCTCCTCGCTGCATTCCCTCCTCGGTCACTGCTGCCGCAGGAGGAGAGCCAGAGGCTCAGGTGTTCTCTAGGGCAGAGCCCAGTGTCGGGAGCAGGCCGAAGATGCTCTGGAGGAGGGTTTGTCTGAGGGACCCGACACGTACGCACCGTGAGCGGCCAGGCCTGGGGCAATTCCTCTCTGTCATTGCCTGAGTTACCACCACAGTCTGTGGAATTAGTGGTAAAGAAATTTCTCCTTTTGAATGATCATGGGAAGGAATTGCAAGTGAAGTTAGCTTAAAAAACAAAAGAACTAAAAAAAAAAATGATAAAGCAAAAGACAGCAGCACAATGTGGTCCCATTCTGGCAGTGGAGGAGAAGGGGTTTTGACTCCCCTGCCTTTGCAGGCTGGAACGATTCGCATAGAGATGTGTAGGTTTTGATATAGGACTGAGCTAAAGGACTTGCAGAAACCCAGGCCATTTGATGCTACCAGAAATCTATCTTGAAATAGTTGCAGTTTGTTGGAGTTTTCAGCTGTGAAATTCATGTGCTGGAGGTTGCATGTGACTTCCTGCCAAATAGACTCCACTAAAAAAAAAATGTCTTTGAGTTTAAATACAGCTTTTATTAGAATAGTATACACAAATGAAAAGAGAACCTTCTCAGCATGCTCATCTGATTTCTGTTGTGTTTCAAAACTTAATTATGTGATATAAACTAACACTCTTCAAATTTTATCTGTGACTGTCTTGAGATGCTTTTCCACAGCTTGAGGAAGAAATTGCAGTTCTTGGAAACATTTTAGTTTTAGTTAGCTCAATGAGGGACTTAACTGCAAATCTGTGCCTCTTTGGGGTTTTGTTAAAAGAAAGGAGTAATCTGAACGAGGTTACTCCTGGATTGTTAGAAAGAACCTGAAATTGTATTCCTTAAGTAATTGCTTGCTATTACAGATTCAGTGTGTCTGGAAATATCTACTTTTTAAATTGAATTTTGTGTTTTAAAAATAAGTTCCTATTGTAGAGGAGGAGGGTATGGCAGTGACCCCCAAATCTCATTTGCCCCTAAATAACTTGTGGCTGGGGAAGAGAAAGAAATGTGCACATCCACAGGCATCACCCACCCTCCTGGCTGCGGTTCTTGACTTGCGTCAGCCCGTCTTGAGGCAAATTCTGTCTATTGCCGCTTCCTCCTTTTTCTAACATTTCTGAATCATTATGTAGTTGGAAGAGCAGTCTTTCTACAAGCAAGCTACACTGTGCATAAGATGCACGTGCTTGTACATGCACGTAATTGAAAAATATATCAAAGTAGCCTTTTACCTAGAAAAAGTGTAGCCAACTTTAATAGTTGTGTTAATTATTTTGTCTGAGGAAATAGCTGGCATGGAGATGTAGTTCTTATTGTGTGTGTTTTGAAAGATAGCATTAAACTGATGAATATGTGGGTCGTCTGCTGTTCATTTTCTGAATGAAAACTACATTGGCTTTAGGGTATGTGAGTCTATATTATGTCTAAGTTTATATAAGAGCTAATAGCGTTTTTCTTGTTTTCTAACTGCATACGAAGGCAGTACTGCAATGTAGAGGATTTGCTGCACAATGAGGATAATGGATCATTTTGGATAATGAAATGTAGTAATATAAAGCTATTTTTCTAGCTATTTGCAGGAATTTGACCTTCAAACACTCATTATTCAGGAAAATTGAAATAACTCTCTTTTTTAATTTTAGCCATGATATTTTTTGCTGTGATATTTCTGGACCAAATAATAGATTATTATTAGCCTGTTCTGATGTGACTTAGCTTTAGTTGGAAGACTCATTTGCTTAAATAGTGGCTGGAGGTGAGTAATAAACAATTCTGCTGATCAGATTCAGTAGCGTACCAAATAAAAGTACATCGTTTCTTTATTTACTTAGAGATAGGGAGCTTGGCTTGATTTATTCAGAAAACCTTGACGATATAAAGTGCTAGGAGAGTATCTGAATTCACCAGGTGCTCGGTGCCACGAACCAGCACATGGACATGAGTATATTTCCATTTCTTCTCTTTCCCCAAGCCACGAGGGTTCTGTAGAAATGAAAACATAGCACATCCCTATGTATTAACACAAGAGCCAAGCTGCTTTCTCCTTGGCTACGCTTGTGTGTTGCGGAGGGAAGTTAGCTTTATGGAGGATGAATGTTTGTTAACTTGGAGCTGGGTGCAGCCGTGATGCTGAGGGAGGATGTGGCTGCCCAGCAGGGCAGCCGCTTCCCTGGGTCAGGGTTCAGAAATGATCAGACCTAAATAGGGATTTTGGAGCAACTTCACTCTGCCCTCCTCAATAATTCTTGCTGTCAGGTTATGTCTATATGACAATGGCAGAGTAAAATAGGTTACATACACGTAGCATGTGCAGTGCATGCACTACTTAAGCATGTACAGTAGTCCTGTTCTTGCATCCTGCATATCTCAATAGGATGTTTTAGTCTCTAGTTATTCAGAAACTACTTTCATTTTCTGGCTGCACTTAAACTGCAGATATTGGTTGCAATGTCAGTGCTTAAGATTGGACTTTCTTTTAATAGTAAAATATGCCACGCTTTGGTTTACTCAAGCCGAAGTTCGAAGAAAACTGTCACTCAAACAAGTAATTAACAGTGTTAGCTCTTTGTTTTTCTTAGCTTTTATTCCACATGTTTTTTTCTTATTTAGAATTCTTGGAATAGACTAAGGATCTGATTATTGACACTGCCAAAGTATTTTGGTTTCTTTCAATTTCACATGCTAGCAACAAAGTATTCATAGAGTAGCCAGTTGGAAAAAGGAAAAAAAAAAAAAAGGCAACTGGGAGGTGTATTGTGTTCTGATATGGAGGGTCTGAGAGCTTTTGCTTTCAGAGGCTTATCCAGACAAAAGGGAAAAAAGATGAAATTTGTGCAATTGTTGAAGAGAACCTAGATGATGTGAGTCTTAGTCTATGTAAGTATTTCCCTTTCTCCTAAGGTTTTTTCATTATGTGAAAGGGGGACATGAATAAAAAATAACAAAAAAAGACCGTTTGGCTTGGAAAATGAATGCAAAGTAGTAGCAGCTAATTCAACCGGTTGATGGTGAGGATCAACCTAAGCTCTTACATTTTCTAGGTAGGGCTGGTCTAAATTACATATGGTCCGTAATGAGAGAGCACAAGTACATGTTGGGAAGGTGTGAAGGCACAGTGGAAACTGGAAGGTTGAATGAGTGTTGTGATTTGAGCACTGAACCAAAAATGTAATTTAGATACCAGTTTACAAGGATTTGAACGGTCAAAAAATTTAAAAAGTCTATATGGAGAAGGTGATGAAAATATGAAACAAGTTTTAACTCTGTACAGAGTAAAACTGAATCCTTGTACCTGTTCTTGAAGGATGAGGATATAAATTGTAGAAGCAGCTTGCTGGGAACTGCAGGCAAAAAGCTGAGCTTAGCTGAAGGCCCCAAGTACTCAGAGGCTTTCCACAAAAAGAGAGAAAAGAAAGGTGAGTTCATGGCTGGAGACTTAATGGAAATTCATGACAAAAAAACCCATCATTTAGTGCTTTGATACTGAGAAACCTCGTGTCTTTTATCTGTTATGGTACTGTTTAGTAAACAAGGCTATGAATGTAATGGGAGAGTTAAGGGAGGAAATTTTTGAAGAGATGATGCTGAGACCATCAAAGAACACACTCCAAAAACAGGAACTGTAGAAGAAATGATATCTTTCCTGTTTCGTAATGGAAGTATGCAGTGCAAACCAAATAGCAGAAAGTCGATGGGGAGGTTTCTGCAGCTCCCCTTGGAAAGGAGCTGTCAGTCCAAGGTGGCAGCCCGGCCGCTCAGGCTGAAGCGGAGCTGACAGCAGCGCTCCCTGGAAGGCAGAGCGGGAGGTGAGCGCAAGCGCTAAAAACCTTAACCGCCGACCTTGGGATCTGAGGTAAAATGAAACCCAGGAACCCAATGCAGTTCCAACAGTGCACATAGCAAGCAAACCAGCCATGGCAGAGCCTTTAGGACTAATCTACAGCAGTTTAGCATCTTTACTGGCTGCATGAAGTGACATACATTAACATTAAGGAGTGCAAGGTTGGGGGAAGGAAAAGGCTAGCAGTGGATATAAGGTGCGAAGAACTGTTAGAAGGAAGATCAAGCAGGAATCTTCACAGGTAAACCTACTGGAAGGCGAAAATGTTGAATAATGTGAAGCTGTTTAGCTTGTCCTAAAAGAATTGTCGAGTCAAGGGATTGTATGGCCTGGCAAAATTGGCTTTAAAACAGTTGTAGCATACTGAAGAAAATGGAAGAATGCTGGAGCAATAAATCATGTTTAGGAAGCCTTTGTGGGCGATCTGGTTAAATGATGGCTAGTTAATCTAGTGAAGAACAGGAATATCAATAACAGAAGCTATCGTTTTAAGTTGAATTTTGCCTGTCGACTTGATTCAAGCTCTCCTGTTAATAGATTTGGCACATAAAAGTTGCTATGTGTTTTTAATATATTTAGCATGTTGTGATGTTTTCAACATAACTGCCCTGGGATACTCTGAGGGAGAATGGAGATGTTACCACTATCATATGCTAGTGTAGCACACAGTAAAGGGATTAGGAACTAGCTGGAAGATCAGCAAATGTCAGTACAAGGAAGCATCATGGACCAGGAGGTTTAAACTTGAGTTTAATGGGTTTAACAGGGCTTGGAACTATGTCTCATCCTCTCCCATCTTTTACCTTTTGCTTTGGAGGTAAATATAAATCCCTGAGGATATGTTTATATTTGAAACAAAAATAGGAGGAGTTGCAATTAATGACAGTGGTAATTGCATGGCAGTTGTGGTCATGTGCTAAGCTACACCCCTTCAAAAAAAAAAAAAGCTTGGCTGTATTAAGAAATGATTTTACAGATCTTGGAGGAAAAATGCAGCCGCTAACGACAAAAGAAAGAGCTGCGTCCTTAGAAACTGTGACTCTGCTAAGTCTATTAGTCACAATGGGCAATCAACTCATCATGAACTATTAATGTAAAGCTGTGCAGGCCCTGGATGTACAAATGGGACTGATGAGTAGGAGTAAGTGGTGGAATTTAATTCTGAGTATGGCACTAGTGGGGCCACAATTTGAGGGGGGGGGGAAAAAGAGATTTCAGATTTGATGTATGTGCTTTAGGAAGAACTGAGGTGCACCAGAAATGCAAAATGCCTTACAGTGAGAGCTTTAATGTTCAACTTGTATATTGCAAAGAAGATAAAAAGATGAGTTGCTTAAGTACTTTCACATAGTGAAAATTCCTCATATGAGAGTTACTGCAAATATTAGGAAGATGTCTAATGTGGATCATGCCTGGAAGAGAAAACTGTCAAAATGAAGGTATATACTTTGATCAGTGAGCATGTTAATAAACAGCCTGTTGATTCCCCAGTGCTGATGTCTTCAAACAATGACTAGATTCCTGTTTGGAAGCTGTTGCCCAACACAAAGTAGCCATTTGTCAAGTGCAGGTTACTGGGCTTAATAGAGGGATAACTACGTACATTTTTATGGACCCTGCAGTATAGGGAAGTTCAGATGAGATTATGTGACAACTCCCTCCAGCCCTAGATTTTTTGCCTCTAAAGTAATTTAGAACAGGAGAAAAATAAGCCAGTTATCCCCTATTTTCCTCTGCTTATAGCACTGGAAAATGTGCTATAAGTAAAATGTGCTTATCAGTAAAAGATTTCTTTTTTTTGAAAGATGGTTAGCATTGTTAAAATGAATGTAAAATGAATGTCAGACTTTTTTCTTGTGTTCTAAGATGACTGATCTCCACTTATCCTGATAATATAGGAGGAACACATTTTTTGTTGTTTATTTTTAATGGAAATCTATTTTTTGTCAAAAATATGCCTCGTTTCAATCT
>JAUBOD010000113.1:982925-1001225 GCA_032353885.1 Nothura maculosa
ATGATTCATGTGTGAAGAGTTTTAATTCTGTTTCTGCTTGGTAACTGCTTAAAGTTCAGTTCCTTTATTCCGACATGGGTTCACCTTAAATGTTTGAATGTTTTGCTATTTCGTCTGTGCAGTGAAAGCCTTCAAGCATTGGGACATTTTAATTCTTTAAGAGGTAGAATTAGGAATATTGTTGGTGCTGGTAAGGACTCTGTGTACGTTTTTCAATAATTGATAGAAGCTTTACCTCTGGCTGCTATATATTCTCCTCTAGCAGCTATGTGTTCACACATGAGTTCAATCTGCATTTAACTGGTGTGTTCACGAGGGTGACCACTGAGGCAATAGCTACACGATCGGTGAATCGGGTCTCGCTCCAGAACTGGTGTTGGGCTCCTGATGTAGTAACAGCTTCTGCCTCTTCTGAAGTCTTACTGTCTTGCATGCCTTCGTATGGCACTGAGAAGATTTTTAAATAGACTCGTCAGAACTTGTAAAAGCAAAGTGGCAGCTCAAATAATAGCCTGCGAGGTGCGGCTTCATTGTATCTGTCTTTATTAGATAAGGAATGTGGAATTTTGCCTTTTTATAAGTTGGGTCACACGTTTCAGGTAAGTAGTCTCAGCCTAGGATGTAAGGTGTGTAGGAGAAACACTCACAAGAAAGAAATACAGAAACATAGGATGGCCATGTCTGGAAAATCAGCTCAACAATACATTTGCTTCTTAGTTTAAGGATCTAACTAGTTACAAACATTTGCATATTTGGGTATGAAATGGAAGTTTATTTACCCTGCTAACTCTGTCTTGAAAATATTTCCCCTTAGCCCTGGTCAGAGCCGCTCATCGATGGTCTCGTGGATGAATACTCCCTCTCCCAGCGCAGCTGCTGCAAATACTGCTCCTGCTTTCTCCTTGCTTAACCCTGCCACAGCCAATGACAGAGCAGTGGAAAGGTATGATGAGCACTTTTGCTGCTGCTTTCACTTCTTTTTTTTTCTCCCTAAGTTTCTTAGTAGCTAATTTATGCCTTCCATAATATGTAAATTATTATCTCAACTCTAGAAATGCATCCTCTTTGCATTTTCTGTGAATACAAAATAATGGGTCTAACTTTTTATTTCATCAACATCTTAGAAGGCACCCAGATGGAGTCAGTGGCTTGTTGGTTGGTACAAGCAATGCAGACTTTGTTTTGGCTCTCTGCTTCAGTAATTTTCATTAGTTTACTGCCTGTAGTAACTTTTAAACCGGTTTCTTTACCTTAGTCATCCATTGCAAATTCAAGTTCCTCATCCTAGCCTTTTGCCTCTGAAAGACTTTCCTGTGATTTTCTTTCACGGTTTGAGCCTGCTTTTCTTCTACTGTTCGTGCTTCACTCCATGTTTTGTTCTGCCTTTTGAAGCACCTTCACTTTTTCTTCCTTTATAGATTTTCACTATCTTAGCTTTTTCCTTTAACCTAGATAATATTTGCTTTGCACAATCAAATTGTTCCATATATTTATAAATCCTTCCCTACACTTAGTAACAAAATTCCATTTCTCGTTACCAGTCACACTCTGTACTAGAACTACATTGTCTGTTTGACTGTAAGGTCCTTGGGGCAGGGAAAATCTTTCCCAATATTTCATGTATAGTTCTTGTTGCCAAGACTTAACAAAAGACAAATTAATGGTGTGGGAGCTTTGTCTAAACACAGCATCGTAGGACAGCAGCAGACTTTCATTTTGTAAAGGCACTTTTAATTAAATAGGATATGCCAAAAATGTTTATATATTCTGAGATTTCTGCTTATGGTACTTGAAGAGGTGAGTACTTTGGACAAATTCACGTTCAGGGTTTATTACTGAGCATCTTAAACATCTAAGAGATTGCCCAAAGTTTTATAAACCTTGCCATGTTTGGGACAACATATCGTCTTCAGAGCTTCAGTGATGTTGTATTATAAACAAATACAAGACTAATTCAAAAGGGAATTCTCAAAAGTGATAGTGGAAACCTCAATTACAAGATTCACGAAGAAATATTTTGCAAAATATAATGAGTCTGTAAATCAAGTGTAGTAGGCTTTGTCTGATTCCATTGCTGACTAGCAAATTGGCAATACTTTAACTGTAGTTGAAATTTAAGTTTATTGTAGAATCATGTGTACATAACGTTTGGGAATATGATACTTGAAAATGCCAACAGCCAACTGTGAAGCTACAGCTTTTTGCTGGTGTATATTAATTAGGAGCCTGCAATAATGTCTCAGGGATTGTGTTTAGAAGTTTTAAATAATCTCCAAATGGGGTTAAAAGTGGAAAGTGTCTTTATCAATAGTTGAAAGCAACAGAATTTCATTATTTCATTTTTCAGTGTTGTCTGCCGAAAAGCTGTAGCAGTTTATCCATGTGAAGCAGAACATAGCTCTGAATTATCATTTCAGACAGGAGCAATTTTTGAAGATGGTAAGTACTGCTTGTGTAAATATAAAGCAATGAAAACAAACTGAGAAAACTCCTAAAATGGCTTCAGATAAAAATACGAGCCTAACTGCTCTTCTGCCAAGATTGCTGACGGCAAATAGTCTGTGACGTAGACGGTTTCTTGTACCTAGATATAGAAGCTGCTTACTGTATATTAAGGCACCATGAGACAATGTCCTTGATTCAGATGTGTAGACTCTTTCAAATGGTCTGATTTTTCAAGAGTGCTTAAATATGTGTTGCAGTACAAAAAGGCGGGTTTTGGCAATAGAGTTATCTTGGCCTATGAAACTAATTTTTAATGTGGTTTCTCTGTGTAAAATTCCATGTGGGCTTTAATTTAAAGAGAAACAAATCTGTTTAAGGACTTCCACGTGAGCAGAATTTCAGGTAGAGAAATTAATAGGTGACGAGAGAAAAGAGAGCATTTGTTCCTTTAATCAAGGGTGCCTTAATGTATGCAGGTACTTGTAGGAAGGAGAATATTTATTAAGGTGCCAAAAGAAGAGCAGAAATCATAGCACAAACACTCCTAAGACATTTGTTTGTTACAAGGCCTTGATAAAAGAATATATAATTTAAAAAAAATCAGAAAACGGTTTCAGCCAAGTCCTCACCCAAGCTTTGTGCAGGCTAAGAGATTCATAGTGATCTGGAAATAACATCTTTAAGAGCCTTGTGAGCACTGAGGCCAGTGTTTCAGTCTCTCTATCTCTCTAGTGGCAGGGGAGCACTCAGGGACATTCTAAAGAATCTGGAAATTCTGCCTATTTCTTCTCATTCATTGCCAGCTGCTCGGCTTGCTACCAGGTCAGAAATCTGATATGTGCTTTCCGAGGGGAGAGTACGATTTGATTCTGCATGGCCAAACTTACTTATGGTGTGCTCTGCAAAGTCACTCAGATACCATATGAGAGAATCTTCATTTGTATGTCCCGTAGAGGAGGAGTATCACAGATTCCCAGCTTGCATTCAGAAAAAAAAAGCACAATCTAAAGCAGCTACGAAGAAACAACCTGCAGGCTTTAGAAAACTAGCTAAATATGTTTTATATTTCCACAAACGCACCCTGTTAACTCTGTTAACATGGGATCAAAAAGCGTGTGTGGGAAAGTTTCTCATTAAAAAAAAAAATCTTTTCATCCTCCCCCCCCAGCCCCCAACCAAATGTTTCTAATTTTTAACAAGCTGAAACAAGTGGGGAGCTCAACAGAAACTTTTTTTTCAACACGCAGAGATCACGCAGACGTGCACATCCCCTTCCCCTTCTCTGTGATACTTAATTTAAAACAGAGCTGTGGTGTATTCTGCAGCAGAAACGTGATGGTGTCTCTGCCTCCTCGCAGAGATAAGCAGCGAGTCTGCAGTCCTGCCTTTTCTGCAGTCTGAGGTGATCTGGGGTCCCACTGGCTTCCTCCCTGCCCTCACCCACCTTACAAAATCTTGCTTGGTGTTTCCTGTCAGAGAACTGCCTGGCAGGCAAATCACGTCTGAATCTAGTTAGGTGGGAAACCTTTTAAAGATAAATTAGCTAAATGATTGCTCCTTTTAAAGTCTCTAACACCAGTTATTTTAATTTAAGTTTTTTAAAACATGACTGATAGGGATCTTTAGCAGACAGAGAATTGTGCACAGGAAAAATCTGGTGCAGGGAAGTAGCTGGTGGGTGTGAGAGAGGCTTTTGTGATGCAGAGCACCAAGGGTGCCCTACTGGTGCCTTGGCGCTGCAGGAGGAGTTGTTTCCCTGTCATGCATCTGTGTGACAGCAGTCTTGGTATTCTCTTGTGGTGAGAGGTGCTAGATGTTATGGCAAAGCTGCTGTAGTTCAGGTACCTTACAGGCTCAGTAGGGCCCTTCCTTTAGGGGAGTGGATTGTCCAGGGGCAAGGCCCAAATTCACGTCCTCAACACGTGGGCAGAAATGTCTTAACTGCAAGACTGTTCTTCTCTGTCATGCTTATGAATAAATTTGGAAGCTTAGGAAAAAAATAATGTGGGTTACATTTTGAAAACTTAATTGCAGATCTCCAATGAGGGGAATCACATTTTCTTAAATATATTTGTGGTTTATTCCATTGTATCCTGGTATAAGCGTTGTCCACACTCTGCAGAACTCCCCACCTAAGGTGCAAGGTGGGCAAGGAGGAGGACATGCAGGTTATAAGGCAGTAGCTGGGCATGCAGGATAAATGAATGTCCGTTCCATAATGATTCCTGGTTGGTGATATCATGGATGGGCCTTGCTGGTCGTCGCTAAAGGCCAAGGCAGCCTGTGCACCGCGGTGCCCTCGCAGAGGCCTCTCCTGTGTTCAGCACTCCCGTGTCTGTCTGTGCTGGAATCCGGTTCCGTGAAGCAATCCAGGTTCTTTACTTACTCAAGTTGAATTCCCATATGCCCTCATAAATGAAGAATTAAAGTAATAATACATCAATTCTGCCGCTCTACCAATAACCTTAACTATCAAAGTGACAACGCATCAATCAAGTTGACATACAGCTAGTATCAACCATTAAAGTAACTGTTAAATTAATGTCTGCTAAAAAGTGCTGCTTCCATTAGGGAAGGTTTTACCCATCTCGCTCCACCCTGCCTGTCTCCCTTTTCTAATCCTGTCTCACCTCTCGCTGTTCCCTTGCTGTTTTATTTCCCCCCCCTTCCTTTTCACTGTCTGTTCTTCTGCTTTGTTTCCTTCTCTTTTTCTTTTCCCTTCCCTGTTCAACTCCTGCTCTGTCTCTCTTGATCCATAGATGTTGATTGTGGTAGCTCTCTCCTATCACTTATTACCCTGGATGAATCTTCTGCTCTTCTGGCCCAAGACAGGATAATGGCATTTAGTGAAGTGCAGTCTTGCAGCTGTCACAGCTGCTAAATGTAATATTGGTAGAAGGAGGTAAGAGTTTAACCTTTACTCATGTCTCCGTTTGCCTTATCTAAAACAGGGAAAATCTGTTTGTCTCCAACTGATGAGATTAGATTTACTAACATTTGGATTAGGTTTTAGATGGCTTGCTAGGAATGGGAGCACTTGCCTATTGGGGTGTTTGCTGTGTGGCCTGGACATTGTCCCACAGGTGCCAGGTCCCACAGCCTTGCCACTGAAGTGTCGCAGCCTGTAAATGCTAAGGCACCAGCTGGTAAGTTATAAAGAAAAGGAAAAGTTTTCCATTTAACTGAATTGTGTAAGAAAATGCAAAGTGCAATCTGAACAATATCCAGTGCATTTTTTTCATCATCATTCAATTTACCTTAAACTGTGCCAATGTTTTTGTTTCCCAGTTGCTACAGGCAGACTATGTTATTGACAGCACATAACAATATCATTCAAGTGGTTTGAGGCAAAGCTTGAAGATTTTGCAGCTGGATAAGGGCACGTGTGGGAAGAAGCGGAGTATGAGCTGAGATTGTGCAAGACATACACTAGTTGCGTATTTTTGTTGATGCCATTATTCCCAGTAATCAAGGAAAGAATAATCAGACTGCTTGGCATTGAAACCTTGCCAGCCATGGAGCCCACTGTTATTAAACTTATGGCTCTTGAAAGAGACTGTTTAGAAGTCAGTAAGCGGGAATTTCACTAGGGAAATGTGTTTTAGAGGTGGTGAGTGGTGTTTACACAACAGAATTCTGTGTCAGTATTGCTAGCAATTTTCCAAGAAGGTTTCCTGAAAACTCGTGGAGATGACATTCATCAAAGCCTTTCACAATTTTTAAATCAAGTTTAGAGCAGGGAACCTGTGGGCAGGGCTGACACAAGCGGTTTGTTAGGGTGGCTCTCCCAGGCGGAATCAATGGCTTTCCCGGTGGAACCAGTGGCTCTTCCAGGCGGGATGTGGCCTTTGCCCTGCGCCTCCGTGCCATGGCCGAGGCTGCCCTTGGCTGACCTGCCTGCTTGTGGCCCCGGGGCCCTCTGCCCTCCTAGCTCCTGCGGCACCTTTACAGTGTTAACAAGCCAAGGATTTCCATCCAAGAGCAGTGCTCCTGAAGGGCTGTACTGCACTGGGTGTGCAAATCATGATTTTATTGAGGGGGAAGTGAGGATGAAGCGACTTTGTACTTTCTTCGCCTGCGGACTTCAAAGCACCTGGAAAAACTCATGTGCATTAATTACCTCCACTTTACAGCTGGAGAAACTGAGCATACAGGTTGTGGACAGATGTTCTCCTTTTAGATCCCTCCATACCATTTGGAGATAGTCACCTTGAACTACTGCTGACAGTCACAGCTCCATCAGTAAGAAGGATCAGATGAGCACCGCCTAATTCCTGCTGAGTTTGCTAGAAGTTTTAAAAAGCCACTGAAAGTAACGTGACCTTAACCAGGGTGACTTTGGCTGGCGCAGAGCAGGGCACCCTCCTGGTGCCGCAGCGCTGCGGGAGCCGTGCTCTCCAGAGGGGCCGGGGCCATGGCACGCTGCCGGATTGAATGGAAGCTGCGGATAGGGCTGGGCTCGGCGCAGGAGGAGCTCTGCACACGCGCACGTCTGTGCGCCGGTCCCTCGGAGCGCGGAGCAGCCGCCAGTGCCGCTTTGGGGAGCCACGGGATTCTTGGGGCTCCCCTGTTCGCCGCTGGCCCTGGAGGGGGCTGAGCTGCTGCTCCCCATGGAAGCCCCGCTCTGCCGGCCGGGGCTCAGCTTGGCTGGCCTCTTGGGGGGCTCCCCGCTCTTGTTCACAAGGCCGAGCCCCCAGCTGCTTTCTTTATGGTCACGCAGCAGAGCCAGGAAAAGACTCCTTGACTCTAGTCCCATGTTCTGTCCACAGAATAACTCTGCTTCTTGTGGCAGGCCTGAGGGTTCCAGAATGGCTTTGGAGACAACAAGTCTTTGCCTCTCAAATTGCAGGCTAATCCTCAGCACGCCAACTTCGTGCATTGCTGCTGCTGCGTTGCCCATAGGGATTGCTTCAAACATTTATAAGCATGGAAGGCTTGCAAGCACATTTTGTTGCTTTAATTTAATTTCCTGGTGAAAAATTGGCCAGCAGGACTGAGTTCTGTGAAAATGTAGTTTGGTTTTGCGGTGAGATTTCTGTTGCCCACAAAATGTCATCCTCATTTATGTAGCTTGCGGGCACCATGCATGCTTCGTGGCCTACCCCTTCTCCTCTTCCTCTCAAGCCACTGGTTTCCACAGAATCCTTGCAAAGCCTGATTCCAGCCTGCAAAAGCCAGCGTAGATAGGCAAGGGAGTAACACCACTGTGGAAAGGAGTGACTTCCACATAGAAAGCCCTAAAGATGCAGAGCTGTCAAAGCAGAACAAGCTCTGCAGCAGGGAAATCTCCAAGCAGTGCGTCTCTGGGAAGAGCTTCTTGCCTATTCCTACCCATTTGCAGTTAGGTAATGATAGTGTGGACAATATGGCAGGTAGAGAAAAAATAAGGAATGATGGGAGCGCCGGGTTGACCTTACTCTGGGTTGGGTTGGGAGCGGTTGGGTTAGGAGGGGTTGGGTTGGGTTGGGTTAGGAGGGGTTGGGTTAGGTGGAGTAGAGTGGGGTTGGGTTGGGTTAGGAGGGGTTGGGTTGGGTTGGGTTAGGAGGGGTTGGGTTGGGTTGGGTTGGGTTGGGTTAGGAGGGCTTGGGTTGGGTTGGGTTAGGAGGGCTTGGGTTGGGTTAGCTCGCAGCCAGAGCCGAGCACCGCGTGGTTTCGCTGGGCTCCGGAGCCTTTTCCTGTGGCCCTTGCAGCCGCAGGGAGGGTGACACGTCCCCCGGGACATGTGCCCGGCCTGGCCTTCCCGCTGCCCTCTGAAATCCTCACCCCTCTGCCCCTCCTGTCGTCAGCCAGCGCAACACTGGTCCTATGGGATGTTGAGTCCAAGAGCAAGAGGTAGTTTTAAGGCCAAATGTGTATTTTTAAATGAGGGATGCTGGAGAAAGTGCTAAGAATGCTAATTGTTTTTGATTGAGAGGAATTGACGGAAAGGGGACACTATGGATCTTCTCTTGAGCAGGCTATTTTTGCAGAAATAACCTGTGTTGTAGGTCTAAAAAGAGCCATTCATGGTAGCAAAATGTGCTTAGTGTTTTGTTGGGTTTTTTTGTTTCTTTTTTAATGCATGTACAGTGTACTTGGGAGGTGCATTAGCACACAGCATTGCTGGGGCTCAGAATGGCTTTCCCTGTGTCCGCCTTCCCCATCGGCATCCCTGGCCCACAGAGGGCAGAGCTGTGAGGCCATCAGCCCTTCGTGCACAGGCAGCTTGGAAGGGCCTGGCTTCTTCCTGGGGAATGGGAGTGACGAAGGGAGGAGCTCACAGCTCTTGGTGGTCAGTCAGTTGCTGTGCACACAGCTGCTGCAGGGTGCCGAGCTGTGCCTGTTCCTGCTGTTGTTGCCCTCCTGTGTCTGCTCATGGCCTTCTGCAGGGCCACAGCCGCAGGTCCCCTGATACCCTTGCACCAGCTGCAGTGTTAGCAGAGGCAGGTCGCTTAGGATGGCAGGAACAAACAAGGCATCGTTCAAGGGCCTTTTTGTGCTCTTAGTGCAATGGCTCTGTATTTCAGAATGGTAATTTCACCATGTGAATGATTTTGTCCAGTGGCCTGTTCCAAAATGCATAGATTTATCTGTGAAGAGATGGTGCTTCCCGGGAATGAGGTCCCACTCATTTCCATTTCCCTGCTGTCCTCTGGGTTTTCATGCCGAGTAACCTGCTAAGCTGCTTTCCAATGGCTTCAACTCCCAACTTCCTCAGCCCTCGAGTCAGCTCTTTGATCTCGCTTTGTGCCCAGCTACTGAAAGAACTTCCAGGGGCTTGATGTGAATTCTAGATTCCCCATTGTATAAAGCCATAGCTCCTAAGGGAGCTGAGAGTTTTCCTCACCTTGTATCCTGTCCCCAAAGCTTTTTTGACCCCTTCAAATGCTCACCAGGAAGCTCGACCACCTGAATTGTCCAGATATTCCCATTACGTTGACCATCCCTGGCCTCTTTCATAGCCATGTTTTTGAACTGGTGAGTGCAGAAGACGGAATGTTTTGCATGGTGTTATGGAGCTAAAGCTAAAACCAAGCCTAAAAAAATGCGGTACTACTTTTAATTCCTTTTTTTCTTTCTTTCTTTTCTTTCCTTTTGCAGTGCAATTTTCCAGAGAACCAGGATGGCTGGAAGGCACGCTGAATGGCAAGAGGGGACTTATTCCACAAAACTATGTTCAGTTTTTATAGCTCTGTGCATTGAACGCCAAGAAGGTGTACATGGTATCCATGGATTTTGTTATAGTCACTGCCCTCTTAATCAACGAAGAGCCTGATTATGGGTTGAAGATCCTGTTCTGTATAAAGACATTAAGTGTTGCCAAATATGAACTACAAATAGAAGCTTCTTTAAGGACGTTTGGATTAGCTGGCGACAAGAAAGTGGAATGGGGAATAGTTGAAGTTTTAAAGAGTTTTTTAATTGTAAAGCACCATTGTGGTCCATGTATTTGGAAGGTAGTTAGCATTTTCAGACAAGCTTCTAGTTGATCCGTGACTCAAATGTCGGTGGAAGAAAATTTTCAAAAATTTTAGTGTCCTGAACATTATCTGTGCCCAATGTTAACAGAATATTATTTGAGTTTGGAAAATATTGTTAGATTAAAAAAAAGAAAGCTATTATGCTGATGATTGATAAAATTACATTTCAAAGACAGACAATATGGAACAGACATATCAATAAGTAAAACAATAGGTATGGAGATATGACATTTTTCAAATGTCTTTAAAGGACAGAATCACTTATGTTGTGTGTGTGGCTTCACTGATATTGTTTTATAAAGATAAGGTACGTGAACTTTTATTACAGGCTCCTGTATGTCATGGTTCCTTTGCTACTCCAAATCACCACTGTAAGTGAAATAAAACGTTCTTTGTTATTTACCACAAGCGCTGCTGAGGTTGGGGACTGCCTTGCTGTGGCCTCTCAGGTACCGTATGAAATGAGACCTCACAGGGGCAGCGGGCGCAGTGGGTCGGGGCAGGCCCCATAGGGCCCTCAGTTGTGCTGTGGCTGCTCGGAGCGGGTCCCTCTGCCGCCCCACAAGTGCAGGCTGAGGGGCCGCACTGCCCTGCGGGAAGCAGCTCCCAGGGATCCCGGGAGGCAGCCGGAGCCTGGGACCTTGGCACTGTGCCTGACAGATGGCGTGGGCTGCAGCTCACTGGGAATTCCCTGTGTTGCCTTCCCCTTGGGCTAAGATGCTCTGGGAGGCAGGGGAGACGGGAGGGTGACAGGGTGACCTGTTAACACGGGCTCGCTCCGTGCAGTGGCTGCGGGTAGACCTAGCGCGCACGGCTGTAGCTGATGTGATTAGCAGCCCGGGTAGTGGCTAATGGTGCCTTCAGGGGCGGGTGTTTTTTCCCTTAGACCTTGACTCCATTCCACACTTCTGTTCCCAGCACGCACAGACGCAGGGCGTGCGCACGGCTGCTCCCAGAGCTGCTTCCCGGGCGCCCACCCGGCTGCAAACGCCAGGGAAAGTGGAGCCCTGTGCTCAGCGCAGGAGGTGGCAGGGAGAGCTGGCCCTGCAAGCGCCACTGTCCCCACTGGAGGCTTCTGAAGTCACTTTCCCTTGTTTTCTCTTTAAAACACAGTGCGTGTTTGTTAGGGCCTGGCTGCTGCCTCCCAAATGGTATTTTCAGCTTTTGAGCTGTTTCATTTGCAACATTTTCCTCTTTTCTTCTTTTTATAGGGAAGTGGTTTGAAAATGCAGATACACAGAGAAAGAATAAAAGAGGCTTCTTTCTTCTCCAGCGTCCCATGAACACAGTCCTGTGACCCTGTTTCCCTCTAGGTGAGATGTTTTGAGATTCCTGTTACTCCTGGAGCCAGGGCAGAACGAGCCCTGATACAGTGAGCAGGGGTAAGACTGATTCAGACTTTCTCACGTCCCAGATTTTGTCTAAAAGCAGTGGTGCAGGCTGAGCCAGATCTGATCTGGCTTCCAGGTTAACCACACGCCGCTCAGGAATTTAGCTGTGGGAGCTGCCACCTGGCAGAAGGTTTTCCACGGCAGCCTGGTCCTCTTCATGCCAGTGTGAGTGCAGACGTGCACAGCAGCCTGGCCCGGCCCAGCGCCTTCCTCCTTCGCTCTGTCAACAGGTCTGTAAATGATGCCCTTGCACTTGGGCACCAAGATTAAATGATGCTAAAAGAGTTTTATTTTTTTAAAGACCGTCTCCCTCCCCGCTCTATTTCAGTCCTTTGACACTCTTCTGTCTTTTGCCCTTGGCCCTTTGTGCTGGTCTCCTTTTCTTGTCTCACTTTCCTGTAATGTGGCACATTTAGGAAGACAGAATAAGGCAGTGTTAACTTGAAATAGGTAGGATAGTGAATTGGTTATGGAGAAAGCCAGGTAAGCTCTTCTGTGTTTTCCTTTTTTTTTTTTGTTTTTTTTTTTGTTTTTTTTTTCCTTTCGTTCTCGTCTCACCTGGTGCCATCTGGTCTCACCGTGTCCTCCCAGGGAGCCTCCTGAGGCGCCGTGTTGGTGCTTCCCAGCTGGAGCTGCAGCTGAGCCAGGTCCTGCGCCCCGCGCCGGGCTGCCCGCTGGGCACTGGCCTTGGCAGTGGCTGGAGCAGCCGCAGGGGCTGCGCCTCGTGCCGGGCTGGAGCAGGACGGGGTGCAGGTGCCACATGGTGCCCGGCTCTGTCCCGTCCTTTCCCATGGGACTCCCGAGGCTGCCGCGTGCTGGGGCCGAGGGCAGTGGGGGGGCTCCCTTTGAGGGCAGCAGCAGCGGCTCCTCTGCGCTGCTCGCAGCACGTGCGGCTCGGGCACCTCCTGCCGCTGCTGTGACCCCTTCTCCGGGCACCGCTCCCGGCTCCCTCCCTGCCAGCCCCGGGCACAGCCCTTACCTGCCTCCCAGGCCAAGCCTCCCCTCCGTGACCCAGGACACGTGAGCTGCACAGGCACCGCTGCTAGACCGGTTTTTACTGAGCTGTCTTTGAAGTAAGCTGCACCTTTTAGGTCTTGGGCAGCATTTTCTGCATAGCAAGTCAAGAGTGTGCCCTGTTCTGCACTGCAGTAACGAGTGGTACGCACCAAATACACTGCATCCTATTGGGAGCTGCAATTAAAACTTTTTTTTTTTTTTTTTTTTTTTTTAAAGTATGGCATGTTTTAACACCAACAGCAGAATGTTTAAAATGGAAGGGCGTTCTGGCTCTTCTGTGTGTTACTGTGTGCACAGTGCAGCCTTCCCCGCGGTGGAGACGCGGTCACAAAGCGGCTGGAGGTCAGGCCACGGCTTCCACGCCGAATTCAGGCAGTGACAGGGTGTCCTGCTCATCAGAGCTGCTGCTGGTGGCGCTGGGCTTCCCATGTTCCCATCGGCTTTCTGCCGAGAGCGGGAAGGATCCGGCTTGGAGAAGGCACCTTGAGCTGCTGCCCCAGCAGGAATCGCGTGGGGCCTGGACACGGCCCGTGTCTCCCTGCGGGAAGCTCCGACCCTGCTCCATAGGTTCCGTGGCGCTGGGGGAAGCAGAATGGAACCGGGCGGCTTGGCTGGGCCGTGGAGGCTGCGCTTGCAAGGCTGCCCCTTGCAGGAGGCCGTGCTTGGAAGAGCCACGGGAGCGGGAGGCGACGCTCGGAGCGGGCGGCGCCGTGGGCCGGAGCCCAGCGCGGGCGCAACCCGCGGCAGCGGTTGGGAGGCCGCGCGCGGGAGCGGGGCTGGTGTCGGGACGAGCGCTGCTGCCAAGGACGCTCTGCAGGGTGCAAAGCTCAGGTCTAAGGAAATCACTGCACCAGCAGCTGGCTGAGATCAAAGTGCAAGAAGTACTTGCAATCAAACCAGTTTAATTCAGGTATATTTGTACAATTTATATAAAAAAAATAGGTACTTGCAGACATTAACATAAAGACCAAACAATATTTTCTATTTATTTAAAAAGCTTTAAACATACAGAAGCAAACCCCTAATTATAAATGCATCATTATGCATAGATTTTACTGTTTACACCATACTGCTGGCTGCTTTTATTTGTCATCCAGGAATCTAGTTAAACTCCAAGAATTCTTAAACATTCCTCTGAGCTTCCTGGCCTCAGAACTGCTGTCTGTTTTATCAAGTCATTGACCTCCAGCTGCAAACATTGCTCTAAAAAAGGAAAAGTCAAATCTTTAATAAACAATTAAAAGTGCATTAACTGTAGAATTGTTTAATTTCATAAATGTTTAAACAAGTCAGTGAAAAACACCACCCTGTGAATTAGCTTTTTGCATTATTGATTGTAAAGTATCTTTTTAATAAGATTTTGATATTGCAAACTTTTAGTCTTTCTACTTTATTTCATGCAACGTTGAGTTGCATAGTGTGTAGTATTCCTGAAGTACCCACTGCCGAACCCGAACCTATTTTACATTGTCACTGTGTATACAATGCTCTTGCTGTGTATCCCCGCTCCTTCTTACAACAAAATAATTTAGCTTAATGAACAGAAGCCCACTTGGAAAAGATGGTTTTAGTTTGTCTTGTATTTTGCAGGAGACAAATGCCTATTTCATTCTAAACAAATCCAAAATAATGTAACTTTTGGTAGCTAAAAACTAGTCTTTTTTTTTTCTTTTTTTTCTGTACAGGTTTAGATAAAAAAGTGATGGCTATTCTGCGTAAGTGTCCTGGATAAGAGAACACGGCCTCTTACAACATCTATATCCATTTTTTTTCTATTTCATCAATGATCTCTAACAAAAAATAGTAATCAATGAATGGTTTCATAAACAACAGGTGATTAAAGTAAAGGATTTATTATAATCTGCTTACAGTTGTTTGCAAAGACAGACATACGTTTTTGCATAAAGATATAAATTGCTTTTTAAAACTAATTTAGTGTGTTTAATTATATGAAGTTTCTGTGAATTATGAATTGTACCAAACCAAGATTAAAAGTAATAAGGTACAAAAATAAGAGCAAACAGACAACAATTTGGACTGGGACAGGCATTTAACAGTGAAGTGTAGAATATGGCTTTGCTATTTTAATCAAGCAAAGTTACTTGGAGACAGAAAAGGAGGCAGTAACTTTGTTAATATAAAAAGCTGCTGCAGACTGTATTCTCCCCAAACCTGGCTTTGAAATTTCCTATTTTAGACTTTAAAAAAAGAAAAAAGAAAAAAAGGGAAATGGAAGGATGGCTGTGTGACTATTCCTGTAAACACCCAGTCTGCATGCTGTGTATCTCCTGTTGGAAGTTTGGCTTTCATATTGCTGTGCAGGTCAGTATTTAAAGATCTGCCTATGAATTAGACTTCCAAAATGCAAATAATATATGTATGTATATATTTATATATAAAAAAAACCTCTCTGGACACAGTCTTGACAGATTACTGATTGCAGAAGGCAGGTGTGATTTAAAAAGACAAGTGGCACTGCCTGCCTTGCGCGCACCAAGGCGCGCTCTGGAGTTTGGAATCCTGCCTCATTCCTGGGAAACCACCCTTGGGAAGGAATGCTACATTCGGAGCGGTGGGGGGCAGCTCCAGCCCACAAACACCCGTGCTGCCCCCAGGGACGGGGACTCTGAGGAACCATCCTAGGTAAGGGAGCACAGGGCAGCAACACGGAGCCGCCCTCCATTCTACCCCCAAAATCGCTGTTTGCTTATGAACTGTGACACAGCGAGAATCCCCCCAAAAAGTGCGTCTTTGGACCCCGCGTGAGCAGGGGGTTGGACTAGATGACCTCTGAGGTCCCTTCCAACCTTAAGCATTCTATGAGTCTATGATCTTTGCACTTCAATTTTGTCTTACAAATGTTTTCTCTAGCCGAGCGCTCGGAGCTGAACGCGTAGCGGGAACCCGCTTGTCCTTCCAGCCGCATTGTGGTTTTCCCAGGAACGCCGGGTTGATCCCCGAGGGTTCCGCTGCTCCCCTCGCGCACTTGCTGCCACACGGGCCAACCTGAACCCGTGATCCCACCTTCTGGATAGGAATCAAAGGAGACACAATCGATTTGGGAACCCTTGATAAGAAAGGAGACTCATTCACCATCTTATTCACCCTTATTCCCCTGAGAGCGAGCGAGCGCCAGAGGGAGCACAGGGCCGGAACGGGCTCTGTCATGGAGCTCTGCCCAAGCTTGGGACAGACCGGGATTTGTCTTGTTAAATGAAACCTCCGTGATGGGCAAACACAACAGCGGGCAGTTTCCTACGGAAAGAGGGAAAGGGGAAGCAGGACGTCTAGGATGGGCTCGAGTCACGCACACTTGCAAGCGAGAGACAAGGGAAGAAAAAGAGAGAGGAAAACAAAGGCTTAAATACAACTGAAAAAGGGTAGGTGTGGTTATTTACAACAGAGACTGTAGGATGGTAAATTAGATATGATGCTAAAAAAGGCACAGCTTTCCCTTTCTTAAATACACTGTAAACGGTTCATTATGCATGCAGAACATTTCACTTTACAAAAAAATTACCTTGTTTGTTTAGACAAAGATAGTACTTAAATAGTCTCCAGCAAAATAGAGTTCTTTCAAAAATACTTTCCCATTCATCCTATTAACCATTAAAGATTTTTGTCTCATTTACAAAAGTTCCTTACACCTTATTTCAGGTCCTTCACAATTTATACATACAGCAATGTACAGTACAGCAAAAGACTGCAAAAAATTATTTGTAAAGCCAGCACAATAGATACTATAAATTGATACCAGGGCATTTGTTTTCCCATCTTATCCTCCTTAATTAAATAGTAAATGGACACTTAACACAGTGTATATCAGCTATGATGGGATAAAATGGGATAACAAATGCCGCAGGTGGGGACAGCAGAGTATTCCACACCAAATGGTCTGTTATTACTTTACACATTAGGGGTGTGTGTGTGTACGTATGTATATATAGCTTTTGTTTTTCTTTTTTACAAGAAAAGAATATTAATGCCCCATATTGACTTGACAGTTTATGTGCAAACCAAGGGTAAGCTTTAAAAAGTTCTTGTTAGTTCTTGAACCCTTTTAAAACAGGCAAACAATACCAGAAACTACATGGCATATTTAAAACTCCGTCTGTTAAAATATCAAAATCAAAGAGTTATTGACTAGATATGGCTTTTCATCCGAGGAACAGGAACATTTTCTAAATGTTTTAGGGTAAGGGGTCATCTCCAAACATCTAGGTCTTGCCAAATCCAGGTCAACTGTTCTCCATTCCCCAAACCCTTCGCGTGATTTTAGCCTATTCAGAGACGGCTGAACAAGTGTAAAGAGCATGTTTAAAATGTGGTTTCTTGGGTCCTTCATGGGTGTGGAATAACACAGGGAAACTTAAGGCAAAGTTCTTCCATTTAAGACATTTTCTATCACTTCCTGTGAAAGTACAGGGGCTTGGCATTCCCAGATTCCACCTTTGGTAGCTGGTCACTGATGATTTCCACCAGCATGGCTGGAAACTCTACCTTCAGTGCCTGAGACTCTCGGAAGGTGTAGAAACAGAATTCCAGCAAGTCGCTGACCAGCTGCAACACAGAAGGAAGCAGCAGTTAGTTGGGAGGGGAGCGCGGCCGCCGCAGCCGGGGCTCCCAGCAGCATCCGCCGCAGCGAGACCGGCCGCTCCTGCCGCGGGGGGGCCGCGGCGCCCCACACGCTGCCCCCCAAGATCCGGGCCCCTCTCGCCCTCGCCAGCATCTCTCAGCGCCAGTAACGCTGGCTCTGTCAGCCTACGGAAAGATCCACCTCAGCTATAAAGCATTCTCTTCAGGAACCATAAAAAATCAATTATTCAGCAGTGTGAGCCTTAAAGAAGTTATTTTTGTTTGGCAGAAATCACCAACAAGCAAATGACAGTGCAGAGCTCTGCCTTGCCAAGACAAGGGGAGGTTCACATCAGGGCTTAATGTCATGGCATGGAAACAAAAGCCCTCTTCACTCCAAGTCTGTTTAGTATCAGCCGGATTGAAACCAAGCTCAGCTTTTGTTCCGCAGGCTGCCTCGCCATGCGCTGAGCTCGACTCACGAAGCGCCGCCTGCCATGCAAGGCACGGAGCCGCTGCCAAAGCCAACAGGACACGCTGAGGAGGAGCCAAGCGCCGTTCCTGATACCACTGCATCTGTTTCCAATGTTCCCCGTGTGAGCCGGACACCGGTCACCCTCAGCCTGCGCGCGGGCAGGGCCCTGACGCGGCCGTGTGTTGGGTGATGGGGGCAACGGTGCCGGCCCGGCCGCGCTGCCGCCCTCACTGCGGCCCCACAGCGGGGGGAGCCGGCCCCATGGAGCAGCGCGGGGCGCAGGGAGCCGGCCCCATGGAGCAGTGCGGGGTGCTGGGAGCCGGCCCCATGGAGCAGTGCGGGGCGCAGGGAGCCGGCCCCATGGAGCAGCACAGGGCGCTGGGAGCCGGCCCCATGGAGCAGCACGGGGCGCCGGGAGCTGCACACGGAGCGGCGGGCCCACAAGGGCAGCCCGCGGAGCTGCTCCGTGCCCGGCTCTGCACCCGGTGCCGGCTCCCGCAGTGTATGGGGCCTCCCTGCTCCACTCAGGGGACTTTGATCTCCTATTCTTCTGTTTTGCTCCCCGGGCTCGGTGGCTGTATAGATGATTAAAGAAAGCTGCTGATTTTTTCACAAGCTCAAGTGCCGACCTGGCCACCTTGAGAACTGCTGTCCCTCACCTTGGCACTTGGCTACCTGCTCCCTGTGTGGATGAACGACATAATGCACTGAGCAAAGTAAAACCAGCCTGGGGGGTTGTGTTTCCCTTCCTCCTGTTACACAAGCCAAGCCAGGCAGCCTGTAACCCGGTGTTCCCACGCGCCTCCATTTCACACAGTCCCCATCCAGCCCATCAAGTGCACCCGGAAAGGGCGTCACGGTGGCGAGCGGCAGCCCCTGCTCCTGCCCCGCTCCAGCCGCCGGGAATGCGGCAGTGCCGGGAGGACGGAGCCAGCGC
>JAUBOD010000113.1:1013002-1024862 GCA_032353885.1 Nothura maculosa
CTGCAAGACAGTGCACACAGCAAAACCAGCTTTCACTACACATGCCCCCAAACGGAGTCAAACTTGGCTGCTTAACACAACAGCAAGACCTAGGTGTCCACTAGAACATTTTGGGGACATTTTTAGGGTGAGGAGGTTTCTTTTTTGAAAATGCTTACTCACTCTTTGCTAATAGCCAAAAACCAGGATATTAAAAGAAGTAAGAGCAAGACAGAAATCATCATTTTGTAACTATACAAATCCATTGCCAATGTACAGCACGGTGTGTCATCCTGGTCCACTCTCAAAATGAATGTAACAGAAAGCATAGGGGAAGGAGATGAGGACAACGAGGGTACCAAACCACTGACATTCAAAGGGAAATTAAATTGACTAGTTGATTCTCCAGCTCATGAAAGAAAAAAGATATGATAGAGATCTATAAATGACAAGTGGCACTCACAGGATGAAAAGAAAAATATTCACTTTTTCTGCAAACACAAGAACTAAGCGGTAATCAAATTATTGGGTACCTGCCTTAGAAAAAATCTCCAACAAACAAATATGCATAATTAAATTGCAGAAGTCATTGCCTTAGCTATTGAAATTTTAAATGCATTCAAAAAGGTGCCAGGCAAATTCAGAGAAGATTCAGAGGGGTTATTAAGCACAACGTGATCTCCCATTCAGAAAGTACCTAGATCTCTGGCTGCTGGAACAGGCAAATGAAGAAGTATCATTTTACCCTTGTCCTGATCTTGCACTCTTTCTGCAACTGGCCATTTCAGAGGTGAAAAACTGTGCTAGATGGACCTTTCTTCTGACAGCTGCTTTTATAATCCTACAGATCTCATTAACATTGCTTTGTCTCCCATTTTCCATTACAGATTCACAGTTTTAGCTGGAATTCTCATCTACTTAAGTCTAAACATTCCAGAAAATTTTGAACTGATTAGATAATGGCATTTGAACTCTAATCCTGTGCAAAGTTATATAATGAAATTGAATTGACTGCTTTACCAACAACCGATAACCCATTTACAAGGAAAAGGAAAGCAAAAGTTGAAAACCACCCCATGCAGGATGCATCATCAGCAACGGGCACTAGAGCAGCTCTTCAGATTTTCTTTGGCACGTTGCTCCAAAGTGCACAGCTCTGGGCTGTGTCCAAAAGCCTTTGATAGGTATCTCTGGATGTGAACTTAGCAGCTCTATACAAGCACGTAAATAGCAACTAATGGAGGGGTAAATCCTGCTCACAAAGACACCGAGCTCTGCATGGCTGGTCTGGATGGCAAGGATGTGATTTCTCTCCTCAAGAACAGCTCGTGCCTATGACGGGAGGCGGACGAGAGTCGCAAGGAACCACCGACCCCCTCGCGAGATCCATGGGCTCCCAGCAAGGACCCAACGTTGACAACTCCCGCCAACGATCCCCGAGGCAATGCGAATTAAAAGCGAGGGATTTGGAGACTGCTAGATTAAAAAGATTACAAAAATCTACCTAAATTTAGACGCTATAGGATTAGCAGATTGCAGCACAGACCTGGAGCAGTATCGCAAGGGTTAAGAGCCACCATCCTGCGAAATGGAAACTGGAGGCAGTAATCTTTTAAACAACAAAACAACTTATTTATTGGCTTTACTGCCACGCACAGCCAGTCTGCAGCCATCTCTTGCCCTCCCCCCATGGTATATAAGGTTAAAAAAAAAAATCCAGTCTTTTTAAATATTCAGCTTATTTGATTACATTTATCTTGCTGCTGTTACTATAGAAATCAGAATACCAGAAAGAATTACAGGCTTGAGCACGGAAAGGTCACGGAGAGGTAGCCGTACTCTTAGGGCGCGTTACGCAACGCTAAATCCCAACGGGCTCAGGTTCCACGAGCATTTATGAGGGGATATTAGGAACATAATGAAAAGACAATGACCACGCTATTTACTAATAAAATATGCAAAATTAATAAATGCAGATTCTAAATAAAATCTGGACGATTCAGCCATACCAGATCTCAATTGTTAATTTAATTTTACAGCCTTTCTCAGCATTACAAAATCCTCCGTCCATTCACATCCCTTGACAATGTTAGCAGAATATTCATAGAAATCTCCACGCACTGAACCTGGTTTTTCTGCCTCTCTCTACTTCATTTGCTCTACATCAACCTTCTCATTTGAAAAGTATCTTCTCTATTTTTCCTCTACTTCTAACATAAACCTCTTCTCTGCTATTGAATTTTAGCATGTCACAGTAGGGGGAATTACTAAAGGCTTAGCAAGGAAGATCACTGCATTATCACATTTTTATTTTATTGCAAGTTAAATTTTGCATGCTGAAGAAAGGATTTATATTAACTTGTAATAAGCTATGCTAGTTTGTTAAACCGGCTTACAAAAATAGCATTAGTGGGTTACTTAAAAATATACAGAGCAGATACTTCATTTTATATTGAAAAAAGCCTTCCAGTGCTGTGCACAAATTCAGAAAGTGGCCAGCAATGTCAGAGCCGCCCCAAATGGCAATGATAAAAGGGAAAGCAGCCACTTCTTAGCTCAAACCCCATAGCCTGCAGTTCTTTCCTTATCAATTAAAAGCCCCAATCAATATGTCAAACAGGATATTCCGCTCCTGCAGTTCTGTATGTAGCGCTCAGAGAGCAGCAGTCTCTATTGAAGCCCTTTCTGTTGCACAGAATCTAGCTGCACATGGCAGCAAACAGTAAATCCCGGCAAGCAAAAAATATGAGAGGAATACGACCTAAGTGCTAGGAAAAACTCTCCCATTTTCAGAATTATTATTTTAAAGTTCACTTTAATATGAAATTTTGGGTACCTCGTACAATACCTAGTGCTGTTTTTCACTCAGACACACTCTCCAGTTCTTGGCTTAGGTAAAAATAATAATAATAATAATAATAATAATAATAATAATAATAATAATAAAGTCTGTAAAGATCTTCTGACAGTAAAACAAAGTGAAACAAGCAGCAAGCTCACAAGCTGCACACGGAGCTTCTGTGATCTGCTCTTTGTGCTACAGATGACAATCCCCCAAAAATCAAAGGAGCAGGAAAACACACACATTAGTCATCCGGTGCATTAATAAAATACTGCTGAAATATTGATGCTGTGCTTTTCTATACTGTTCTCAACACCGCATCTCATCCTAATTCTTTAGGACTCCTGCACCACCGCCCTTGTACAGCTGGATGTGGCTGGAATACCGGCAAACACAACATTTCAGGCCATTTCACCTAGCTCCCTATACCAGAAAGCAGAAGTTCCAGCACAGTGGACCAAGGACAAGGTGTGTGATGTGCCCCGTGCTCCGGGGGTCCCTGCTGGAGCAGGGGCCTGGACTAGATGCTCCCTGGAGGTCCCTTCCAACCTCATCCATGCTGCGCTGCTCCCTGCCGGCTGTGCGGCACCGCCTGTATCCCAGTGTCACGCCTGTTCCAGGGGTCTGGCAACCCGGGGAAACATTCACAGGGAGCAGCTCTGTGGCTTTTCTCCGGGATTTAGGGATCCGACTCCTCTCCTGCAGAGAAGCTCCTACTCAGGGCTAGTCCAAGCCAAAGTCAAAGCTAGAGGCCCTTCCAATCCGAGGCCTTATCCACCTCAGCCTCTCCTCACATGCGCAGGGGACTCGCCCTTCCCAAGGCAGCGGCACACAAAGCCATGTGTAAGCCAATGGCCGAGGGCTGAATCCACCCGGGAAGTGGGAGACCCAGGAACATGAAACTGCCTTTCCTTCCTTTCTGGAGCACGTCTTACTAAGCAGGTTTTAGGCCGCTGTGTTTAGGACTGTCCATTCTGCACCGTTCTGGAGAGATTCCATTAAAGCTACTGGCAAACATTTTGATTCTTTTGCTGCCCCCTGCTTTGTTCTTGCGCCCATTCCAAGCAGCGCCACTCGGTTTCCTGCTTACGCTTTTACTAACTTTGTGCTTTAGACCTAAATTTTCAATATGTACGCCTGCCTCAGGACGAATTAGATGAGAAATTTTCAAATGTCTTTGGCTAAGCCTTAAGACATGTATTTTTTTTTCTCAAGCTAAATAATAGCAAGGTTTTCTGTGGGATTTCAGTGACTTTGCCATAGGAGCCTGAAATGTCTTAGAGTTTGGCTCTTTGAATCTGGGATAGTATTTTGCCATGTCTTAAGAAATCTTCCCAATTAGTATCTCTGTTCTCCTGAATCTCTCCATCTGTTTGACTGCGACAAACGAAGCAGAAATCCGGCAGTCTGTGGCTGCATCAGCCTGTATCATCCCCACAACCCACCCAACCTGATCAACGCGGCGTGGAGGGAGTTGCATGGGAACAGTCATCTGGGATAACAGAGCTGCAAGGGTGGTTATGGATATGGTCTTTAAGGCTCATGCATCAAGGGCTCGAGTTACAATTCCAGAGACCATCTGAATTTTGCAACTTCTAGGATTTGAGTTCAGGCTTGGGAATATTATTGCAGTATCTTTTGAATGTTATTACATATGCAACAGTCACAACTTAAAGGCACTTTCAAGCAACAGAACTACGTGGTGTCCCACGGATCCCAGCATTTTAGAGATTAGCCATGGACTCCAAAGCTGTAACTATGGGAATTTTAGATTTGACTATGATCATGCCACAAAATGAATGAATCCAAAGAGAACACATACTATAACTTGCTTACACACACACACAACATAGAATAACACTATTTTGCACCCCTTTTTAGGCCTGAAAAATATTCCTGCAAAGCAGCCAGCGAGCTGGTTGTGCAGCCGTGTTCTTATCGCTCAGTTCACATCTCCGTGTTTGCTTAGGCACAATTAAAGCAACGGAATATATGCATGATCCATAAAGGCAAACAGTACACTTAATTAGATATATTTCATGACTAAACAAAGCTGGGTAGATATTTCTAGCCTTGCATAACCCTAGGAAATCAAACCATTAGTGGGAAGACATTTTGCACCATGTTTATAAAGTCAAAGACTCCTTTAACAGCTCGTAACAACAGAGATTCCCATTTGTTGTTCGTCTTGTCTCCAGGCCTCCAGAATAAGAAAGAAAACAAGATCATATATCAAGGCCTTCCAGAATCTTTACGACTTCCTTTTATTCACAGCAGTTAAGAGTAAGCGGAAAATATATTTAATGTAAAACAAAGCCACATATTCTGCCAATGCCAGCCTCGACTTTCACTCTTTATTAACTGTTCATTGAAGAAAAATGCTGAACCCTCTGAGGGCCCTGAGCACTACTGGCAAGGGACACTCCTAATTATTTCTTACACAGAGGCAGGAAATTACCTCTCCAGACACTGGATATGAAAAAATACCAATAAATTTTGGGGCTGGTGTTAAAAAGAACACATCTTCCAAGTTGGCAGGAGGAAAAGTCCGTTTTAAAGTCATCTCCTTTGCATCCTGCATCAATCAATACAGGGAAAATGCTGAGGGCGACAAAATACACAAAAAGTTGCAGCAGGGGAACCTAAGGGAGACTGGACAGACCTCGTGGGACAGAAATTAAGGCCCATGACTCTAACTCCACACTACATTTCAAGCTCACAGCACTGAAATAAGCAAAGGTAAGGTCAGACTTCAGAGACTCCAGAGCAAAGCTTCAAACCATATGGATTTGTCAAGACTTTATGGCACATAAACTATATACAAGTAGCAAGGCAAAATATAGAACATTTTCACAAACGTACAGGAATAGATGTGAAATGAAACATTAAGGTTAAACCCTAACTACAGACATATAGGAAATGCTCTTTTGAAAAAAAAAAAGACTAAAGCAACCTACTTCCTGAAGAAGTGATGTTAGAGATGAAACAAAATTAAATTAGATACGGGCACTGAAAAATCATTTGTACTGAATTATGTTGTTTGACTGTTTATGCTTTATTCCACATGAAAATCTGCTCTAAGACCTGCTCAAGTTCTATGGATTTTGCTAGATTCAATCTCTTCTTTTAGCCCCCTGAAAGAACAAGCAGCCAAGACTATTTTAATTTCCATCTCAGAATATACATATTTATTTAATAACTGTTGCTTTGAATCTTCACTTCTCCACCTTCAACCTTTCAACTTCCACCTTTCCACCTTCCCCCTGGGCCACATGTCCAGGCCCTGGATCGCCTGGGTCACCATCCATGGGGCTTCCACCCCTTTCTCAGTGACCTCCCTACAAGGGGGACCCAAAACTCAGCACTCTAAAAGAATGCTCTCAATTCACAGAATTACCACTCGCTGAGCAGAAACTTGGGAAATTTGGAAAAACAGTCTTGCTTCAGGAGGTGCCCTTCTTATCACTTTGGAATAAGCATTCCACTTTTGTTTTACTTTTTAATCTGAAAAAATGTCTCGCCCCAGGTTAGGTATTTCATAAGTCCTTGCTTCCATCTCACAACTGAATAGCTTCTAATAATGTTTTTTTTTTTCTTCCCTTCAGAAATAGCTACTTCTGTACTATCTGTTTGGTAGCTTTTAATGGAATATATTGTTAACTTACTTGGAACACCAGATCACTGTCATACAAGCAAAGCTGTCCTCACGAAATCACAGAATGATCCAGGTTGGAAGGGACCTCTAGAGATCATCTAGTCCAACATTCCTGCAATATCCCGCCTTGGCACGTCTTTATTTTGCACTCCATGAAGTTGCAGTCCTTTCCCTGACTAGATACTAATCTCAACCTCGGTCTGAATCTGCAGCCCCCTACCTGAGGGCTTCAACATGAACCCCCCAGCAGAGCTCAGCTCCTGAATCCAGCCCTGGCTCCAGCACTGCGCACACTTCCATTTTCAATAGGATCAACTTCCCTGCCCAAAGACATTTTGACCATCAACTATCTTCAAGTTTGGGAAGGCTGCTTCTGTGTTCAGTCCCCACAAGAATTAAACTCTTGGAGTTCACATTCAGTTAGTTTTGGACATAGGTATTTTTTTCTGTGACAGTTCTCTCATGTCCCAAGTCATAGGGGAGGTCACTGTTTTCAGCAAGGGAAGGGGCTGAATGTACATTTGTGACTGCGGACAGCAACTCACCAATTTCTCCTCTAAAAACAAAACAAAACACAGCCCTGATTTGATACTGCTCACTGCACTGGGATCTTGTAATGCATTGATTGATTGAACTGTTAAATCAAAGGAAGATTGTTTTGATGGGCAATGACAAAGCAGCCTCTTCAAAGAAAAAAAATACTTAAGAATCCTTCAATTGAGTGGCAAATTATTCTTTTTCCTTTCTTTTCCTGCCTTTTTCTTCATACTCATATCCTATTGATTATATCTTATTTTTACCTCTAGAAAAAAAATACCTTCTGGGATGCAAATACAACATGACCTCAGCTTGACTGCCTGTGTATTTATTTATGTTCTGACTTCAGTGTTTTGGAATAAACACTAGACGAATGGAACACAAATTAAATTAAACTCATCAAAGGTACAGTACTAAAACATGAACTTAAAATATGAGGGAACACGCATAGGCAGAAGGAATGGTTCCTTGGTTGATCCTTTTTCTTTTCTCTGAATGTATCATAAAAGATGTTTCGTTACTGAAATAACATTTTGGCTTCTTTCATGACTGCAAAGAAGGGTAATTAAAGCTGTCAAGAAAACACACTGAACAGCTGTATATTGTTAACAAAAGCACCATTACATGACTCTCTCAGAGAAAAAAAACTGGCAATTTAAACATTCACAATTCCTAGAAGTTAGATATTCTTCCAAGCTCCAGTAAGATAACAATTTTTTTTCCCTATAAATTTTGGTTGTGTACCAGTCATATTTTGAATCAGCAGCATGTTCCAGTTTGTAAACAATTCCACATATTTAATGGAAAGTAGACGATGATAGCAAAGCTGTGCTGACTGAAAATTGAGTCAATGAGACTTTTTTAGCTACCTTTTAAGCCAGGAATAAACATATTCTTACACTGTGGGGACACTCAAAAACCACCTGAAGGCAGCACAGTCCTTCCCGCCTGTACTGGCCAGGATCATTAAGGAATACTTACTCATCGAAGATCAGGTCTGGAGCAAAATAGAGGAACTGGCTGTTTGTATGTTTGTACGACCTCCAACTCAAGGCAAATGACGACAGACACATCCATGAATACTGAATTAGAGTAATTTGGTCCTCGAGAGGCAAGTTTCTAAATCCTAGAGAACAAACAGAAAACGCACATGAGCAACACTGGGCTCTACACTGGGCCTGGCCAAACTAGCACAGAATTCACGATGCAGTGTTTGCTCTGCCCCAGTACAGAATACATGATGCAGTGTTTACTCTGCCACTAAAGAGCAAAGTTTCCACAAAGTGCAATTATGAAAAACCAAACTCAGTTTTTCACTCCAGTGATATAACAGGTTTTCTTCGTAGGAGGCTATTATTTAAAATTTAAGCTGTTTAAGTATCAGCCACAGACATATGCAGTGAACATTAAATCGATCGCTAATGCAATAATCTTCTATCAGATGTCCATCTTACTCCCCATATGTGGGTTTTCAACACAGCCCACAGATTAAAGATGAAATTTGTCAGGCAAACAGTACCCTAAGCAACAAGGAAAGCCAAAGAGAAATTTCACCAAGTGAATCATATTCCCACCTGGAAGTATCTTTGCCCACTTCACCACCTGAATCATTTGCTTGCCAGCCAGGCGGTTTAAAGTGGAGAGCAGGTGCTCTGCTGTGTCTGGCTTGGAGCTGTCGTATCCTGCGTACACAACCTCGGGTTCGATGCTTTCAAGGATCTTCGCGGGAGAGGGCGTGAGTGCTGGTGAAAGAGCAGACATGTGCGGAACAAGGGCCGTGTTGACGGGCGGCTCGGTTACTGGAGCGATGTACGGAGTCCCTTCCTCGGGGCTCTGCGGGGGCGGCTGCTGTCGCGGCTGCGGCTGCTCCTCATGCATCCCTTTCAACTTCCCCAACTTTTTGGACTTCCGGGCTGCAAAGACAAACAGAATAGAAGCCAAAAGCCAAGTCAGTGAGAAGCCTGGTGTATTCCTGGCTTTTGGAGACGTCTATCAGAAGCACCATGTCAAACTTGCTGAGTGAAATGGATGCAGAAATCACCGTAAGAAATACATCATTGCTGCCGCATTCCTTCCCTGGAGAAAGGATCGCAGAAACACGAGGTGCCTTTTGGTGCATCACTGTATATGAAAAGGGAAATGTGCCAGAAATCTGCATTTCTGTCTGTCTCTATGCAGATACACACATAGCATCCTAGTCACCGTGGTCGTGCTGATTAAACATTTCAGAAGTTTGTTTGTTTTGCAGCTTGCATGAATCATTTATCACCTACACGTCTGTAATTCGCATTCTCCGTCGCACTTGGTAATCAGCAGGAATCTCACTGGCAGTGCCTAAGAGGAGCAGCCCTGGAGCGCCGCGAGGCCCCCGCGTCCTCGTGCACACCCCGGCTGGGCCTCAGCCGCACGTGCGGCCAGCGCCTTCCCAACAGCCGGGGCTCCGCAGAGCCCGGCGCGTCTGCTGCTGCTTTCGTTCCTCCTCATTCTTGGCCAGGTTTGAAACAACTCAATGAATATTTAACCAAGTAAAACAGAAAATAAGGAGCCTTGTGTGACACCTCTCTCACTGCTATCATTATTTCTCTAATGATTTGTCACCTTCCTTTCTTTGGGGGGAGTTCAATGCTACCCTCCCTATTTTTCTTGGGATGTGTTCTTGCAGACAGCAACACCAGCTCGCAGGGAGTCTTTGCGGAGACGCCAGCCCTTCTCCGTGGGTCCCCTTCCCAACATCTCCATGTGCAGCACACACATGCAAGCAGCCAGAAATCCCTGCTTCCTGCCTGGCAGGAACCTCTTGCGGGCGAGAGAAGAATGGAAAGAAAAGAGCAGGACAAGTAAGTGAAATGGGCAAGCCAAAAGCCCACGAGCACGGACAGGCAGTACCCCAAGGTGCAGTGGGAATGCCTCCCCCTTGCACTAATAGCTCATTAACTAGTCTACGTTTTTGAGATCTAGGAAGTATTTTCCACTGATTCCAAATGGATGGAGAAAAAAATATTTATTCATTTTATTTCTTGTATTTAACTTTAGGTCAAACTTCTGCCTTGATAAAAATATATTTTAGCACAATGCTTCTTTCATGTTTAGGGCATACCATAACCAGACCAGGCAGCAGAGCTTCCTCTGTGTTCCCTGCCCTGTTCCCTCTACCCCTTCAGCATCCTGGCTTTATCTGCCATTGGGGACCCCCAAGGATCCAAGCTCCCTGGGCGGCCCTCCAGCCCTGGCCAGTTTCCTGGGCCCACAGCTATGGCAGGGACGGTGCTCAGGGTGGTGCCCCAGGCTGCTCCTGCTGCAGGCCTGGGAGCTTCGGGCCACAAGGGATCACTGCGATCACGTAATTCGGTTTTAACCAGCACAGGCCAGATACGTTGGTGCCATGATAAGCACAGCGCCAGCCAGAGACACGACAGCCTCTTATTTGACGTTGGGTGAAAGGCAGGGCCAGCTGAACGCTCTCCCTATGCCCCACCAGGCATTCAAACCAGCTGCATCATGGCACAGAGCACGTTTTGAGAAACAGAATGCACTGAAACCACAGAAAAGGTATGTAAAGCAATCTTCAAAATCCCTAAGTAACGAACTACATGCACATGTTGACAGCTCTTTCAGGGTAACTGCTCTCAAATACGTACTTTGTTATCTATCTATATGCTGCTGAACTCGTCTGGACTTTTATCTTCCTGTCTCTTGATTATTGCAACATGCCCTTTTACAGGCCTCAATAAACTCAGCTTATCTGGCTCCTTCGAGAACACTAGAGCAAACAGCCTTAGTCCATCCCTCGTCCCAAGTCCAGCTTCTCTGGACTTCTCCTTCACCAATTCCCCTTGCACTTTCCTATCTCCTTAAAGGAAGGCACCTTTTCTGCATTCAATCTGGCCAACCTCAATCTCCCTTCCCCATTATCAAACTGTTGGCTCCCACCTCAGCTCCGCACGCCATGCCAAGACTTCCCAGGAAGTTTTCAAAACAAGTACTTTGTGCTTGCTACTATTTTTCTTACAAGGTCTGGAAAAAAAATCCCCATGAAGATCCAGGCTACTGCTTCATTTTCTTCCTCAAACTCCACCTTTTTTTAGGGAAGCCTCAACTAGCGCGGGGCAGATCCCTGCTTCCCGCCGCAGCCGGCAGTGCCTCGGTTTCCGTAGGATTGCTGGCCAGCCAGCCCACACCCACACCCTCGTGGGCCAGGATACAGTTGCACAGGGCTCAGGACAATACCCGCCCCAGCACAACAATAGCCTGTTGTTCTCCACGCTTCCTTATTATCCACAGCACCTTGAACTCCCAGGCGCTGGCTCACCCTGAGTTCCAATGAGCGCTTATTTGGCGGAGAAAATCCAGGAGATTGCTGCATAAAGCGCTAATGTTTCACTATAAAATAGCCATATTTAATGTAAACACTGGCTGCAGCGGCAAGGCGTTATATTCGGGTTCCAAAGAGGAAAGCCAAACAGCAGCTGTTTGCCGGAGCTCTTCCCGGCCTTGTTTGCGCGCGAGCGCCAGCATCGGCTCTGCGTCATTCCCGTGCGCAGCGGCGGCACGGACACGGCAGCGGGAGCTTCCTTGTGGCTCCAGCGTCCCGGAGCTCCACGAAGGATCTGCAGGGCATTCCGGAGAGCCCTCTGAAGCTCCTGCTCATTCCGAACACTGGGCACTGTTTTATTAACTCGTCTGCAGCATTTTGGGCTTCCAGCAATTCCACCGATTCTCTACGCTTCTAACCAGTCAGACCAATTGAGGCAGGCTGATTTTTTTAATATAGGAATTAAATGTGCAAAGAAAGCCGTACCAGCCTAATTCAAAGTCAGCTGTAAATTCTATTAACTGTCCATCCATCC
>JAUBOD010000113.1:1024962-1035049 GCA_032353885.1 Nothura maculosa
GGAATTAAATGTGCAAAGAAAGCCGTACCAGCCTAATTCAAAGTCAGCTGTAAATTCTATTAACTGTCCATCCATCCGAGACTTCCTGCTAATGTGGAAGTGAAACATTAGAAGAGACCATGCCAGGGAGACCCTGCAGCCACCATCATTGGAGGCTATGAGACGAAGCAAGACAAACAGACGTCAGGACAAGCTTTGCTGGAGCTGATTCTGTCTCGAGGGACAGGCTAGATCAGAAAGCCCTTCAGAGCCCCTTCTTATTTCTTACTTTGTGTCACGGGATTCCCAGGAAAGCCCACATGGACAGTCCGGCCTGCTCCTGCCGCAAGGGAGCTGCAGGATTTGCCACCCACCACTGCCCTGCGCTGCCCGGACACGGATGTTCCTTCTTCAAGAGGCAAGTTCTGCTCTTAGTGCCCAAAAAGCCTTTCCGCAGAGCAGCAGCTGATCAGACGTTTTGTTAAACAGGCTTTCCTCATGCTGCAAAACAAGACGCAGGGAGGGCCGCACAACCAGGGCAGACAACTCTCCAACATAATTCTGAGAAGTAAATGAAAATGCAGCATTTGCTGCGGCTCTACCTACGGGAGTCCATACAGGGAAATCACTGCATTAAATACAGTTTGCCTTTACCTTAGAAGGGCAAAGCTGAACTAGACACATTTTTTTCAAAAACTAAATCCCAAAAGCAAAGCGAGGATGGCCAAGTTCAGTGGAATCCTTGATGATAAGTTAACAGAGCTGTCGGCCACTAAAGTAGAGTTAAAAATAAAGTCTGAAGGAGTAGATAGAGATTAATGTTTGCTGTTATTATTCATTACGTTTTATCAGGCCCTATTTTTTCCTGTTATCAAAACGAGACTAAAAATAAAGAACTTTACATATCTTTCATGTTTGCAGAGGGGATAAAAAACAGAATAAGAAATGTATTGGTTTAACAACTCTATCAAGGATCTAGCAACACAGATAACTGATTACATACTATTAAGACATAATTTTGTGTTCCATTCTCTATGAGTTTTTCATTAAAAGAAAAGAAATAACATTCTCCCATGTATTACACTGGCATAAAAATGTGTTTTAGTTTCATTTTCTTCCATTATAATGCCTTTAAAATGAAGCTGAGAAAAACATTACTGCTTGACAGTCATGTTTACAGTGAGGAAAACTGTATTTTCCATTTGGCTTCACGCCAGTGCTCTAGCTCAACTGGTTTGGTAACTCCCACAGAAACCAACAACTGAAGATTAAATACAAGCTCAGAGAAGTGCTCTCGAGTTTAGCTTTTGAAGGTGTTTTTCACATTTCCTCGCTAATTGGAAGAGCAACTGAACCAAAGCTGAGAAATCCCGCTCTGAGCAGAGGGGTAAAGAAAGAACCCGCCAGAAATCCCTCTTCTTGTGCTGGGAATGGTTTGGGAGTCACCAGGGGGGCACCAGCCCCACGTGCACCTACGTGGAGCTCTGAGCTGGGCCCCATGGGCCCCACGGCTGCCCGGGGTCCCTGCGCTCAGGAGCAGCCCCAGCTCTGCCAACATCTGCCACTAGCGCCAGCACTTAGCAGGTCAGAAAACGCTTCCCCTGTTCCACATTAACCACCTCATTCCTGGGTAGATGCTGGGGAGAACCGGTGCGGGCAAACTCCCGAGACGCTGTGGAAAAGTGTTCGGGAAGAAGCACAAAACGGCACGTTGCGCAGCTGAAGCCTGCGGCGTGAATTGGGGTAAGGAGGGGACTGTGGCCGCAGCTGCTTGTGATCATCTCTGGCAGTTCCAGGGCTTCTTGCATCTGGAGCTCAGGAACAGCTCTGTAATCCCTGTCCTTTAAGTCATCGGAGATCACTTACAGTGAGAGGAAAACAAAAGCAGTGACAGGCGTGCCTCAAAGATACCTCAGCTTCATGCCTTAAATATCTGCCAGATTTTTGTTGAGTAAGTGTTTGAGTGTCTTGTGCACCACATACATGCACAAAGAAAGTAGGTGAAGTATCTGAAAAGCAGCATGCAGCTGGACTTTCAGAAAGCACATCCAGCAGATGTGGCCTGTAGCTCCAACAATAAATTACAGGATAATGGAGCGCACCAATGGTATATACCATAAAGAGCTGCAAGTCTCACTATAATAGCAATCCCTGCTTCCCTGGAAGGGAGGGGCAAACTTTTACCTGGATTTTACACAAGCAAGCTCGTGTCCAACATGTTCAAAGAAAAGCCTGGAAATTCCTCAAAGCCGCATCTCGTCCCAAGTGCTTGGGAGCCCTCAGTGACAGCAAGCCGGGAGCAGGAGCGTGTTTGTTTCCGCCCTGCACGTTAATGCCATCCGCCTCGGTGGGGATGGCGGAATTCCCACTGCGGCGCCGAGGACGCCGAGCCGCTGCACCAGAATCACTTCAGCACCGTCCTGAGCACCGTTCAAACTGTAATTTTCCTTCTTCTTTACTATAGTCTCAGTCTTGCAGCTTAGCAAAAGGTTAGACCGAATTGTTTGCCAAGAGCTGCTGGCAGGAACCACCCGGGTCCCTGCAGAAGTGGCTGCAGTGCCTTGGCCTGACCCTTCACGGGGACACTGTCACCACAAAGCGCACAGCGGGAGCTGCGTGGCCGCTGCCACAAACATCAGTCACAGACCCACAACAGTCCTCACGTTTAGGGGCCACGTTGCAGGTTTTGGGGTGCTTAGAAGAGCAGTAAGCCAAAACAGACTCTTTATAAGGAATCCAGGGTGAACTTAGCCATGCTGTACATGTTTGGAGGGAGGAAATCCATGGTCCCTTTGCCTCCAGAAAATATACATCAATTAAGTTACAGACACATACAGCACAAACCTAAGGCTCTAAATTAATAATTTTCATCAGCATCATTGTTAAATAAATGGGATCCAAACCACCAAAGAGCAGAATGCTATCAACAGTAGATTATGGAGTACAAATATTGTGTTTAAACCAATGGTTCTGTAAAACAATTACAACTTGTTTGCAAAATTGTATCAGTACTCAAATATAGAGCTAAGAACCTAAAATATTCTGTAAATTCACATAAGTGCCCCACATTCTAACGTGAATTAAGAAATATAGAAAGTTGCCTGTAATTACATCTGAATTATAAGACTTGCGCTTGATGGTTTCCCAGGATCAGGTATTTTTTAAGATGATATTTAGAGAGTAGATTTTCTGCTGTCTATCAAAAAACAATTATTTGCCTAGCTAAAGACCTGATAGAGAAGACTAAGTTAATGCTTTATTTATTGTTCACAAAGCTCTGCCAGAATACCATCAAACTGACCAAACAGGTCTGAATTTCATCTATACTGCAAAACATACAAGTCAAACAGCACATCATAAAAACAAGTTATCCATGGAGGAAAGCAGAGAACAGGATAGAAGGGAAGGTGGAAACCAAAAGAGACACATCACAGAGCACAGGAAAAGGCTGGGAAGAGACCACAAAAAAGGTAGTGGCTGAAAAAGAGAAGTAACAAAGGCAGAAGAGAGAAAAAGAAAGCAATTCCAAAGATAAAAGAAGCAGACTAATTGGAGGTGAAGAAAAAGAAGAAAATATGGACCTTGCAGTAAGAACATGTAAAAGACAAAGGGAAGGTTAGTTACATGCATTTCAAACAATGTTAAGAGATTACTGTTTATGCTGTAATAGAGATTTTTTCCAAATAATTTTACATTTCCATAAAACCACTGGTGATCTAGGGAGTTTGAGGACTGAATAGAAAAGCATTTTTATCAGCGTTAAGCATCAAAATCCTCCTCCTCCCCCAGGTCCAGGGGCTTGGCTCTGATTCAGTCTGCGCTGAGTCCGCACCTTGCTCGTGGTACCTGCACGTCAGGTACCTCAGTTCCTCCATCTAGGCTGCTGCCCAAGATCATTGCCCAAGCTCTGCACCTCAGCAACAAAACTCACCTCCTTTCCAGCCCCAATAACTGTTACATTTTCCCTTCAACCCAGCCCAAATGCTTCAGAGCTCTGATGCACGTCCCTCCATTGCTTCTTGCTTCTCCCCTCTAAAAGTTACCAATGATGCTCAGTGCGAAAGAGGTATCAGAAGGTCAAGTTGTTGACTCTCATGATGACAAGGAAACTGCCTTTGGGTGCTTTCCTCCAAGTTCTCCCCAAACATGCACGCTTTCTTCCTTGTTCCACTTGTATACAGATAAGGGCTCCCACCAAAATGCCAATTTTTCCTTCTTTGAATCTATTCATCACGTTTGCTCGACGCCTTTGCGTCTCTTACTTCAGCAAGCTGACATCTGTTCTCATTAGCTATTTTACTGCTGCCACAAATAGTCTGCTTCCCTTCCCCCAAACCTGTTGTATCTTGACATACATGAAAATTTAGAGCTATCTTGGTACAGACATTTTTTTCCCCCACTTAAGTGTCTAGCACAATGGGCACGAGATTTCACTGTGAAATTTTTAGATAATATCAGTGACACATTACACGTATAAAGGCAGCACAAACTCATGGGATAAAGTGAAAAGCAATAATGTCAACAAGATCCTAAAAGTCATCCCATTAATTCTACAAAGCGCATTCAGGCCTGCACCTTATATCCTCCAGGAAATGAAGGAGAGAACAATAAAAGCAGGATCTTAAAGCTTCCTTAAACTGATTACAGTAGCTGCAGAAGTGGAGAACCTCTAAACCTGACCTTCAGACACCGTCCTGAGGATAGGATCCAGAGGCAGATCGAGGAGAGACGCGCACACGAGCCAACGGATCCTGGTGTGACTGGGCAGAGCAAGGTGAGAAAGCCATGGAAGCAACACCTGAGGCAGCTGGGGATAACAGGGACTTGAAAGGGAAGCGCAAGATTCCTTAAATTGATCTTGCAGGGCACAGCACCAAAACTGTGGCCTCCAAGGATAATTTCTGCTGTGGCATTTGGGATTTGCTGATGAGACCAATAGGTCACCCAAATATAATAAGAGAGGAGGCTGCAGCTGCCTAACAGTCAAGGCCTGTGGTGGCAGGAGGAGGGAAAAAAAAGTTATATCTTTAACAGCAAAAGACCAATCTTAAAAGATGTTCCTGACAGTTTAAACCCAGGGGAAGCAAGAAGTAGAAAAAATATACCAATATTGTAAGTCTAAGAATCAGTACATAGGTAGAATTTTTAGTTTTATTAACAAAGCAATGAAAACCTTCTTATCCTACACCAGCAGAAGCAAACAAAACAGAGCTTTTACTGCAGAAAAAGAGCAAAGCCAAAGATTGAATTCAGTAAAGCAAAATGGCAGGTACAGCTGCAATAATGGCATAATTTGGCATTTCCAACATCATTCACAACTGCTACTAATTAATAAGTATCACTTCCATCTGACAGCATTGAACAGTTTGGAGACAAGGAATAAATGCTTGATCTATGAATATGTTTTATTTGCCTTTGGCTAGACTCTGTAAAGAGCCAAGCACATCTATAAATTTAAATCCTACTTTTAATTCATATTTAGCATACTAAATAGGAGGATAACAGAAGAAGGAAAAATCTCCTAATGCATGCTCTAATCTACATTATTTACATGATTTTCATTGCATTCATTTACTGTACTTTGGATCTTGATTCTAGTTGGATTTCAATAATGAAACTGACTTGACTTCTTGTCTGCTGCTTTGCTGACTTCTCTGGCAGTTTCCCCAGCGTGTGCCTTTCTCTTCGCTTGCAGGAGGTTCTCATGCAGAGAGCGGTGCAGCACCGCTCCATGGAGCCGTGAGACAACACGTGTGCAGCAGGGGCTTCTCCTGCTTTGGGGAGCTTCAGCCGTATTTTGACCATCCCACTTCACCATTTATCTACAGCAAAGGGAACTCTGCAGTATCCCTCATTTTTCTGCAACACTTCACTATTTTTACCCTAATACTTCCTGGCAGGCTGTGACCAGAGCAGGGCCGGGACTCAGGGCCCGCAGCCCGGCCTGCTCGTGCGCAGCCCGAGGCCGTGGGGGTCTGTTTAACCCAGCAGCTCTTCTGCGGCCGCCCCTCTCCTCACCGCTGCTCGCTGAGCCGCTGCTCTCAGTTATTCCATACTGCACACCTGAAATCTGCCTTCCAAGTGCAACCTGCTCGGTAAACTGCAAGGGTTCTCATGCTGATTTCAGACATTAAAACTGTAGATGCTTCGGAATTCTGATTCCACCCCCAAAAATCCTTAGGAGAACTTCCTACAATGTAGGTTTCTGTATTCACTCTTGATCTGGTTATCCAAGTAATTAGTGAAATTGTAGACCCAGAACTGACCCTCAACAGCCTCCTACTTCAGATGCCCTTCCAGGGTGACGAGCAAACCACCCAGAGCTATTTTGGAAAGCTCTCTTCCAAGCACTTATGCACTCACTTAATGGCATTCTTTTAAAAATCATACTTTAATAATTTTAAAGTATCCTTTAATAATATGGCTGGGTAAACTGTGTATTGAAACAGCGCCAGGCAGCTCCCAAGAGCAGGTGCCTGCACCCGTGTGCTTGGGAACAGAGCCACGTTCCCCTGCAGAGCAGGGCTGCCAACCAGGACCGGGACTTGCTCCCCGAGGAGCAGGAAGGGCAGGAGCTGAGCAAGGCTTGGGAATGAGCTGGAAGGAAAGAATCCCCCCCTTAGCCGCGCTGAGCTTCAGGCTGCACATTTGTGAAGAGGTAACGGGCAGCAGTGACAAAAGAAAGCCCAGCTCCAAAGCGCACTTTGCAGGAATATTTAGGTTGTCAGGGAAAATGTCTAACACATTTGCTTGTTTCTCAGCAATGCTCAAAGTGATAATTAATTGAAAAATAACAGTTTCATAGGGGTACTCCTCCCCGTGTGGGAACAACTTTTACCAAATGCCAATTAGTGGTTTCCTGTTAAAATCAAATCAAGCTGTTTTTGATAAAGCTTTTTTAATGAGAAATGGCTAAAGAATGAAAATTTTCCTCACATATATTTTATATAAAATCTTAAACTGACATAACACAGTCTCACAGCTAACATTTTGGTGTATAAAAATCCCTCTTGCGCTTCTTCATTAATTTCAAAAGAAATGTATTTTCTAAACATTTAAATCATCCAACAAAAAACTTTTTAAAAAGCTCACAAAAGAAAATCACAATTTTGACAAAAGCCAATCTTAATCACTCCATTTCAGAGGCTCCCCTAACTCATATTTTACTGATTATTTATTCATTCTCCAAATGTATGGCAAATTCCATGACTCTGGAGCTAAGCATTGTCTAGTAAATGCATCCCCAGCTTTGACTATTTCTCGGATTTAAGAAGACTAGCAGCAAAACCACCCATGACGAACGCAGAGAACCGGTGACCCACAACTCCAGTGTTTGTTGCTTACACCCCTAAGAGTCCCATGGCAGTAAAACAACAGCTTGAGAAATTACTGCTAAAAACCAGGAAAAATAAAGTTAGGGAGACTTGAGCGAGCAGGTTTTCCTTCCTCCTCCTCCGCGATGCCAGACTGAACGCTCTTGGCTCCAGTCCCTGCTTGTGCCTTGCGCCAAGCGACATCCTCCTTCCCAAGACGCTCATCCAACATGCTGCAGGCGTTCCTCATCCAAGTCTTCTCTTCCTCTCTTTATTTGGGTCCAGATCCAACGCTAAGCGCGTACCGCGATGCATCCTCCACTCCAATCGCTAAACTAAGATACCTCAGCTGCCTCTGATACAGCCATGGAGACATTTACTGCATGTCAAATATCCTCTTTGTATTTACACTGGAGGCCCAGCTACACAACAAGGTTTTCAGAATATTCCAAAGCATCCAGAAGCAAACGCTTCTGTAGCACTTCTCCTGCCGGGTCCTGAGAGCTCCTCCTTCCACTCGCATGCCACGCTGTGAATTCTCCAGTTTTGTTCTTACACCTCTATTACTAGAACTCAGCTGCGCTTCCTTTTGTGGTCCTCCTGGTTACGTTGCAATGCATCACGTTAGCGTTATTATTTTTCACTAGTAACAACACTTTTGACATACTTCATCTCCTCACCTGCATGATTTTCATATCCCCAGTGTTCATCAGCTCAGATTTCTCCCAAATGACCTTAAGTCTAATACATTCTGGCACTGGTCTGTCTCCCTTTCTAGAAATCATCTATTCTGCTTCCCAAAACAGCAACACTATCTGTGAAATACAAGCTGTTTATCTCCAGCAGTCTTATCAGCCATATTTTTCATCCAACCAGTTCATGATTATAACATATATATATATAATTGTTTATTAAATCACCCTGAACAGTAGCAAAACACCCTATTTGTATTAACTTTGGATACTAACCATCTTTCCAGAGAAAATATAACTTGACAATATTTTTCATATGCATGATCTGAACCATGAGACTGACTATTGCTTCCCAATTGGTAGTCTTACATTTCTGAGCTCTGCTAGAGGTGGAGTTGTGTGTGAAATGCCAATAATGACTAAAATGCCTGATATGTGCCCGGGCCACGTGCAGATCCAGGTGCCACACGAGTTGTCTTGGCTCTGTCAGGGTTGACAGCTGTAAGGCTGTACAGGCAGGACAACTGTCCCACATCGGTATCTCTTTCTTCCCCCTACAATGCCCCTCACTGTCCATTCTGGTGGACGGGTCCTGCAAGGTCACTTTCTATATCCTTAGGAGCTTGTGTCCAGGCAGGACACTGGCAATGGGTGGAAGGCTTCCGTTCTGAAAACTTTAAGGACTTGGGAGGAAGCAGGAAGAGGAGGAAGAGTATAACTGATGGTAAAGAACCATCTGCATTTCCACCCAGACCACTCAGATCAGCCACAGCAATTTCCAGAAGGCTGCATGGAACTGAATAGCTCAGGAACACAGCAAGTCCTTCTTTCACCTTGTCTCTCTCTTTATTAAATTGCCTATTGCCTAATTCTAAAAGTCTTAATTCTTTACTCAAGCATTTCCTCCATAACCCACTGTGAACTGTTGTTTTCAGTAACATCTAACTCCAAAGGTGCTTTTGGAGCCAGGTATTCTTGCCAGGTACCTTCCCACACTTTTCTATCAAAGCACAGACACTACAAATACAAAGACATACACCTGTGAACTGGTGGAAAGGCTAGAGAAAACAAGACTCAAAACAAAATACAAGTTGCTAAAGTAATTCTGAAGCAAAGTACATACGTGAGGACAAGGAAAAGAGCAACAGATTGACATGTTAAAGCATAATCTGCAATTGAACAAATTTGCCTTGTGACATTACTGGAGTAAACCACAGCTCAGCCGCCAAATGAAACCTGTAAAATGCCAAGCTAGCAGACAATTGAAAAAGCAACATAATGTTAGAAGAAAGAGCACATAACTTTTAGAGTTTTAGCATCATTGCTTCTTCAAAAAACACACTACCCACAGAGCCCAAAGACATGGAATGCTTCATACAAGGAAGATAAATTATGGCAAAACATAAAAAGGCTTCTTGTCACAGAGAAGCAATCGTTTCATATTTTTTTGATTTCCATTCAAGTTATCATTTATCTCATGCTACTTATCACACAGAAGACACCCCAGACAATCCATGTGGTCCATCCTGCTGCTCACACCAGAGCCACGTCACTTCTGACAAACTTAGTGAATTTTTAAGAGACCCAATGACAAAGACACCTTATCTTCCCCAGACGATCTATTCTGGTGCTTCCCTTGCCTTATGGTTATAAACACTTTTCCATTTCCTTACCTGTATCTTCCTTGCTGATCATTACTTCTTGTCCTGTCTCTCAGAGACAAGGAAAATGGGTCATTTCCTCTTTATCTTCAGGAACTCCTCACGTATTTGAGGAAGACATTGGTATCCCCTCTCTCTTCACTTTTCCTTCCAGGTATTTTTGCCTAAGCAGTATCAACCAATTCAATCTATGCTCGCCCGTCAAATTTTCAAGACCTTTTATCACTCTCCCTGCCTTGAGTTTACTCTAGGCTCTTTCCAACTGGTTCACAGGATTCTTGTACACAATGAAGAGGGTTTTAACAAAAACAGCTACTAGGCTGTAACAGGCTCACTGCAACAGCGAGTCCACCATAATTTGGCCAAAGTTGGGCCAGCCATGACAAATAAAATCATGCTTTCTTACTGAGGCTTAGCTGAAGCTAACATGACAAATTCTTCC
>JAUBOD010000113.1:1037690-1048323 GCA_032353885.1 Nothura maculosa
GCACCAGAGCGGCTCCGTGGAGGTGAGGGATTCACGGCGTCTCCTCCAAGCGGAGGCTGGAGGAAACCGAGCCCCTCCTGCCGACATTCTGCCGCACAATTAACTGAAAATTAATTACAGAATCTCGAAAAGAGCATAAACCAAAGCGGGCCAGCATACCTTCGTGCTGCAGTTGCTCACTCTGAATCTCGTCCAATAATTTAAGTCTAGCATATGGCGCTGGAGTTTTAAAAAGAAAATAACAAACAAACTCTGATCCCTGCTGAAGTTTGGGAGTCCTGCCTGCTGAGGAACACGGCGGCGGCACACGTGCACTTTCCAGAAACAAGGACTGTGAATTAATCCAGTATTTGGCAACCTGAGCTTTGGAGAAATTACAGGTTGCCACTGCTTCTCCCAAAATCAAAACAGAAAAATTGTCAAAGAGCATAATTAGGTAAATTATTTGCTGACTTGATGAATAATTCTCTGAGGAGTATTAGAGGATAAAAGCATGGGGAGCAGTGCAATGTTTCAACAAACAAAAGAAGGAGGTATGCAGTAAAACTGCTACATTAATTTGGCTGAGCCTTCCTGAAAAGGTGTATTTCATATCACTGAATTATACATATTTTTGTCGAAGGTGCCTAAAGCATGGCATGCTGCCACACAGCAAAACACTATTTTTTTATTTTATTTTTTTTTGGAAAAAAAGAGTTAGCATGCTGAACATATCTGATCAAAACATGCCTTTGATAGGGTAAACAAAGGAATGAACGTTTAAAAAAATTGAGAAAGAGTATGAAAAAATGCAGTCTGGCAGGAAAAAGAAAAGTAGATTAATGAAAGTTTGTAAAAAATTTACTGCAGGAAGCGTGGCAACTCTTTTGATTTCCATTTTTCCACTAGAGAGATGAATATCTTCAGTTACAGTGGGAAGATGATAGCAAACTTGCCCATTACAAAATGTTCTCTCTGTGCTTTATAAAAGGTCCTACTGCAGTAACTTGCAGCTCGGCAGGAGCCCGAGGCCTCTCATTCTGCCCTGCACAGGCAGAGGGAGGCTCAGGAGTCAAGTTCTCCTGTGACCCAGGGGAGACGGGACCTTGTTCTCCAAAGCGGTGTTTTTTTGTGCAGCAATTGGCAATTCCCTTTATAAAGTGGGGGAGCAGATACCTCTAGCCATGCCTAAGTGGGGAAGAGGTGCACGGCTTCGGCAGCTTGCAGCACGCAGCAGCCCTGCATCTACTGGTGTCCCCATGAGCTGAATGTGGGGGTGCCTTTGGTGCCGTTTGCTTTCCGGGTTTGCTCGCTCCGAGGGCGCAAGGTAACTCACATTTACTGCACAAAGAGCACAGCGCTGTGCAGGGTGACTCAGCTACAGGGAACCATGCTGCAAACAGGATCTAAACTAAGTCACACTTAGAAAATCATTTTCCTCTAGAACTTTGCTGATCACAACGTCTAGCAAAATACTTGCACATTTTGCTTGTAAGTACAAACTAGAAACAGATCAAAGTCTGGGTTTTTTCTTTTTTTAATTGGAGTAATATAAATTCTTGGCAGTCTAAGCTGACCATCAGCCATATATGAAGCTACAAGCAATGTTGTATACTCTACAATGTATATGAATATACTCTGTAGAGTCAAGTTAATTATGTCAAAAAGTTAATACTAAATTGTAGACGATTATGAGAACAGAAAACTCCTGTTGTCAAATGCTCATTAGCAGCCGTGCCTGCCCTGGCCAGCTCCTTGCTCACGCTGCTCCCTGCAATCCCCGCCGTTCTGCTGGCCTCCTGCATCGGGGCCCTGTGCAGAATCCCCCACCTGGGAAGGAGGCTGGAAGGGCCCATGGGGCTGATGGCCCCAGTGGTTCCCAGCAGCTCTGGGGTAGCTGGAGGGCTGAAAGGGACCAATTTGGCAGCCAGGGGGCTCCCCCAACCTGTAATGCTGTCCCCATCTTGCAGCTTCACCCTGCGCTTTCAGCATCTTTCCTCCACTCAGAGGATGCCAAGCACCTATATCCACGGCCTCTCCCCTACTGTCTCCTCCACTGACGTGCTGCAAGGAGCAGGTTATGCCACTCTAGCTCCTCCGAGCTGGGCAGCAATGCAGCATCTCAAGGAGGCTGAGAGGGGGGAAAGGCTGGGCTGCCCTCAGGTGAGGAAGGGTCTACTCGAGGATTCCTGCCAGGAGACAGGACAGGAAAAGAGGATTGGGTGAAGATAAAAACTATTAGGCAGAAGGCAGGAGCCAGGATTTTACATAACATTGTGTAACCTATGGAAGATATATGTGTCTGTAAAACTAAGGCAGCCCACTGGGAGGGTAGGTCGAGGGGAATGAAAAGACAGCAAGTTGTAGGAGAGAGAGAAAATGCTTTGTAGGAATAAACGTGACCAGGTAATAAGCACTGAGAATATTTTAATATAAGGGTCACTCTGTGTGTCAGGAAAAGGAATGTTAACAAGTATCCCAAACCCCAATTTTCAGACAATATATTTTTTATATGGAATGATTACGAGTAATGGGAATAAATGATTTACAGTACAATTTGCGTGTAACAAGATGCCTTCAGAAACAGCCTACACTGTGTAGAGGTTGTAAATGACAATGAAAACAATGGAAAATGACTACTAAACGCTCTGTTATAATACAGTTTTCAAAAAGCTTTTGATAAAAACTTCTGCCTTCTTTTTTGTATATGAATTATGGAGTACCACCATCAATAACTGCATATCCAGACTGCAGCAGAAATAAACCTATCTCAATCTTGAATGAACAACAAAGAAGTTGAGAGGTATCACTTCACATGAACTTGCTTTTCATGATGTAAAATGTTTTTTAATATTCTAGAGAGGGTTCATCACCAAAAAAAGCACACAATCCTTGAAGCCTTAATACTTTTAGCTCTATGAGATTCCACTAAGATTACTGTCATCATAAAACACCTACTTTTTTTTCTGAGCCTTAAAATACATATCTCCAAAAACTGATCTAGAGATTTAGAATGACAATAGTTTATTAACTATTTAGCACTTCTCTAAGATAATTCCACCTTAAACTTCTGAGACTGTGCAGCTGCCAGAACTATAAAAGGCTGCAATTTCCAATATTTTGCCTAATCAAATTATGAGAGCAAACTATTAATGTTCTGCTTACCTCCTAAATTCATTCCAGCTTGCAGACATTTCTGTAATCGACAAGCTGGGCAGTTCTTCCTCCGAATCTTATCAATTATACAGTCGTTCCTTCCCGCACACAGGTAATTGTGCTGCCCTGAATGAAACAAAACCAAAACACATTATTAGAACATGCTTTTAAATAATTCCCATATGTTCAGTGTATTGATTGCTTTGCAGTCCTCTGGTGTGTCTTATTAATGCATGAATTCTCACTTTCATTCTTTAGCCTTCCCAATACCTTGGTGACCCTTTCTTGTTTTTAATCTAAGCCTCTTCTCTGTTTAGGCTTGGAAATTAGTTTTGGTGCATTATTCACAAGAGAAATCTTGTCATGTCTTTCCTCACAACAGGACTGCCAAGTTTTGAGTTCTTTTCCTCCCTACAGAAAAATGTTGGTTCCAGGTTTCTCCAATATTTTTACATGCCCGGCATCACAAAGCGATCACAAAGCTCTTGAAGTTCTGCAGAAAAGCAACCGAGAGCCGCTCTCCTGCTAAGCAGCTCCTGGTCTAAAGCAGAGGTGCAGAGCAGAGGTCAGCCCTCACAACAGGCTCCATCCTCTATAACCAGTTTACTGAGTGCTTCGTTTCTGACTTAATCAGTTGACCTCTAGTAGTAGATTTCTGAAGAGTTTGCCCAAATAGGTCTAATTCATGACCATAGCAGGACCCCTATGAAGACAGAGCAGATACTTAATAGACAGCATAGAGCAGAAGGGAAATATCCAGCACAACAAGGGCAACAGGCTGATGTGCGATAACTTGAAGACCCAAGAGGTGTTTTGCCTTATGGGGGGATAAAGCAGGTGGTACAGCAAACGTGTGCAGTGTATCACACAAGGGCACTTACCTGTAGGATATTCAAAATAACCTCAAGATACTTGAATTTGATGTGGAAGAGTAAAGGAAGTCACTCAAGGTTAAGCTTGATATGACAATTCCTCAATGAGGAGAGAGATGATTTTAGCTGCTTGTGCCTAGAGCTGGCATAATGGGACCTAGTGAGACCCAAAAATCTGTTTGTAGAACTTACATTAGAGAACAACAAATTTTCCAGAGAGTGATTAAAGGAAAGACCACAGCTCTAAGTATATCATACTTTAGGATAAGTTGCAGGATTTGCTATAATCTGAAAATCAGGAAAATAGCCAAAAGTAAAACACAATAGTAAGTTTCAGGCCTATGTAGCAAGCAAAACAATAACTATCAAGTCTTGTCCAAAGAAATTTTAGAGACAATATTAGAAATGTGCTATTCTGTAAACTGAATGCAAATTGTAATGAGGATGTCTCAACTGCAGGAAGGATGGAAGGAAGCTGAATTGGCAATGTTGGCACACGAATGGTCACGGAGGGCCTCCTACACCAATCACGAATGAATGAATGGGCAGCTGTAAGAAAACCAAGGCCCATGCAAGCAACGTAAAGCTGAGGCCGACTGCCGAGGCAGGGAGCAGCCGGCACTAGCGGGGCCGAGCCTGGACAAGATGCAGAGCCCATCAAGAGATGGAGCCAGGGAGAGCTGCTTCAGAACAAGAGATATGAAATGTATTTGCCAAGATATTTTCCATAACACACAAGTACTTCCTTAGGGAAATAAAAGAAAATATTCATGACACACAGGAGACAGCTTCTATTTTGGGCTCTTTCAGGAATTTGCCTCTAAACTTCAGATAACTCATTCTCTATCTCTGCATCTGACTTCCTTTTACCCTTGGGGAGAGTCACCTATGCGGCCAGTCACCTATGCGGCCAGCAAGCTCCAGTTTGGGCTCTTTCTTGCCCCTTCTGGCCGCACGTCCTGCGCACAGCGAGGCGGCCGCTGCCCCCGCGCCAACCCCACGGCCACCCCATGTGGTGGGAGCGACGCGGGAGACGCCGGAGCATCGCCAGGGCTGGCAACATAGAGGCCTTTGCCTTGCGTCGCCATGCGGGTCGCAAGCAGCCGGATTTAGGGAGGAGGATTCATGCTCCTGAGCCCATAAAGTCCTGCCAGAATAGAATAAATCAAGTTGCATAATGTACTGACAGCATTAATATCTGCTAGCTGATCTTCGAGTAGCTCTGTTAAAACAGGAACAAGAAAATTCTCCGCTATTCACAAACCAAAAGCCTGCTTATCCCATAACATTTAGTGTACTAATTTATCTGTACAAAAACAGATGTCTCACAACTACTTCATTCTTATTACTTGCCTTTCTACTTAGCACTAACTTGTGCACCCACATCTTCTCTAGGTAAACATAAACCTGAAGTGGAGGACAGAGTGCCTGAGGTACAGCTGCACAGCATAATCCCATCAGAACCACTGGTCCCTGGGCTTGATGGCACCCTCCGTGGGGAGTGGGGAGCGGCGGGTATTTTCTGCAAGAAGGAGGCAGGCTGGTACGGGCTCCTCTGCCCATGGAGGCCGCTGCAGTGCCATTTCAGGCGTTCACAGGCAGGTGCAGGCTACGCATACGACGAGGCAGCTCTAATGCTGCAGAGCGGGCCCCGCTGCAGCCTGTGGGTCAGCCCTCATTGCCGCGGGCACAAACTAAGGGCTTCAATGAGAGGGGGTAACGCTGAGGTCCTCTAGGTCAGCTACTTGTGTCACTTCTGCAAACATTGTGGTAATGTTGACCCGACTTCATCGCTGTCACATCGTGACTTCTTAAGAAATATTCACACTATAGCAGAATGCCTCTCTCAGTCACTTTTCAAAGGGTTTAGGTAGCCTACAATTATTACTTTTGAGCCTACATAGCCTAGGTTCAATATTTACAGGAAGCAGTGTTTAGCAAAGGTTCATCCGTTTTTGAATCATAGCTCTGAATACTACCATATGGTACAAAATCTGTAAGTAGTCTTTCTAGTAAGCATAGCATTTTTTTTTAGTAAGCAAATGTTTTCTGTAGATCAGACAGTATTTTTTATTTCTAAAAAAAAAGATATCTTAAATACTCTTAGAAAGCAGAATAAATCAGCATGTAGACAATCATATGATGGGTAGTGCAGACATGTAATACTGAAGAACGATAACTTTTCAGTTTACAAGTTTATTCTATTTTCTATCACAAAAAATCCCTAGTTTCACCAAAACATGGTTTGTTTCGATTCTCATTGATGTTGTACTGCAAGTCAGTGAAGCGAAGGCGCCCATGATGAGCATCACTGCAGAAGAACCAATCCTTTAATGAAAAAAAGGAAGCCTCTCCCATTTCCTTCTCCCAACCCTCCCCTCTGGGATTGTAGAGCCAGCACAGAGATCTCTGCAGCGGAGCAGAGGCGGCTCCCCGCGCGCCGCCCCGGCAGAGGCTGCTGTTCTTTGGTGGCCAGATCCTTAGTCCTGGCAAGCAGCACATCCACCCAGTTGCATACCTCGTGCTTAGTCTAATCCAGTTGCTCTTTCTGTCTAGTTTAAGCATGCAAAAGTGGGCTGAAAAGTGATGGAGTAGGGATCAAATTCTCATCTCCCATGTGCCAGAGCATTAAGGAGAAAGCAATTTTTACATATGCCATCATAAATACAAGGTAATTTCCATTCCACCCAAAATAAATAGAAAAGATGCCAAGAAGATTTCCTGTTCCAAATAACTAAGTACTACATAGTTATACACTAGGAAGAGAAAAAGATCTGTCACATTCAGAGTAGTTCAGCTGTATATGCCATACACTGGCACATACTGATGCAGAGCCCACACAAAGGTATTTCACAGGTGAGGTAGTTGAAAACAGCTGCAGACTCATTAGTTCCCCCACATGATAAACTTATGACAGAAAACAAGAAGGAAGCACTTGTGAAATCCTGTCTTTCCTCTTAGTACATTATTTTGAACAACCAAATTAATAAAATTCAGCAGTAAAGAAGGAAACCAATGCTGGGGACTTGAATTACTGCCACAGTGAGGCTGCTACCTGTCGGAGCTGTTGTGCCCGTTCCCCTGTTAGAAATCCAGCTTAATAACTGAGCCTCTGCTCCTAGAAGTTGCTTTGCAAACAAGAGCTCCTGTATGCAGGCAGAGTGCTGCTGCGTGCTTGGTATCTCCATACACATCAATCTGCAAGAGAAAAGGGCTCTAGAAATTTATTTCTTGCCAGAAATATTTTCATCACTAAGACAAAATCTGTAAATTGCAGATGTTTGTGAAATACACCACATATCTCACATATATCTTAGTCTCTCTCCTAAAAATCATTATTTTTTTTCAGTTTTTCAAAGTCTGTCAGAGACTGCAAGCAATTAATGGTCCTCCTGCATTTCTGCTCTCTAGCTAAAATAGTAGCCCCTATCATGTTCAGAAAACATTAAATTTTGTAAAAGAAAGCTGATAAAACAGAGAAACAGAAGTGCAGTGCTGGAAAAGGAAGAACAGTTCACGTCCCTGTACGGAAGCAAGATAAGGCCATTCAAGCAGTTCAGACAAGTGCTTTTTTTCCCCCTAAACTTGTTTTAAAACTTTCTAAAGAAAAAGCTCCAGCAACTTTTTGACAGAGCGCCTCCTACCTCTTTGCTAGCCTGCAGGTTGGGGCTCTGCTCCCCCTCAGTGCCTACATGATGTCCAGCCCCCCTTCCAGGGCCAGACACATAAAGCCGTAGATCAGCGCCTTCCTCACAGCCACTGGACACTCATTGAAAGATTTATGTTCCCCATCCTGTGGCTAGACTAAACAAATCCAGTTCTCTCAATCTTTCCTCATAGGTCATGTTTTCTAAACCTGTCGTCATTCTTATTATTCTTTTCTGGGCTCTTTCATAAAACCTAGTGACGAAAACTGGGCTCATTTTTCTAGCTGAGCGTCACCCTCGCCCAGTCAAATAAAATCGCTGCTTCCTGCGCCTCGCACACAACCTTCCTGCTAATGCAATCCAGAGGCTGCTTTGTCCCTTGGCAATCGCATTGCGCTGTTGACTCAGAGCCTGACTCTGCTCTGCTCCAACATCCAGCTCCTCTCCGGTGGCGCGGCCATCCTGGCACTTTGCACCTGGAAAAGGCTTCCCCTGTTATCCAAGGAGCCAGCTCTCTTCTTCCTCGGGCAGAGCTCCGTGCTGGGAAGGATCTCAACATGAGAAGGGCATCCCTTGGGAAGGGCCACAAGAAGGCCGAAAGCCACTCTGCATGCATGTGCTGAGAGGCGCATCCTTTGGTCTCAAAACAAAGATGAGATAGAGAAAGTCTCTCAGACTTTCTCTAGAGACTTTCTCCAGAGATAAAGAAAAAGATGGGAAAGTCAGAAACCCAGAGAAGCAGATAAAGGCCAAAACAAGCAGAAATAAAAATGTTTAAATGTCTTTTTTTGAAATAACATCTCACCAAAGCACTTTGAAATATATGTAAAATGCACAAACTTCCTTCCTTCCTTCCTTCCTCTACAAGCAGAATTATTGCTTTAGCTCACAAAATTGCAGGCAAAGCGGTCTTCTCTCCGTGCAGTGCCAGAATGATCAAGCTTCTTCCCAGGATCCAAGGAGAAAAAAGCTGAAACTAATCTCCAAAGTCTGCCTTGCAGAACTACAAAGACGACTCCCTTTGGCAGCTTCTGGATTAGAACGGGGACGGACTTTTCTCCGTGTGCCCTAAGCGGGAAGATCATCTTCACAGAAACACTAACACGTGTAAAGCCGGGCGGCTTTGAGCAACCACTGCCACCCATTTGGGCCGTTCAGCGTCACTCCCAGGCCTCCTGAGCACGGCCAACCCCAACTCAGGCTGCTCCCAGCTCATTTTAGACTAATACCCCAATTTAAAGAAATTTCTCCTAATTTTCCTAATAATGAGGGGGAGGGAAAAAAAAACCCCAAAAACCTGAGTTGAATGGCTACCATCCTGTACTAAGACTCACAAACTTCCATTAGGAAGTTTTATTTACTCTCCAAACTGGAACTTCATCTTTTCCCCTTATGCTTAGCCTGCCTAATGACACAGACCTGGTTCTTACAGCCATGCAGATGGAAACATAAGGAAAACAGGCTGCAGACAATTCGGAGGAGCCCTCTCACCCCGAGAGGGTCTAGGCAGCAACCAGACCTGGGCTTTGCTGCTTTCTGCAGCAGCCCCAGCGAAAGGCTTGGCCTCCCCTGGCAAGAAATGCTCCCCCCTGCACATTTGGGCTCTCCCGTGCACTCAGCGAGGTGTGCGCCCTTAGCCAGCTCTCAAACCAGCACGGAAATTAAGATTACCACTGTAATCCTTGATATGCTTTGTAATTAATAAAAATATTACCTCCTTATAATTTTTTAATCTGCTTTTTTTTTTAATACATCTACTTTCTTATAGATCAGTATATAAATAAGATTAATACTAAAATGTGTCATGGTAACTTTCAAAAAGGAAAAAAAGATCTTATGTTTCCACAGGAGTTACACTGCATTTTCAAGAAAAACTGCATATACCTGAGGTTTTTATTTCAAATAGGTCCTCCTGTACAAATCAGCACGAGAAATGCAGTACGATTTTTTTTCCTAATATTTCCAGCTTCCCAAAGTCTCTGCTTCTTGCAATTAACCCCCCCAAACACCCGCCAGTCAGTGGAAATCAGGCCTGCATTTTCATTTAGGAGGTCCATTTGTTACACCGCAGTCGAAGGATTTTTCCTCTTTTTTTTTTTAAAGCAGTTGACAACTGCCCAGCAACAGCAGCCTATGTTTGCAGTCCCTATTTTCGGCTACATCACATGTCAATTACATAACCTTGTTTTACTGCTCTTGAACTGGTTGGAGCAACCTGGGAAAGAGATCAGGGCAGTGGCGGGGCCGCGCGCCGCCCCCCGCGTTACTCATTGCCAGCCCGGCCCCGCACGCTCCTGCATCGGCCTCCTCGGCCGGCGCGGCGCGAACCAGCCCGGGCCGACCACGGGAAACTCGTAAACCCCTGTCCCAGTGCTGGGATTTACGAGCCAGGCAGGACGAGCTCGTAAAAGCCGCAGAAAAGGACGGAGCTCGCAGATGAACGTTTCCCTTTTGCTCGAAATAGCCGTGGCTCAGGGTTCATGTTTTACACAGCAAAAGCTCCAGGTGTCCCCAAATTCAGCCCAATTTCAGGGTCTGTCATCTTTATAATTCCATAGCTCTAGTGATCCGAGTAGATAATTTCCCAAACGATTTGCTTTCTGCTGCTGACAGAGGCTGGGAATGACAACTGCTTGAAAAGACTGATTTATTTTTATGATTATTTTGATTATGAAGGACAGTGCTGATAGCACGGGGATCCCCTAAATCTTTATCTGAAGCCAGAATTTGGAATTTTCCTTCTTCTATGATGTATTTAAAAACAAATTTAAGTGTTACTTGCTTTTGGCAAATTATTCCCCACATTCAGGGTATTTCCTGCTTGCTTAACAGTCAATCACCTCCTCTTAGCTCTAGATCCCAAAATACCTTTCTTTCTTTTCCACAGTTTTTCCTTATTATAATTTTTGCTTTTTAGTTTTTACCTCCTCCTTCTCCCCACAACTTGTTTTCTAAGCTGGTTTTGCTCTTTTTTTCCCC
>JAUBOD010000113.1:1050430-1093915 GCA_032353885.1 Nothura maculosa
AGAAGTGATACACTCTGCTATACTTGCTACAGATGTAATACAGTATTTTGGTCTAAAATCACAGACTCCCAGAATGGTTGAGGTTGGAAGGGACCTCTAGAGATGATCTAGTCCAACCGTCCTGCTCTACCAGGGACACCCAGAGCACGGGGCACAGGGTGGCATCCAGGTGGGTTTGGAAGATCTCCAGGGAAGGAGACTCCACAGCCTCCCTGGGCAGCCTGTACCAGGGCTCCGTCACCCTCACAGGAAAGTTCTTACTCACCTGGAGATGGAACTGCCTGTGTTTCAGCTTGTACCCATTGCCCCTTGTTCTGTCACTGTCCACCACTGAGAAGAGGTTGGCCCCTTCCTCCCTACATCCTCCCCTCAGGTACTCTATACGTATTGACCAGATCTCCTCTCAGTCTTCTCTCCTCCAGGTTAAACAGGTCCAGCTCGCTTAGACACTCCATTCCTTTAATTATCTGGGTTGCCCTCCACTGGATCCTCTCTAGAAGCTCCATGTCCCTCTTACACTGGGGAGCCCAGAACTGCCCCCAATGCTCCAGGTGCGGCCTCACCAGAGCTGAGGAGAGGGGCTGGATTCCCTCCCTCAACATGTTGGCAACATCCTCCTGATGCAGCTGGGATCCCATTGGCCTTCATGGCCATGAGGGCACAAAATTGGCTCACTGTATTTCACTGTTAGATTATAAAATATACATCATGTAAAGAAGATCTGTATAAAATATCAAGTTCAATTTAGAGAGGATTATAAAGGGTAGAGAAGGAGGTTAGTACCGTGGAATATGGAGCACTACTTGGCAACATAAGCACTTGTAGCTGACTGTATGGCTCCCTGAGTGATTATTACACAGAAAATATTCCCTTACAAAATTGTTCACATGCATTTGTAATTAGAGGGCGGAAGCCTGTTAGATTTTCTTCATTCACCCATTTCAACCCGTTCAGGATGCTCTACTGATACATTCCATTTATCAGATTTTTCAGGCATATAGGAAATTATCTTCCTAGTAATCACATAAAACAGGCAAGCTAAGAAAGAACGCAGAGAAACTCTTCTTCATAGGATAGATAGGAAACTCGAGGTATACCAGGTTAATCTCAGCTTTGTCAACTCTGTTTTTCTGACTTTTAGGAATTTTAGGCTGAATCCTTCAGTGAAATTCATAGTATCTATATGAGATATTAATAGGAAAGTGGTTAGTTTTTTTTCCACAAAGCAAAACTTTTATAAACTTCTCGTCTCAATGAATGTACTTTTAATGATTTTTAAAATAATTACCCTTTTCTTTTTGGAAACCAGCCTGAATTGAAGTCTGTTACGCTGTTGAATTTAATATGATCAGCAGATTATAAATTTTATTCTGTGTGATCAACACATTATCTTCAAAGCATATTTTTCTCTTCTGTTTTTCTCATACAGTTTCTTACAACTCCGACTGGAATTATACTAAATTCCTATTAATGAATATTATGACAAATAATAGTAACAATTTAAAGTATCATCAGCATGTACATTTACTGATCTTTTCATTCTGGTCAGTAGCGATTTTCATTCTCGTCAGTAGCCACAACAATGCAGGCTTTTAAAAGGAACCTCTTGAGATTCTAAGGGCAGAAATGTGGACCAAAATAATATTAGATGCTCACAAAAGTGCACCGAAGAGTTCTCAGGGTTCGTTTGCTTGCTTTGAGAAAAGAAGCTGTTCTACTCCTGTGTAATATGCAAATTTATGCCTATTTATTTTATTTATGTGTGTGTTTGTTTAAATCAGGAACCTCACCTCTGTGTTCCTCCAGATGAAGCTGAACAAACAGGAGAAAGAGGATGACCCAATATCAGAAGATTTAATGATTATTATGACATTTCAGAGTAACTATCACATTAAAATATGGTAGCAACGCAGAAGTTAAATTAAGCAGCCGAAGAGATATTAGACTGATCATGTTTTCTATTTTTATCTGTAAATCAGCTAATGTGTCTGTCGCAAGAGCCCCGGAGCTGGCGCAGGATTGCAGGCGGCCGTGCCGCGAGGCGCAGGCCTCGCTGCAGAATGTAGGTCAGGCTCGCTGGGCAGCCTGTCTGCAGTCATCATTCACAAGCCTCTGAAAAGCAGCTCCTGAATGGAATATGGCAACCTTGCTGCACCACGGAAAGCAGCTATTTTACCACTTTCTTATTTGCCTGATTTCAAGGGGTTAGGTGAAGAATAATTAACAGGAAAAAATACCGAGCAGCTTTGCTTCGTGCAGTCGTTCTGAATTTGCTGCAGCTGCCTGAGGCTGCTTGGGGCCCGGGCTGTGTCCAGGCCGTGTCCCGCACGGGCCCTGCAGCCAGGGACACATCCCGGGAGAGGGCCGGATTGGGAGCCATGGCAAACACTCGTCCTGAAGCCAGGGACAAGGAGTGGCAGCAACAGCAAAGCCACCAGGGCACAAGGACAGCAAAGCCCAGGCACGGCCAGGCCGACTCGCCTCTGCCTTCAAACATCGTTCAGCCTAATGGACATGATTGCTGCTTCAAAATTAGCTTTGCTCAGAAAAGCCCAAAGACCAAACACCATAAAACTTATATCCACGTTTCACCTCTGAACTAGGGTATCTCCCTCTTCATGGCAAATATCCTCACTCTTTGCATTCACATTAAAAAAAAAAGTTTTAAAAAAAAAGCAAAACCCAGACTTCTTAGTCTGTTCATATTTAACGTAACAGGGACATGTTTAGACACAGATTTTTACAGTTCTAATTCAATTTTCATAATTAAAATTCCTTTAGTGCTAAGCAGATTTAATTAATTTTACTTTCTTACAAGTAGCCATTTAATAAACACTCATGCAAACAGAAATGTCATTGCCTACAAGAAGAATATGAAGGGTATGAAAATCCTTCATGTTAATGTTAATAAAAACCAGAAATTTTCTTAAAATAAGATAGGGATTAGCCATTGACAAATCGCTATCTCTTAGGAAACAGTTCCCAGATCTGAAGCGTGCAAGTGAAGTCTACAAAGCAAACAGATCACTGAGGGTGAGGGTCAGTTTGTACCAAGTACTTGGATGAGCGCTCACCTCCGCGTCCCTTGGCTGACGGTGCAGTTTTTACAGGCAGTAAATGGGAGGTCTCATTATTGCCATCTAAAGCAAGCATCTTTGAAAAATGATAAGGATTAAAAACAAAATTCCCACCAGTCTGCAATGTGTTTTGTAAATAAAAGTGATGAAATTTGCATTTAAAAAGAAAAAGGAAAAGGAAATTTAAAGAAGGTCATACTAACATCATCAAGATTTTGATCTGCCTTATGCCAGACTCTGGAATGGAGACCATCCCAGCTCCTACTTGGGAAAAGCTAAGCCAGTCCTACGCTTTTGCTAATGCACTGCGAGCATCCCAGCTCCCTTTTGGTGTCTCTAAAGGTAACTGCAAGTGCCAAGCAGCAGGACTGAAAGCCTCCGTGAACAGGTACGCCTGTGTTGCAAAACATACAAAGAGAAGATCAAAATGAAAATTAAAAGCAGATGCACTTTATGTACTAAAAGGTTTTTCCACTTTGATAAGTGGATTATAATGAAGTGTGGTTCCATGTTTCATACAATTTATTAATCTAGTCCCACCTATTTACACTCTGCAGCCGCGTAATGATTTCAAAGCTGGAGCACAGCCAAAACTCACATGCAGAAATAATTAAGAAGTTATGTGGAAAGATCTGTTGTTGATTTTGGGGTTTTCCAAGAGACAGACTGACTTTTAGTTTCCAGAAGGCCTAAGATAAAACAGCTCTAAAACAAGTGTAAGACAGAAGTGAACTGTCCTTTGAGGCAGAATGGATGCTACAAAAAGGAAGCCTGGACCTGATTTATCCTGCCGTTACTGACACCTGCTCTGGGCAGGCTGCTCCAGATGCCCTCTGTGCTACAGCAGAGTGCAGCTCCCAGGACTGCACTCCTGTTCACATTTAACTGTCCACACAAAATGAAGGGGGAAATCAGGCCTAAGTATGAAAATCCACTAGTTCTTTACAGAATAAATAGCACTGTCAGCAGTTCCCCTCTGGACAACAGCACACACCTCTTGCTCCTACGAGTGCCTGCACTCAACTGCTTCTGAGAGAGCAGTCCCTGAAGATGTTGAGCCACACACAAGATCCAGAATGATGGATCCGAAGGGTGAAAATACACGGAACTGAAATACATGTGCACATGTACTCACGTAGAAAATACATTTTATTTATTCTTTGATGCACTGTATACTTCTATTCATTCTATCCACTACATTTCTTAGACAGCAAACTCACTTTCCCTCTGCTGCTTACCTGAAAAATACTCTTTATACGTTGAAGAACAAATCTAGAACCAGTTCATTGTTAATACTAGGCAATATTTACTCTATACCAATTCTGCCATTCAAAATGTCTACAGCAAATCCTTATGCAGGATAAGACTGTTGAACCCAGCCAGTTTATCACACTGGGAAGATACCCTGAGGAGACTCAGAGGGACAACTGCTTCTTTGGATCTTTCTATTGGATGAAGGAAGAAAAGAGGAGGAGTTGTCAGCACTAGTGGGGACAGAAAAATAATATGAGAGGATATGGAGAAATTAAAAACAAAGACAGGAAATAAGCAATAAAGTTGCAGGCGGAAAAATGCTACTGCATTTACAAGAGGAATAATCCAAAACAAAGAGTTAACAATAAAGAAAAATATGGAAAGCAATCATGCAGAAAGATGCCTAAGAATAACGGGGCAAATCCGATGAAAGCTGCAACGCAAGAGAGGAGAACAAGGAGCCCGTTTGGTCTGTGCTGCCTCCACAGAGCGCGATACGAGCGCGCGGCCGGGCTCGCTCCTCGCGCTCCTTCTGCAGCCGCACCTGGAATATTGCAGGCAGCTCCAGCACGTCGTTACTGGAAGACACAAACAAACTGGAGGAAGTCCAGAGAAGTGGAACGGAAATGATTATAGGCTGCAGGGAAAGATTTACTAAGAAAATGTAAAGTAGCCCTTTACCCGTGTGCAACTTCACTGATAATTAAAGACGGGAAATGATAACAGCCTCGTTCAAGTCTGCAAGTCAGTCATGTGCCTTAAGCACTTGCGCCCCAGGCACTTAAGCATGTGCCTAGTTTTAAGCATCTAGAGCACATGAAGATTTTAGCCTGATGAATACAGTAAGATTAAGTAAGAAAAAGAATTAGGTTACATACCAGGGAAACTTTCCCAAGGCTGAACTGCAACTAACTGAGCTACCACAAATGTTGCAGAAAGTACTGCTTGAGATTTTAATTTTAATCCTGATAACAGACTTAACTACATTTCTAAAGTTTATTTTTTCTGATGGAGGCATAGAGTCAATGGGATTATTCAAAATAAGTACTGTTATGCACATACCCAAGTCCTTGCAAGATCAGGTTTGAGACTAGAAACACGTTACAAACACACACAGCACCAAGAGACGCTGCCCTGATGAAGAGATCTCCTGAACAGCACTTTTTCTACTGGGCAGTGTAAAACAGGTGAAATGATCCAAAACAAAACAAACAGAAAAAATCCATGGATTATATCCCAGCAGGCAGCTAACTAGCTTTGCCTTTCTCCTTACACACCGACATTGCTAGGAAGGGATTTTTAGAAAGGTAGTATTTTATGTAACCGTGGAGCTGTCAGCAGGGCTCTGCTGAAAGACATTTTAAAAGTCCTGTAGGCACCGTCAGAGCCTGATCTCGGGAGCGGCTGCTTCCAGCCGCACAGCCTTTGCACACAGGCTTGAAGGCCCCACAGTTGCATCAGATGCCGGCAGCCTGTGAAGGAGCCCGCTGGGGTGCAACGGGACACGCAAGGAGCAGGCCCGAGCACCCAGGTGAGAGCCCCCAGCTGCAGCGCCCCCTTCCCCTGCTGCGTGGCTAAAACCGTGTGACAAACACAAACACGCTGGTTTTACAGCTCTAGGTTTTTAACTCATAAGTGAGGAAAGAACAAAAGCTATGGTAGGATGTGGAGGGGAGACGTGGCACTAGAGCAAGGTGTGCCGCGTTATTTGGAAAGCCAACATCACTTACCAGCGCTGCGCTACAGACGCCCATCGCAGGCACATGCTGCTCGAGGCTCCCGCTCGCAATGCGAGCTCTATGTTGCAGTTCCTGCAATATTCTGAACCTCCACAATGTCCCTGGAACCTACGTGTAGGTTTATGGGAATGAGATGAGAACTGGCATGAAGTCAACAGTTATCAGCTTCAGAGCATCAATGCCTTGGTTGTGTATTATGTTTTTCTATGGACATTCTGCAGTCAGTTTTAAAAGTTGGGCACAAAGTAACACGACTGCATGGTTGATCATCGCCTTCACCACTTATAAGGTGGTATCCATCAGCCACATACTCCTACTCCAAGGCTTTCTTTTTAAAAAAAACTTTGTACAGTGCATGTCAAAATGAATCTGCAAATTGGATGAAATCTGTCAAAAAACAGATTATCATCAGTGAATTTTGTAGCACTACATATAGTTAAGGTTGCCTGACACTTCTCATTTTAAGACACCGCATTCTATTGCTTATAACTTTACCACACATTAGCAGTTAGGGCTGAAATTTTCCATGCTGGATGTCTGCCTGAGGCTGAATTTTATTTTGTGACTGTAGAAACTATCAGCCAGAAGTACTAAGCTTATTCACAAACTTAGTTTGCACTCGGAGCAGGGAGAAACATGTTGGTTTTCCCCTGTGTTGCATTTTTCACAGACATATTTGAGAAGCTCAAGAGCCTTCACACTTTGAGACCCTTTGAAGTATCACTGCTCTGATACCACAGATGTGCCTTTTGCCATCTCATACATTATCACTTAAAATTATCGGATCTCAGTATAAGACACTGAAAACTTGTAGCTCGTACGTGATACGACTTGCAAAGGCTTTGGTGAAGCCTGGCTGCCAACCTCCAAGCATCTTCCTGCAAAGAGCACGGCCCGGTGCGATGGGCCTGGCCAGAGCAGGGCCATCCAAGCAGAGCGTTGGGCTCTTCCAAGGAGTGCCCTGCTGTGCAGCCCCTGTGCGTGGCCTGGGAACCAATTCAGTCAGTGTGCAAGCAAGGTAGGCCAGCAGCACGCTGCCGGCCCCGGATCAGCACACACAAACTGCACCGCACTGCTCAGAAGGGCTGTGGACACCCAGTCACCATCAATAGGCTCGAGCTGTGGAGCTGCACACGCTGCCGTGGCAAGCACTTCACATTCCCAAATCCCACACGCTTTGGTTCAACCAGCGCATGTCTTCCTGCACACACGGCTGCACTGGCTTTAACTGCACAACTGGCTCAGTTGTTTTGATTGTTTTAATTGGTAAAACATGTGACATGCATTGATTTCTGATTAAGACAAACTTTAAAGATAAGTGTTCACATTTAAGTGGTGCAGAGGACCCATTTGTTGCTGCTCGAGGAGCAAAGAAAAGCAGTTCTGTGTGTGTGTGTGTGTGTGTGTGTGTGTGTTGGATTTTAGACACGTTGCTAGAGATGCTCTCCCCGCTCGGTTGGTGATTACCAACCTCTGCTTTTCGTTATTGCTAGGAAGTGGTCAGTTAACCCTCATCATTAAGCCATAAAGTGTGACAGAGAGCGCTGATTAATGCACCGCTCACAAACACAGCGAGGCGCAAGGAGAAAGCCCTGGCCATCCTTCTGACACATTTAAATGGCCATCAGTTATAGCTGTATAAATGGAATTAACCCAGTTTATCAAGCACTGAGAGGCCGTGGGTTTGCTGAGGGCCATGAGTTCCTAGCAAACGAAAGGGACCTTTTGTTGCTTATATAACACGTAAAAAGTGCAACCAGCTGGTTAATGAAAATGACTACATAGAATAAATGTGACCAAATAGTAAAAACCAAACAAACAAAAAATCCCACACAATAACTGGATTGCATGAATTAAGGGAGAAAAAGCCTCTCTGTAAGAAGCTGCCTTCATCTTCAGGACAGGAGAAACATCTGTGACCGGCTTCCCATCCCTCTCTGGATAACAGAAGCCCATCTTTTCACTCTTTCAGAAACATCCTTGTTTCTCATGTCAGCTGAAAACTCAATTTGTCCCATGTCGGAGTGTCAATACTCTGATTCCAAGGATTTCTTTTTCTGCATCAGTTGAGAGACAATCTTCATGCTAAGTGAAGCCACAGAATTCACCTGCATTCAGTTATTGGATGATGACTACTAGCTCACTCAATATCCCTACCTACAATACAGATCTGTCTCCCTCCTCCATCTAACTATGGGAAAAGGAACACTCAGGTAAGCAAATCTCTCCAAATACCGTTCACAAAACTCAGCTCGTCTGCTCTGCTGTTGTGTCTTTATCATAGAACACTTCTGGCACATACTGATACATATGTTTTGCTTGTATTTTTATATCCTTTGCTCTCTTTTAGGCTTTCCATGAACTGCCTTTTATTATTAAACAGTCAAAGATCTCCTTGTCATATTTCTTCTGCCTCCTCCTAACTGAATAATTTAACGGGACTAAGCGGTAGGCATTCGCTCTGTAAGAGCAGCTTCCTTCCCAAAATAAAACGAAAGAAGAAAAGATGCAGCTCAGCGTGCAGCTCATTGCATCCAGGAGCCTGCACTATTTTCCAACACCCTGGTTTATTTTAGGAAGCCGCATGCCATGCTCCTGTATTAAAATATTCCCCTAATTGTACTTTCTGCACATATCTACAGTGCTTGACAGACTGCCCAGTGCCCTATATTCAGCACAGGGTACCTGCATAATGACAGTGCAGAAGGAGGCAAAGATGAAATATCACTTGCAGGTCCCAGGGCTCTCCAAAGGGCTTCAAAGTCTAGAATTCAACTGCTTGACAGTGGCGCTCCTTCTATTTAAAGGCATTAATCCTTCCCCTCAAACAATCAGCAACCTGATAGATAGCAGTAGTTTTATCCAAGAATATGATGCAAGCAGCATAGGAACGTTTTCTTACAGCTATACAAGTAACGCAAACAGAAGACTGATTTTAAAACACGTTAGTCTCTTCCATTCACATATTTAAATTTTATATATGGTTTAGTATGCTAGTGAATACAACACAAGAGGTACTTGCTATTAATTTTTCCTGATAGGCCATCATTATCATACTCTTTCATCAAAGAAAATTAGCACCTATCACTTACAGAAATTCAGGCAGTATTGCTGCAAGTAGTATTTGCATGCATGAGATGGTGTTCAGGCTAACACAAGTCCACTTGCTAAGTCCATGTGATAAAATGGATGAATAAATAATTGAATGCCTAGCTCCAAATACATAATTACAGTTAGAAAAACAAGTCTATGAAAATACATATAATAATACTCATCTAGAGCTAAATACTCTAAACAAAAAATACACTTTCAGAAATGGAATAAAGTTAGTCTCTTAAAATGTTTTTAGAAAACTTAAATAAATAGCCAAGTTTGGAAAGTACAGAACTCATACTGCCCTTCTTCCTCACAAACATTTGCTTTATATTAATTTAAGATAATTAACTGGTGGCCCAGCTTAGTGGAAACAAAGGCTAAGCAGAGTACTCCGCTTGTGTGGAGCACACGGGAGGCCTGTGAAGCTTCAAACTGCCCTTCAGAGAGTCCCTGTATGAAAAAGTTACAGCTCAGTTCTGATCTGCTCCTGCACAGAGATCTCTCAGTCTCTAAGAAAGCAACACTACGATTTTTAATATCACCCAGCATCCAGGTCTGCAATAAGCAGAGCTGTTGCAAGGCCTGTTTGCCATATGCTTACTTCAAGCCATAGCTTCTACCCCTACAACAGAGTTGCATTATTTATGCTATAGGTATAGAAAGGAGCAAGTGGGCTTTGCAACAGTACATGCACAATATCAGGTTAGTTCTTTCCAGTATTGCACTGCAACATGAACCAAGCTTTAGATTAAGTCAAATGAGTAATATGGTACACTTGAGAAAACTATACTCTAGTTCTTATACTTGGTAATAGGCAGAATGAATCCAAATTTGCCAGGAACAGCAAATGAGCAGAGAAAATGTCACTATTCTGGAGACAGTTTTCAACAAGAATGAGAAAGAATTTAAGGCAAAATGGACAAGATGTAGAAATTTGTTTTGGGGTATTAATGCTGATAGTAATTGCACCTTTTCTGGGAAAAGGGTGTGAAACATTAGGTTATAAGGATTCAAAATATCTTGTTTGCCATAATGGTCAGTAACAACAAATGGCAACATCTTTTATTAGCATCTTTCAAAAACAGCATTAAAAATTCACGTTTCAATTTTGTTCTAGCCCAATATTATATTGTTTTTCTGTTCTATGTTATGTTCGTATTTTATTTATTCTCTTTATTTCATGTTTTATTTTAAAATAATGTATTTGCCTTTATATTGCAGAGGCTATTTCAATTTTTGTAATTTTCCCCCTGTGACTTTTGGAAGTCAGACTACTGTTTTCTAAAACACAACCTTTCCACATTTTTTTCTCAGGCATTTATTTATCCCTTATGATTTGGTCAGATAGTCTTTTCCAGGCAAGAGTCACTGAACATTTTCAATACACAAACATCTACTGCCCAAAATAGTAATTCTATTATAGCTGTCTCCTCTTATTGTGGTAGCCAATAGTCACTGTTTAAAAAAAAAAAAATGAAATGTCTACATAGACTTTTATTTTTAATCAAAAAAGTAGCCTGCTAATCTGACACGGGAGTCGCTCTTGAGAGGCAGAATATTGCTCAGATCTAACAGAGTTCTAGTTTTCTTTCTTTGGCCACCACTAGCTAGCCCTGGGAGTCTGCGGGAGATCCGCGTTTGGTCCAGGCAGAAGCCTGAGTTTCATTTAAATCCTAGCTGGGTCTGTTAGGAGAAGTCTTTGCTGTTGTCCTTTTGCACTCATTTCCTTTGGTCTTAACTCTTTCCTTTTCCACTAATGGATAATGACATTGCAAAGCCTATTAGCATAAAGAAAAGCATTGTGATGGAATAAAAAGAATTTGGAGTCGGGGACATTTTCTAGCTGACAATCAACTAATTCCACAGCTGACCAGTTTGCTTTGAAAAGCAGCACAGCACCAGCAGCAGAATTTAAGATTATAATGTGCTTCAGTAACCTGTACATACAATTTACACAGCAAAAAGGTTCAAAATTGAAGTATTACTAAACATGCTGGAATACATGACACGGACAAAGAGAATAGGAAGGTTTAATCTGAGAAACCCTAACATTACCTGTAACGTAAACATGAGCATGTGCTACAGAATCTGGAACATACCTCTCCAAATGCTCTTCAGTCAAATGGTCTAGCACACTTCCTTGTGGTGAATTGGTAGGATAGCGCTGTAAGTGCAGTAGGTAGATTTCCCAAGAGCAACCTGCCACCATCATTAGTATTTCCCACATGGAATGACCATGTAGGCACCTCATTCAGGTTGCAATCACCAGAAGTCCGCACTTATGTTATGCCTTATTTTTCTGCCCTCTGTTTCTGCTTGCCAGGCCTCTAACTGACCCTGTGGGCAGTCTGAGAGATGACTTAGGATGAATCAAACACACATTGGTATGGTTGCAATGCACATTCACTTGCTGTACAAACCCAAAAAGCACCTAAGTCTGTCCATGGAGGAGACAAAAAGAGGGGTGGTGAGGGACAGAGAAAGAGAAGGTCAATGCAGGGCTTTAAATGGAGTCCCGGAGACCCAGACAGCATCTCCTTCTCGGCATGGACTTATTTAAGAATATAAGCATGGAAATCACTAATTATACCCCACCTTGCTTCCTGAATATCCATCCTGAGATCTGCAGTCCAATGTGCAGTGTTTTAAGCAATCACAGCTACAAGTAAAAGTCAATGGGAACTGCAGTTTGGACATGTTTAGTGCTATAAAATGCCAAGTAGTTCTGCACCCTCAGGTCCTAGGAATCATAAACGAGGAATTCCAAATCAATGGATGTGTTTGGCTCTCATCTGCATCTTAACCCCTTGTCCCATCTGGTATTGCAAGGGTAAATTAATGAACGTTTGTGAAGCACTTAGAGTAATGAACGCCATAGAAAAACTCTGCAAGAATTGCATAATTATGTCTTCAGAGCAAGAGATGAATAGTAAGCAACAGTAAAGACATAGGACCATACATTGAGCAAGGAGAAGAATACCAAGTTTTGAATAGCTGCTCATTAACTGAACACTATCCAATCTGTTCAGTGAACAAGGCAGAGGTCTCATAGAAAGAGTTGTATGTGAGCGCGTAATTAAGGCTGAACTAGAAAGCACTACATGTGTTGCAGGGGAACAAAGACCACATAAGGCCACTAGTATTCATTAGTTTCACATTTAGCTGTGATGTTGCAACCTTAATAAGTTTTCTGCAGATTTTTAAATGCAAAATGGAGGAGGAGGAAAAAAACAAAAAAAAACAAAAAAAAAAAAAAAAAAAAAAAAAGAGTCCTCCAACCTCTTGGAAATCTACCATTATACATTATATAGAAACCCACATAGACCAGCAGAAAAGGAGGGCAAAACAAAGCTATGGTCATTGAACCATCTGAATCCTCTTTGAGAGGAGGAACAGGCTGTCAGTGCTGCCTGTGGGCTGCCATTAGAGCAGGAGATGAACAAGTTTTGCTGCCCAGAGACTGCAACCATGCAGGAATCCCACGTTGCTGCTACATACTGTCATGTGCTGCCCAGCCTGCTGTGCATGGGCTTATTCCCTGCCATGTCCCAAGGGTTTAAACCTGCCCCCTGTGCTCAGAGATTCTTTGTTGGCAAATGCCAAAGGCTCCTTGCCCACGGAAGGCGCAGCCCTGCCTGACTCAGCGAGCACCGCGCAGCCAGCGCGGCTGAACCCCCCTGAGCGCCACGCATGCAGAGCAGCCACCCCAAAAACACCTGCAGCCACCTGCCCTGCGTGCCAGGGCTACCAACGGGGTCGGATGGTGTCTGCAGGGCCACCCCTCAGCATTTCCCCTCCTTCGGGATGCAAAGCTGCGAGCTTCAACATGGAGCAGGTCCCACCACAGCCTAGCAAAAACCCGACTCAACTGCCACCAACTAAGTCTAGGCTACAGCCGAACAAAAGCACTTACAATCTTGCACAACCTAAAACTCTGCTGCAAAAAAAAAGGCTGCAGTCCTGGCTTCTTTTAAGGAAGTGGGAGATTTGCCATTACCTTTTCCCACTCTATTTTTAACCAAGATGCTAGCAGATGCCTTGTTCCCACCAGATATAACAGGCAGATCGGTATATACATTTTATTTCATTTTCTGCCTGGAAGCTGTTTCTCCACACCCTCTTATTTAAAGTGGGATTAGCAGTTACAGAAAGGTGTTTTGTTTCTGCCTTTCTGTAGCTAGATATTTATTTCGAGGTTTTATCTGTTTAAGAGTTCCTTTCAGCCCTGACAGTGCAAAATTCCTCCTCTCTTACCCTGTTCCATTGAAGGCATCCTGCAGGATTATCCGCTTTCAGCTGTTAGCTGCTTAACTTCACACTGGAAGCACCAGTTCAGCTTCTAAACAATTTTGAACCTTGGGGATGTAGAATTTGACCAGGCCCCCCTATTTTCTGCTGATGCAGATCAGGGCAGCGCTTCAGTGGATGGCCCAATTTAGAAGGCTGGTAGATCTAACAGCATTTTATGAAGCAGTATCTCTTACTAATCAGTACCACAGCTATAAGGAGCTAAAGCATCCAAATGTGCTATATGTTATCCGATGCTTTACATGGTTTGATATATAAGAACTATGTCCAGTATTTCAGTGTGAACACTACCCTTCATGCTGTCAAGCATGTCAAATTCTGCTGGGTGAGAGCTGCAAAAAGGCAGTGTCAGAGAAGTCTCAGCAATTACAATTCAACCACAGAAGGCTTCTCAGTAGCCAGGCTCCCAGTTAAGGGAATCAAGGGGAGACATCAGTAAACACAGCTGAACACTGTGCTGTGCTCCGACAGGCTCTGCGGATACCTGCGGAGCCTTAGCGGGACAGCATGTCGTGATCTTGGGAGGACTGCATTATCATCAGCTTTTTACCAAGTCAAAACTAGAGTTATCACAGGAGATTACAGCAGAGCAGAAAAGTTCTGCCTACCTGAAGAGACACAGACCTCCCTGGGAACCACACAGCTACAAAACAACAACAGCCACCTCTAAACAAGCAGATTCGCCTAAGAAGTCTCCTCCGTTTTAGCACTTGTTGCCCCCAACTACTGCATCTAACTCGAGGCAACACTTTTATGTGTCTGCAACTACAAGGCAATTTTGCCCTATGCAAGATCTGGGCACTTTTAATTATTTTTTTTTTTAAAGCAGAACGCTATATCCCTGTGTAAGGTATCTATCATTAGTACGAGGGGCATATCTAAAACCCACCTTGATTCACCCATTCCTCTACTGCTCCAGTATCCGTCATTTTTGCAGTCAGGGCGACTCCCCAGTCTCACCAGGAGATCACAAGACCCGCTAGAAGAGCTCTCCTTGGCTTTTGCTTTACTGCCACAGACCCCCAAATGCTCTATCACATTTACTCCTCTCATCATCCTACTGACTCCTATTAGGAAAGTGCCTCCAAAACGGTTTTGACTGTTTGCAACCTTCTTGAAATATCATTAGCAGCACTTTTACCCATTTATTTTACCCAGTTATTTCAGTACAGTTTTTAGTTCAAAATAAATTCTTCTCAGGTCTCTACTCCTCCCCTGTAAAATATTTATAGACAGGAATTACTTCTCAACTTGGACTTTTCCAGGGTAAGCCAAAAACAGCCGAGGGCACTTAGTCACCTGACATAAGATAATTTTTACTCCCCAGATCATTTCAGCAGTTCTCCTGACATGTTTATTTGACTCTGAATGGAGCTGTCCAATGCCCTGGTGACCAGAAGTCTACACTCCACATCACTATCGCTATCATCATTTGCACCATCATGGTGTGACTACTTCTCCGTTTCAAACATTTGAGGCACCTGAAGATAAGGAATTTGTATAGCTCTAACTATCCTACACAGATGGTTCAGCCACCTTGGGAATATTTCCTAACAGATAAAATTTCCAGGAAGCACTTTATCTTCCCCATATGACACACAGAAATCCCATTCCTTTCAAAAGAAAAGGAAGTTGAAGCATTCAATAAAACAGTAAACTAACGGTTTTGACACTTGATCATTTTCTAACCATAATGTTTGGGGCAGGCTTACATCAGCATGAATCCAGAGTCATCCGGCCTCTAGTCTATGACAGCTCTGCTCTACCCACCTGCCAGAACGTTGTCTTTGGGTGAGGAGGAAGAAGGATGGGGAACAAGACCCCAACAGAACCAGGCATCTCCGTTCCCCAGCAAAATGCAAGAACGGCAAAGCCTCCCTCTTAGAGGCAAGTAGCAAGTGAACACTTGAGAGGCTGCGTGATGCTTGGATTCCTGATGATGGAAGTCCATTACCTAAGATAAACTGATCCTACCACTGCATATATTTTCTGTTTACTGCAGATTTGCCTGAGCAGGATGGCTATAAGTTACTGAATATGTTATTTAATAGATGAAACAGTCTAGAAATTAGTATTCATGAAACAAAGAACAAAGGCAAACAAAACAGTGCAGAGGGAACAGAAACGGCATGCAGACCTTCTGTCATTTTTCAAGGCTAGACAGCAGCCCATATTTGAATTTCCATCTCTCTCCTTCTCCAGCAGCACCCACTTACACAGTAAACAACAGGGGAGATGAGAAATTATTAGTGATTTTGGAAAGGAACACAGGGGGATATCTAGCCTTCCTGGTTGTAAAGTATTACTATTTTTCTTCAAACCATTTCTGCAGCCATTAACCACGCTGTGGGGCTCTGTGGCACTGCTAACTTCCTAACTCGGTGCTAGCTGTAAGACCAAGGCACTGTACGAGCTAGATGGCTCCCAGCCCTCCCACTCCCCTTCCTTCTGAAACACAACCAGGCCATGCTTGCTCTATTAGCTGGCCTTTAACACTGATCCAGGGCTTATTCTCGAGCTTCAGTCTCAGTTTGCCATGCAGGCCACACACCCCCAGCAGCGACAGAGACACCTTTTCCCACCGCCCTGCTCCTCCTTGTCCCTACCTGGGCATCCTTCTGCTTGTGGCATCCTTCTTGCTGCCCACTTTCTTTCACCCCCCATCCTGCCTTTTCTTTCTCCTACCAGTCTCCTAAACTCTGAACTTTTAGCAGCTACAGCCCAGCAGGAGCAGTGAGCACCAAAAAGCTGCAGTTCCCCAAGAGTCTTGCTGCCAGGGTGGAAAGCAGGGCGCCTTTCTGGCTATGAAAGCACACAGGTTTGAGGGCAGCTTCAAATCTATAAAGATTAAATATTCTAAATTTTATTTTGCACCTATTCACCATAGCATATCAAGCAGAGTAGCAGCTGCTGCATGAATCTGACCAGCTCACTTGCCCTCAGCAGATCACCCATCTGCTTCCTCTTCACCTAATATTGCGGTTTGATAGGGTGTAAAACAGATTCTTGCAATAGGTCAGGAACGGAGTCAACTGCAAATCCCACACAGAAATTTCTATGAAAACATATGGACATTTATACTGAGTAATGCCGAATTTAGAGAGGGCACTAACCTTATGAAGTGGATAAATGAAAATTGCAGCCTGTGATGGAAAAACACTGATTCCATTATAGTGAATGAACACAAGAGTGGAGAGAGTACCATGGAGGAGAGCTGTACACCCAACTAAATTCTAGAAATAGAGACCTATAAAACCAAGGGTATACACATTACAAAATGGTGGGGAAAACATCTTTCTACAATGTGTCAAATTTAGCTTTAAGTGGTCAAAAAGGGAGACTTTTCTGCTTATCAGGGATATTTAAAGAAAAACTTTAAGCCATAGTAATTAAGCAAATTATTTATTATGCTGCCATTTAATTCTTCTAGCTTGATATTATTTCCACACAATTTAGATGAAAATTTAGGAGAGACAGAGAAGCTTTAATTTCCCCTCAGTTCCTACTTGGACACATAGGACTTTGGGAAGCTTCCTTGTGCACAGCACACAGGAGAGCAATATTGAGGTGACCTGTTCCTGCAGAATCCACCCAGCTTGGCATGCTCCTTCCCCTCCTGGAAAGGGGCAACAACAGGGTACTCCCAAAGACACAGCATACATGGGATCCACGGATCTATCTGGCCCACTGCTACATGCCTTTGCTTATCAAGCAACTGATTTTATTTACTAGCCAATTTTGGAGTTGCCAACAGCTCGCTAATCCTCCATGCTAAGATGATTTTCCAACAGGACACTGGATCACTTTGGTCATAGAGCAAGATCAGCCTTGGCAGCTGCACTGCAGCCTCGGGAACTGCTGGGTTGGGTCTCCAGGTTATTTTATTGCTACGTTCTCCAAATGCCCTGGCACAAAGACACACGAAGAACACCACCCTTTTCCGTAACCCAGGCTTTGAGGTGATCATCTTGGCTCTCACAGTTGTACATGGTCTTCAGGGCTTGCTACGCAAGAAATTTCATCCCTTCCACTATTGAGGGGAAGTCTTGGATGACCTGCTGCTCAAACATTCAGCAGAGACACAGTTTCTTTGTTTCTGTCCCACGCTTGGAGCTACATTCAACATATTCCTTATATTCAGCAGGCCATTCAAATAAGATGGTATCAGATTAGGTGCTGAAAGAACTTCCTTCAGCCAAGGTTCCCCCAACTTCAAATAGGCAAATAATGAAAGTTCAGGGGAAAAAAAAGAAACAAAACCCTCGAAACCTCCTTCTGTGACTACACTGCTACTTCACAGGCAGAGATCTACATTTCTGATATAAAATAACAGAAGAAGCTTTAATGCAAATCCTCTAGAGCAGAAATCAACATCCAAGACTGAATTCTGAACACTGCTTCTCTCTATTTAAAGAACATATCCACAAGCTTCAGTATAACTAATATGACATAATCTGTTAATTCCTCCATTTAGGTAGCCAGAAGTCTCCCAGAAAATATGCAAAGCAACTGGAAAACAACAGTCATTTTTGCTGTAGTTTTTAGCATCATTTGAACATTACAATATGCCTTCCTCTTCTTGCATACTGGCTAAAAGATGGGCAAAAAATAAATTTAGGAGATGTAAAATAACTTTCATGTAGAACAGATTACTTCATACTTCTCTGAAGCTTGAAAAAATGAAGAATAAAAATTGAAAACTAACCCCAAAACGGCTGTGAATGCTGACTTCAGGCCTTTGCTCTCTTTAGAGGGAGTTAGTTCAGTGTAAATAGAGAAAATATCACTAGCCAGGTGAGTCAGCATTGTACCCTTCCAATATATGAGTGCATTATTTAACAAAAACTAAGTGGAAATAATTTTATGGTGGTCAATGTCTGTAATTTAGAAAGTCATATATTATTCTCATTCCATGTGAAAAAATATAAATCTTGGAAAATTCAAAAACAAATGACCTTTTAAAAATAATCTAATGTCATGCCCCAAAAGGTCTCAGTTACATCGTTAAAGGACTTCAGCATTTTCAAGGCAGACTGAATTTATTTCAATGACAGCAGCATTTCTTCATACCAAACTCCTGGTCATTAAGTCACTTGGACAAGAAGTTCAAGCTTACCTGATCCTCAAATACTGCACATAGCTTATATATCCCCACAGTGAATTCTATTGGAATTACATAAAACTTCCAGCAATTATTTTTTTTCTCCATAGAAATCTCCTTTTCTTAAATTCAAAATATTTTGTGCAAGACTGGAAAAATAAGATCCACTGAAAACATGATTCCCAAATTTGGAAATTGAAAATAAAAGCTTTAATCTCTGTTGTTGTGGATTTCTTTTGCTTTGCTTCTAAATGCCAATGCAATTGCCCCTGCCTCTCCTAATCTGGCCATTTTCTGGTACTCCAGAGGAGCACAAAGCCAGAGCTCACACCAACTGTTCAGGGTGGAATCCCAACTGGCTTGCAATTGCAGCTGAGAGCAGAACAACTGGGGGCCGCCTTCCGTTCCCTTTCTCCACGTCTTTATTTCTGTTTATTGCCGGCTTTCCGGCATCGTTTCCATCTACTCTCTTTTTTTTCCCCCTCCCCTCTCCTGAACACCAGCTGCTCTTTCCCATGACTTCCACCCTTCCATCCCACTCAATCTTTTGAAGGCCCACATATATATATATATAATTCAAACTTAAATAAAACCTTCACTTGCACTTGAACAGCAGAAACAAGAAGAAAAAACACCTCCTCGCAGTTACTCTGTTCAAAATGGCACAAAATTTAGCTAGCATTTTGATAAAAATGGAGTTGAAGGCCACTTTTGAAAGGGTATGATGTCTTCATTCCCTTAACTTCCTCTTGTTAATATTCTGCTGCTCACTTCTATGCTCTACTTTATGACTTGTGGAACCCCACAAGAACCTTTAAAAAGATGACAAACCAAAGATACATTGAAATATGTATTAAATTCAGAAAAGTAGCACCAAACTTGCATCATTTATGTAACAAAAACACAACTGGCAGCATCAAGAGCTCACAGTCATGTCGGCATCAAGTTGCTGTCTGGACAGTGTTCATATACTACAGGTTGGAATTCAGATATGAACATAATACATCTAAAATGCATTTTAAAACAGAATTGTTCTTTTTTTTCTTTTTGTCTAGCTGGTAAACTTTCAGTACTTACTGATAACAGCTATATTTTTAGTCAGACTTTTATGCCTGATTACAGAGTAATCCGCTTAATAATTTTGGATTCTGAGATGTCAAAACCTAATCTATGCACTTTGTTATCTCCTAAAGGAAATTCTCCAAAATTTTTCATAAATATCTGTAAAGCAGGATATGGCTATCTATCAAAATATCTCTGCAAGAACATCAAATGTGAGCAGGAAGGCAGATGTAAAGAAATAGAACCTTGAAATTACAGTAACTTGGCCTGGAAAGGAAGATTTTTTTGGAAGACAGGGAAGGAGGAAGGAATCTAACAAAAAAGTACTATCAGTTCACACATTTGGGGGATGTGAATGCATTTAAAAGCAAACAAACAATTACATTAAGTCACCAAAAAAATGTAACCCAGAATTTAGTGAAAGAGAGCATCATAGTTTGCTACTAACAACAGCAACAGAAAAAGCTTGCAGCAGGAAGGAACCTTGCCCGTGTCTTTATAACCTTGGAAAGTTTATTTCAATTAGTTTGACACTTCTGGAGGATAGATGGATAGATATTACATGAGGACTTGACGTGTTATATCCCCAAGTCCTCCAGGTCTACTTAACAGAGAGATAAATCCTTACTGCTATCAGTAGCAGATTTAAAGGCCACAGAAAAAAATCAATCACATCACACACTGCCTCTCTTCCTTCTCAGGGCACAAGCTGGACAACATGTTAAGAACCCGTTTGCTTCCTTCTATGTTTTTTCCTTCATCAAAATGAATGGGGTCTTCTTCACAACTGATCTATAAGAACATATTAACTGAAAATATATGAAAAAGCTATATTTATATAAATAGTGTTTAAGTAAGAAGTACTTATATTCTTTACATATCAGGGACTCTCAATCCTGTATTAAAAGCTTATTTTCACCACTTTTGCAGAAGTGCTTACAAAGCCTCTAAAGGTAAAACACTTTCTTTTACCTTAATACCCCATGCATGGAGAGGCAAAGCCCACGAGATGTCCTGCAGGATTCGATATAATCCTAACCCATTTTCTCCATCATGGCAGGAAAGAAAAGCAATGCCATGACTAGCACAGAATGAGAGACAGCATCCATACAAAGAGATGGTCCCTAATGAAGGAGTAGGGCATCAAGATCTCCAAGAAAGGCACTACAACCGATCGCTGCTGCCTTACTCATCCACTGCAGCACCATAAGTCCACTTCTCTTTTACCAAAAATACAAGCAGATGCATAAATGAGTACAGAACAGTAGAGGTTTGCACAGGTAGGAAAGTGACCTGCACAAATCTTGCTGCCATAAAGGGCTGTGAAAGCATGACGAGAGATCCCTACTCATTCTCTGGTGGGGCAGAGGCAGCAGTGTGTTTACTTCAACTGTATTCATGCCCAAGGGAGATTTCAAAAAGTCATAGGTTGGGGGAGAAGGAGTAGAATCTTGATAAAGTGGTGACATAAGGGGAAACAATACATTATTTTTAGGAGTTGTACATTAGAAAACATCACAAAACAGTCTACACTTGTAATATCACATGCAATCGGTGTCTAAACAACAAATATTACTGTTTCATATTAATGACAGGCAACAAAGTTATCAACAGGATAAAATCTGGAAAAAATGTGTGTGTACATAGAAAGCTTTATGCACATATTTTGTCTCTTTTTTGTTGTTGGTGGTAGTTTTCGATGCATGTGTTTATTTGTTCTGTTGTTTGCTTGCCTTTTTATTATTTTTTAATATATCTATATCTCTATATAGAGATATATTTCTTACCTTCTACTGCTCTCTTGAAGAAAACTTTACAGCTGCCACATGTGACTACCCCATAATGACATCCGGATGCCTCATCTCCACACACCAAACACACTTTGGAAGGTCTTGAAGATCCAGTTGATACGCTTCTCAATGAAGAGCTAGAGGAAAAATAAAAACAAAGCACAAACCAATTATGACTATTTCAAATTACGTTTGCCATAACGTGAAGTTTAGTTAAGAATTTATAACAGGTATTCTGCTCAGGGTACCTAATAATGAGGAAGCCATGACTCTTTCTGGCAACGGCTGGCTCAACACATGAGTTACTTTTATTAGTAAATTAGTCTGCTTTAAAACATCCATAATCTATCAACGTTGATGGGTGATAGTGCCCCAAGGACAGATCATTAAAACTGAAAACAAAGATCAAAACCAAACCACTTTGTCAATGATCACGTAACTACAAATTTGCTTTTTCTTTTTTGCTTTGTGTGTTTTTCTTTCAGGATTTTCATAGCTCAAGCAGACCCATAGCAGATCTGCTATGACAACGCTGCAGCGTCGCGTGCTCGCATCCTTGCTACCTGTGCGGGACTGGTGCCGCTAACAGCTCCAGTTCTGAAGCATTTCTATGCTCTGCAAGTATATGATACCCTGTCTATAGTACCACGGGTGTCTGAAAAGAAGGGTCAGAGGTTTGGAAAACACTCTGGAGTTTTACAGCAGGATGCGTCTTGCAAGCCCAGTTTCAACTGTGCACCACACTGGGAAAATACGGGGTATTTCTGTTGTTGGGGTTTCAATGACTCCCCCCTGAAGATATCTGCAGGAAATATTCCCCAGTGGCAGCTCTAAAAGACAGCGCTCTTCAAACACAACTCCCATGTCCTGATGCAGGGAGTCTCCTCCCTCCTTCCCTGGGGAACTGGAAATGCCACCCTAATAAAATCCGCACGCTCAGAGAAACGTGCCACATTAAAGGAGAGCAGAGCTTGGGATCTCTCCCACACCTAGGAAAGCTGGAGAGAATCTTTCCTTGAGCAGAGACTCCCTTTGCTTGGCAAACACGACCTCTTGCATTTCTTCACCTATTACCATTATGAACACTGCCAAGCAATTGCAACAGTGACCCTGGAAAACGTGACACTGGTGGTGAAATAATTTGATAGTTCAAACTGCAGGTCACAGAGGATTTGTCCGTCAGTCATTGGAAAACAAAGTTCCCAGGTAGTCTTAATTCAAACATAAGACAACCAGCTTGCTCAGGAAATCTCAAGTATGCACACACTGCCGTTTTCCATTTTCTGTTTTCCTTTAAAGAGCTACACAGAGGTCAAATGATTTACCCAGAGGCACAGAGCGAATGTCACTCCAGATCAAGGACCACAAGTCTCCTGGCTTGCAGCTTTGCTGCAACATCCAAAGTAAATTGGCTTTTAAAAGACGGCGCTCACACACTCATCAAAAGGTTCCAAATAATGCTTCCCTTCTCGTCTCTGCTCTGCTACATCTACCAGTTTTATTCCTTATGCTATATATACTTTCATTACATAACATAATGCTCCTTGGTAATTGCTGAGTGCTTGCACTAGCTCTCCTGTTAGAAGGACACAGGGAAGTCTCACCAAGAAAGCGCTGCAAAAGAAGGTTTATTTGCTCAAGTCCCACTTGTATCTAAGCACAGCGCATTAATACCCTGTAGGGCAAGGCAGGTGCCTGGGGAGTTCTCAGAACTACTTACTCAGGGTTGGATTTTAGCTTTACATTCTGATTTGCTTAGGCACAGAATGGGACATGAGAAAAAAAAAATCCTTTTCCCTACCCAGCACTGTTCTTATGGAGTGAAAAAAAGCTTCTTACTAAGCAAAATTCTTCAAAAGTGTCTGCTTTCCAGAGAAAATGTCAATAGGCTGGGAAGGCAACTCCTCCAAAATGATCTTTTTTAAAATACATTTTCACATCTTTTGTCTGAAAAATTAAACATTTCCATTCTGACATTCCACTGTAATGCCTTGAGGCATTTGTAATTTTGATGCTGCATGTTCCTATTTCTTTCTAAAACCAGGAAAAAATTTCCTACCATATGACAACTATAATGCATCATCTTTCTACATTGAAAAAGATTTTTTTCCCTTTTTATACCTTAAAAAGGGTAATTCAATGAAAGAGCTCTTCCTATGGAGAAATGGAAGGTTCCAGGATATCAGAGTAGCATTTCAGAATATATACATATGTACTTAGGTGTGTTTGCATATATGTGCGTTTGCTTGTATTTGTTTTTCATTGAAAATATATAGTCATGTAAGATTTGCAATCTTGAATGAACTGTTTTTTAAAAAAAAATATGTTAGTCCTTAAAAAATAGGATTATTGGGTTACAAAGCAGTGAAGCCCAATTGAGATAACAGCTGTCAATAATTGCCTGCCCAGGACGTTACCTGCAGCTTATGCTGCACAGAACTTATCTGGATGAAGGGCTTGAATACAGCTGAAGGATCCAGGGAAAGCCTGAATAGAAAGCATATATTCAGCTATTCAGCAACAGCATCACGGTTGGACACTTCACGTTCTGAAATCAAATGCAATTTGCTTCTATACGTCCTTTTAATCGGTTCAGAAGAAAAACAGGTTACAATACCGATGAGGTATTTTTATTATTGAAAGGAAAATCCAACGCAGAGAAATTCCTACTCTATTGCAAAGCAGCTTTGAAAGTAGCTCTTAGTACTTAAATCTCCTTCAACTTTCGCCCGCTCCGGCTCTGCATCCCACGGAACACAGCACTTCCCTTGCTGGGGTTTTTACATTTCTTATGTTCTTTCTGCCAAGCCACGCGGAAATATCCTCCAGCTTAAATGAGGTTATATTACTACATACAAGAGGCACAACGGTGTTTGTATATTCACAAAAATAATAAAATACTGAGCTTTAAATCATGTCCAAATCATCCTGCTAAATCTCAAATGGAGTCATTCTCCCCATGGAAGCTTCGCTTTTCTCCATAAGGGATGCACAGATCATTACGCCTTCTCCTCCTAAATCCCTCTTTGCATCAAGATCCAGTTTGGTGAAGGAACTATCCCTCTGCCTTCAACTCAAGCTTTTATGTCACACACACACACTTTTATTCGTGACTTTCATTAAATCAATTACTTAATTATTCAGTATAGCTCTATATTCTATTTATAGAGAAAAACACTCCACTAAAATAGCCCTAGTTTGAAAATGCTTTTCATATAGACTCTATCCTCCTGAAATACTTCCCTTTTTCTTAGTTTTCCTTTGAAAAATCCCAATACATATTCCAACATATTCCAAGTATGCAATTGTACAGTAAATTGGAAGGTGGAGAAAGCTACAAGCAGGTAACAACAGATAAAAATTAGACATTGAATTCAATAGATTATAATAAGCATACATCTAAACTTCACCTTAGTTCTTTGTAGCTCAGTTTGACTCACTGCGTTAAGGTGAAAAGTTTTGTTACATAATGCAGCGTTCCCTCTTTTGAAAAAGGTAACGGCCCAAGTAAGGACTGATCCTATAATCAAAGATGACCTTATAATGTAAACAGAACTTCATAATGCTTCCTTGGGCAGCAATAAGGCTGCTGACAAATAGGTATCCGAATGGCATCTGGAGCAGGAGCGAGTCTGTCTATGCCCAGAGCAGGTGAGAGCACTGCTGTTGTACATGCAAGCCTAAGCTAACGACCGATGTATATTGCTCGGACACTCCACAGCTTTAAAACAGGAAATTGTGCTACTTCTAATAAAATACAGGGAGTGATGTTTGTGCAGAGCTACTTAGCTCCTAGCTCAAGGACCCATTTGTCAAGAGGACCACATCATTTTTCTTCTTGTCAAAACCCACTGACCACGTAGCTGAGAGCTGGGCGATGCTGCACTGCGCTGCTCTCTGAAAACTCCTCTTGCTGTTCAGTATAAAACAGTGGCAGTGTCAGAATGGGCGCATCAATAGAGCTGCATTCTTTTACATGTGCCATTCTATTGTGTTGTATGTGAGGAAAGAAATATACTTATCAGAAATCCCCAAAAAATCCAAGCTCAAAACAATTAGCATGTATTTTAATAATTAATAACCCACTATCAGATAACACTCAGGTAAAAATGGTTTTTTTAATGCTAAATGCTATTCCTAAGCATTAGACAATGGACTACTTTGATCCAGAAAAAATATCTTGTTATCAGCAGTCTAGCCTTATGATAAATTTTCAACTGAAAAGCCAGCAAAGATGGTAGTGCCATAGCCCACCTGCAAGCTGCCACCCCTGCTTTTAGATATTGGTGGTTCCTATAGTCTGCCTAGGGCTTATTACATTTATACCTCTACCACTGTATTTCTAACCTAAAAAAAAAAAGGTTGCAAGACTCAAGGACAGGAAATGCACCAGAACATACATGTTTCATCACAACAGTTTTACAGCCAAGGACACCGTTTAATGATGCCAAATGGATATTCTAAATTATCTGTAAAATAGCTGCTTCAATGGCTGCCCCAGTATTTGTCATGTTGCAGGGTCTGTGATTAGGAATACCTGTGATTTATTATCTTCAACAGTGCAATTGCTGGCAGTTAATTACTGACCTTGACTAGCCATTGCCATCAAGCTCATCTGCCTCTCTGCAAGTTATGTTTAGCAATAGCTGTATGGAGAATTAATTAGAAATAACAGATTTTGTGAAGAGTCAATAAAATCCACGGATAATCCAGCATTTTAAAAGCTGATTATACACATTATTATCCTTTTGAAACCAGATGTCATACAGGAGCAAAGTTTGAGCAAATCTCTCCTCCCTGATGGCAAAACGAAGCATTCCAAAGAACAAGCCACAGGAGGGGCCCAAAACTCTTTTGCTACTATTTTTGTGCAAGGCCACGCAGGCTTCGGAATTTCAGTTCCAACAGATTATTTGACCACTGCATGGAGATCTTTGTCACAGTCTCTATCAGTGGCATTTACCATTTCCTGATACCAGTTTTGCCTTCTGTAACCTGATTTTTCTTAAAAAGTTTCACTGTGGGAATATACCCCGTTCTCTTCTACAACTACTCACGTAAAGCAGATTAGCAGACTGGAAAAAGGTATTTCTTAAATGTCAGCCTGCATAACCCAGTCTCCTTGTCAGCAGAGCAAGAAAGCAGAGAGAAGGAAATCCAGGGATGAAACGATAAGATGTCAGGAAGGGAGGGCAGCCCAGCCACGGGGACGGGCCCGCACGGGAGCGGGACGAGGGTGCCCAGGAGCCCTGCGTCCCTCAGGCCGCGGCTGCAGCAGCAGCGAGTGGGGCTGGGCCTGGGCCCCGCTCAGCCCTCCTGGCCATGACACCAACGCTGCAGGTTCCCCAGGACCCGTGTGAAAGACTGAAAAAAGAAAGATGACAGAAGAAGAAAAGCTAAGAAGATTTTAAGGCGCAGAAGGCACCTTGAGCAGGATCTGGATGTTTGAGGGTGGTTAAATGTGTCGCTCAGTGGCGCTGGGCACCACAGAACCACTCGCGGTGGCGCATGAGAACTCTGGCGCCTGGAGTAGGGCTGGTTAGGGAAAGGTTTAACTTTTTGAATGGTTCAAGACTACTAGCATAATAAAGATAACAAAAGTGTCTGCTGAAAGCAAACTTTTCCATCGAGGAAATATTCAGAAAATTCAGCTAAGGAAGAAGAACCTCCCAGAAACGGGCATCTTCTCGCCCTACAAAACAGTGATTTCGGAAGCATCCCAAGCTTCTGGGCCTCGAGGCCCTTAGCTGGATGCCTTTGTCCTTGTTTCATTTTAGCTATTGCCGACCAACTCCCGCTGGATGCAATTTCCACATGCACCAGCATCTCCTCAGAATTAACTACTTTTACCATCTGTAACTTTTAAGGTCTATATTTTATTAAAAAATAAAGCACAATAGTTTTTATACATTTAACAGACAGTCTTCTTTCTTTTTTAAATCACAGATTCTTTTGCAAGAGAGGATTTTCTGTTGTTTCAACCTGAGATATTGCAACTCTATTACAAAATGTAGCTTACAAAGTTAATCTAGTATTTGTGCTTTTTCCTTTTGAAAAATGCTTACTAAGGTGAAACACAGAAGGCAGAGGAAAGCAGAGTCAGTTAAGAGGGAGCAGACTACGAAACGATCCCATTTCTTTCCTCAGCAATGCCAGCTGTCACATTTAATTACTTCATATAGCAATGCCTACAGGTCATATATCTGACTTTCATACCTGTATCTTAATCATGGTAATAAATGGGCCCTAATGAACACCCGTAACAAAAAAGCTCCCCACTTTCTTCCACGCCCTCGAGAGATTCATTAGGGATTTAAAAAACATATTTAAACTGCAATATTTATTTAAGAGGCTGAATTTGATGACTGATACCACCAGTGAACAGGCTCCTATATTTAGATTAACTTGAAGGCACAGGTTGATTTTACAGAATGAAGCTACTGCAATTTCCATTTACCTGAGTGGATGTGGGCAGGACCCAGCACATTGCTCAGCCTGACTCTAAGCCTTGACTTTTCCTTCACCCTCCTCCACTGAAATATTATGGTAGTAATTGTTGTTTGCTATCCAAATTTTACCTTCAAATACTGTGTTGGCTACAGAAATGTATAAATAAACGTGTTTTCTGACAGACTGATGCTGAGCAGCACTTATCTCCTAGGGAAATAAATCAACTTTCTACTGATCAAAGTGATTGGAATAGTCTGAAACATAATGTGCTCCAACTACTCTCCTGAAATGCACTTTTCCTCTAGCTACTGTCACAATGTAACAAGATCCAAATCCCCAGGGAAATAAAATTTACTTGTTCTGCAATTTTTTAATGCATAAATATAGTTATCTGTTCCAGTGGAATGGTTAACCTAGGCAGGCAGTTTACTATTATGAGCAAAACTGCAACTTGGAAGTCCCAGAACAACAAAGAGCCCAAGATGACAACTGCTCTGGCTTTTAATACCTGGTCCCCTTATAGAATTAATTGTGCAGCTTAAACGCCTGTAATGCTGGTATTTGTTCTGTCGATTATAAACTGCCAAGTATTGTATAGCAAGGTAAGGCAGGAACAGTTTATCTGGAAAAGGATCTAGCTAATTACTGAAAGTGGGGGGGATCTCATTAAACTCTTTTTCCTGTACCCACTCTCACACACTCGGACTAATGGAAAAGACTAATGGAAAAGTAACACGCGTTTGGAAATCCCATTTTTCATAGCACCATCTCACCTTTCGCCACTGAAACTGAATATTTTAACTCATTCCGAACCCTGTTCCCACCTTTTGGAATGGTGCTGCTCTGCTGCCTTCTTGGGCAGCAATATTTGAAAGCTGTGCAAGTTTACCACTTTTTCACGTTCCTTTGAGCCTAGGTAGGCAATTCCTACAAATATGGCACTTTTTTCTTTCTCAAAATCTGTATGACATGAACCTGTTGATCCAGGCACCTGCAGTGACATTAAAAGGCCCCAGTATTGATCCCTCTCAACCGAGCAGCGCGATTCTGTCGCCAAGACCTCTGTCTGCCAAAGGCTCCTCAGTATTTAAGTCCTAAAAGATTAGCTATAGGAAAATATATTAGTTTAAAACAGACACAGCTTCATCTAATTGTACTTCATCACTTATTACAGCCTTCAAGAGTGCTGGGAGCACGACACGCTTTCAGACAACGCCACCACACCAGGAATATAAAAACTTTACAAGAGATCTGTATTCAAAGGCAAGAAAAATTTTAAATACTTTGCAATAGCAAAAAGTAAACTGAACTGCTGCCCCGTCTAAGGGGGATTAAAATATCACAATAGAAAAACCTCCCGAGCAACCATGAAACCATAGGGAAAAAATGCACCAAAGCACAAAAAAAGGTTACCATGGGAACAAAGGCTATTTTCCAACTTGTCAAAGAAAAGCCCCAGTATGGCAAACCTTTACTCATAAAAGCAATCCCACAGGCTTCTAAAGGACAACACGTATAATTATTGCTTGAGCTGAAAGAATCTAATTTTTTTTTGCGAACAGAGGAAGGATATTTTTCCCTTCCAATTCCCTTTTGCCCTCACAAGCAACAAGACAACAAACAGCAGGTACACTGAAAGCGTATTAGCACAGCAGGGCCACTCAGTGCTATACTGTAATTCCACATCCGAACCTCAAGTAGAGGCAGAAAAGCCTGTGCAACCGCCTAACCCTCCCAGGCGAGACCTAGGGAAACAGAGACACAGCATCGCTTGCCAAGGGCCAGCGAGGTGGAACTGGGCCCAACCTCCTGGTCCACGGCCACGAGAAGTTCCCAGTCCCAGCAGGTTTTACCTACCTTGTAGCGTGCAATGAGTTTTACACAAACAGAGAAAAGAAAGGTTGGGAAAGAAATAATCTTCCAAAGGGGATCCTGTTAATCAGGAGGTACTAATCCTTAGTAAGGTCAGAGACAGGGCTTGCTCTTTTGCCAAAAAGTCTCCAGTTCAGCATTTGTTCAGTTCAGCATTTGTTCCAGTTCAGACAATACAGTAAAAGCAGAACCCCAACTTTTCCAGCATCTCTGATTAACAGGTGTTTTAAAAGGCAAACAGTCACACTATTTTGAAATATCATCTAAGATTTCTAAAAACACTACTTGAAATAATGAAGGATTCATTTTAACTAACACATTGCCATTTTCAGAGATTCAAGCTATTCATGATTTTTTAATGCATATAATTATTACTTGCTACGGAAACCCAGAAGCTGCTGTGGCAGCTCTGGGCTGGGAAACCACACTAGCAACATGTCGGTTTGTGAGATTTGTCTTTCCTACCTTTCTTTTTCCATAAAACCCTCAAAACATCTTTCTAGAGCTAGAAAGTGGCAAAGATGGGGCTTTTCCCACTTCTGTCTCCTCTACTGATCCCCTTGTCCCTTTTCTAGACCTTTGCTTCCTTTTGATAGTGTAACAAGATGACAGGAGAGACCTCCGAGGACCGTGGCAAGGTCATGGTGAGCAGCAGATGCTGCTTTGCCCAGGCAAGACAGAGCAACCTGACACAGGACTCCTACCCGCTAGCAGAAAGAGGAAAGGCACTGAAGGAGAAACGAGGCTGGACCCAAAGTAGCAACATCTCTGCACTTCTCACCACAGCGCTGCCGCTACACGAGGAAACCAAACAGAAAGAGTTGTCATTTAAGGAGCACCTCTTTCAAACCACAGGCATCCCAGGCTCCTTTCCTGTTTTCTTCCAAGCCTTTGTTCCTCTTCAAACTTGCCCACATGTTTCTAGCATTCCCTGTTCTTATAATGCCTATTCTGGATGCAGATTCACAATCCGCATCATTTTGGGGCCTTCCGTATCTTTCACAAGTCACGCTAGCTAGATCATCTGATGTTAATCACTTGTTATTCACTGCCATTCCAACATCTGCTCTCCTCAACAAAACACACAGAAATCTCCATTTTCTTTTTGTTCTTTAGGTGTCACTGAGCAGATAGTACCCCCGTGCAGAAAAATATGTCTGGAAATGTCTAATATTTCTCTGTAAGGCCCTCGGGGTGGTAGCCATCTTAACTGGCCTTTTCCACAAATCAGATTTATTTCAGGCCTTGAATTAAACAGGAGCATCATCATCTTCTGTCATCTCCAAACAAGCAGAAACAAGCACTTAGGCTGCTCCAAGTGACCTAAAACAGGGCCTATTTTTAGTAGGTGGTGAAGCTTCCCCTAGTGCAACCATTTCTAATTTTCCTCGACAACTGCATCCCCCGTGGCCTTTCCCCGTGCTGTCAGCCTAGAACCCACCCGGGAAACAGGCTCCGTCTCGCTCTTTGGAAGACTGTAAATCGTTTGTAATTAACTTTCAGCCGACACCTTGAGCGAGTTCGTTAGCCATCGTTTCTGCAAATGCTCAGTCTGGTAGGGAGGCCTTATGTTAAGGCTGAGAACTAACAGTCAGTGCTGTGAATAAACTTCTATTTCCAAGTGTGCTAGTCCACATATTGTCTACTCTGCAGACGTAACCCATACATTATGTTTCTTTCCACAATCAGATTTTAGAGTTCCCCTGTTAAGCTGTTTCTCTAGGCCAAATTTCCTTAGAGGATTCTCTCATGTTTTCAGATTGCACATCCCCAAGGTAAGAAAAGCCTTCTCATTTCCTCTTCATGGCAAAGACATAGTTATGGACCCATTCTACTTCTTTCCTATCCATCCTGCACAGTTGCATCTATTACACAAATAACACCTTGGTCTAAAGTTATTAGCTGATGGTAAAGGCCTCTGTGGTACCTTCTCAACCAACACAGATAGAAACACTCAGGTATTCCCTGTTTCTATTCTTATTCATACAAGTTATGCATTTCTTCATGTGTCAAACTTCTTGAAACAGGTCCTGTTCTATCTGCTTGTAGAAACTGCCTGATGAGCAAAGACCATGGCGAGCAGCAACACCAGAGAGGGGCACCACTTCCCACTTCTGCTGTACAAGCTGACGCTGTGCAAAGGTCTTTACTTTTGCATTTACACCAAGGTAAAGCACTGCCCCACCTGCTTGTGGCTGCCCTGTTGACCATTACATCACTTTGTATTCTTCAAGTCCTCCTGAATCCCTTATAAAATTAATTACAATTACAAAACAGGAAACCTCTGTTCCCATTACATAAGAAGTCTATTGATAGTCAGCCCGAGTAGCAAATAAAATCAATAGCGTGTGCACTTTCAGAATATTCCAAAACCTTGCTTGAAAACCAGCTTTCAAGTCCCCTTTCTGTGTTCTCACAGCAAGTGTAGTCCCTGGCATGCAACACAGTTACACTATACTAAATAACTGGACTTAATTTTTTAAATCAATTAAAATATCCTTCCATTATATGTCAGAGTGACAAGCACTAGCCTGCCGAGTGGCATGGAAAATTTTGGCCAAACAGCAGATGAGGGCTGAGATCAGACTTATACCTAGAGCAAAGACTTTTGGTAATTCTCCCACAGCAATCACCATTGCTGACAAAGTTCAGATTTGTCTTGACAGGATTGTCAAGGCAAACTAGAAATGTTCACAATTGCAAGTCAAAGGATTCATTTTTATACAGCTGAAATTCGCTCTGCTACTCACATATTAATGATACACGCTGCTCTAGCTACCACTCTCCAGCTGAAGAGCCGAAACTCATATAGCAAAGACAAAAAGAAAACATGAATATTAAATAAAATGGAGATCAAGAAAGGTGAGCTCTGCAGCTAACATAGCCACTGTTTCTTCTCCAGAAAGCTTGGCCTCACGCTGCCAAATCTCCTTTAAAAATATACAGCTTTACAATATATAGTTTGTATTTGACTTCAGTGGGAAAAGGGGCTGGTACAGCAATTAAAAATACCATAATCTCTTCCTCACCATGAAAATGCTGTTCAGCTGTTTATGCACAGAAGCATGCAACTCCAGAGCAAACCTGACAGGCGAGCATGCATAATTATGTCTTTATGCATAAATTTAGTTAATTTACATGAACTAATCAAGGTGTACATAGCTAGCAACCATTATTATTGTCTAAGTCATCAAACCTAGGTCTTATTTTTCTGGCCTCTACATAGGGTAAAGACTTTCTGTCTTCTACAGCAAGGATTGCGAGATTTACACTCATTTTTAAAATCAGTGTATTGCATGGACATAACAAGTCTCACATAGGTGCAATTAAAACCAAACTGAAAGAACCCCAAACCAGACATTCATTGCTACAGAGCAGTCTATGCTACTTGCAAAGAATATGACTTTCTTTTTCCTGCAACTGCTGAGATTATTTCTGCTATAAACAGGTGCACAATATGCAGTATAAGCACTTGGGGAAGCATGACAGAAGCTCAGCAAAAGCTAAGTTCTGAGAGCTTGAAATCGAAAAGATTGCAGCAGTCTTAAGTTAACTTTATATAGACTGCTCAACAATAAACACTGCTCCCCACTTGCAGCCCTCTGCAGCTTTCAGATCACCTCAGTCTATAGAATTTCTGGTAGCTCCAGTGCACTCCGACATGTGGTCACAAAACATAAGAGGTTTAAAATTTTTCCTTACTTCTGCTTGCCTTACACCCAAGAAGCAGGTACAAAACAGAGGAAATACTGAACTCCAAAATGTTTGTAGTACATTTGAAAGAAGTTGGTTGTCATCCTTAGAGCTCATCAGTGAGTAGCAGGACTAATGAAACTCCATTCCCTGCATCTTCCTGCTCCATGCTCAGAATCTATAGTGCTTCACAGGAGAAAAATTCAAGCCATCACCTTTCCTTTGGTGGGGGCACTAATTGGGGGGTGTCTCTTCCATCAAATCACTTATTTTAATGAAAATGCGAAGAGATAACAGCTGAAATTGAAAGAGGTAAGAGCTACCCACCGTCAAATTCAGCTGAAGTTGGCTGACATTCAAAACTTCTTAGGTGGGGAACATGCAGCCAGCCCGGTTACATAAACTTTACTTCCTTAGGAAGACAAGCTCCACCTAGGTTTCCGTTGGGCTGGCTATTGTAACCAATAGCTCAACCAGGAAAAATGCCGAAAACCCCATCATCGTTGAGCACTTCAGACCCTCACACATACCCACCTAGTTAATAAGGGTGTTTACTTAATTAGAGCCTGCGAGTGCCTCAGAAGAACCTGCCCTGGATCCCCCGTAGAGGAGCAGGGAGCACCCCCATGACGCACACGCGCTACCTTCCTTCTTGGGTCCCGAGGGGACTGACAGAGAAAGGGGCAGGAATTTCCCCCTTTTGACAAAAATGAGTTTGATTTAGTCAATTCAGAGGTAATTCATCACTAGTGAAAACAACAACTGCAAGACTCATTAACAGCTCCAAGCCCCAACTTGTCTGAGCTAAGCTGCTGTATTTCCTGCGCATCCCTTAACACCACCCATAGGTGGAATCCTACTACTCTCTTTAAAGCAAGTAGAAGACTTAGGGCCAAACAGATCAGATACAGTGGAGCACCACAATATTACACTTTAAAAAAAAATGAATTCAGATGACTGAAGCACAGTATTTATTTCTTCTAAAAACAGCTTTGACAAGACAGTGGGTCTGTCATTTTGCCTATTAAAAGTAGAGCTAACAATTACATCTATGCGTCTCTGAAGTTCTTTTGCATAACTCACGGAAAGAAGAATTTCCATTATGATGATGATACCTGTATCTTTATTCAGTGCATGAACAGTTAGCTTGTTTGATTTAAGCTGACAAGAAAAAAAAAAAGTCTTGCAGCACTTAACAGCTGCAGGTATCTCATCTCATTTCAGTGACTTTTGTTTTGTTCATCTTCCCTCATCTCTTCTAGCTTGGCATATAAACACAAGAGTCTAGCTTCTAACTCTTCAAAAGCTCGTGCTTTTGGAAGGGGAAGGTGTTTCTGGCTAGAGTCATCCTCACTGATGTGGCTTGGGGCTCCAAATAAGGACTTTTCCTGAACATCTCCTTGCAGAGTTTCCTGGATTTGCCTCTGCCCTTCTGTTTTTCATCAGGTCGTAGAAAGCAGCTTTGGGTTATGGGCTGTCCATCCTTCTCTTGGAAAATCTGCTCCCTATGGAAACAGTGTTTCCCAGTGTTTGAAAAGGACATGTAGGGACCCAACATCTAGAATTCTTCTCCAGGCCTTTTAAAGCTAAGAGGGACTCGAACACTGCCCAATAGCAATTGCTTAATGCCTGCAAGGAACAAGGCTGTTACGCAAACTTCAGTCACGTGCAGGAATGCTAATAAAAGTAAATGCCTACCAAGGCCTTATTTGAAGTTCAGCACTTCATTCGTTCCAGAAACACTGCATTAACCTCCCAAATGCTGCATTTTGTTACCTTCTTCATGACTCTGTTTGTCCGGTTCAACACTCAGAATTTGCTGCAGAAGTAGCAGAATTTGTCTGCAAATGTCAAGCTTGCACATTCAGGCTCACACTTTCAAGCAGCGTGAGGCTGAAGCAGGAGCTCCAGCCTTTGGGTTTCCCTGCACCAGGGCTGGGGCCGCGCTGCTTGGCAGAATATTGGCCGAGCGGGTACCTGGCTGCCCCGCTTCAGGAGCCAGGTACTTGGCTGCCCCTCGGAGCCAGGGCTCGCGTTAGCTCGACCCTCCCAGCCAGGGCCAAACGCAGGGACCCCGACACTGAAAGCCACAGCCTGGTTGAAGCAGTCACAGGAACGCCTGGCATTTTCCCACCATGAAGCTTGCATAACTTCCCGGGCCTTTCTCACTATCACCACAGTCCAAGGCACATTTTTGCAGGAGCCGCTCATGCAGCCACAGCAAACGCCTGGTGGCCGGAGGCGGAGCGCAGCTGATCAATGGGCTTGAGAGGGCAGCCACAAGCGCAGCCCCGGGGGCTGCCCGCGGCCACCGCGGGAGCTCCTGCACACACTGCTCTGTCCTGGCAGCGGCCCATTGAACACCCAAATAAAAACATGGGAACAAAATAGACCAAAAGAGGCTTTGAGAAATACCACTGGTACTAGTCATAGGCCCCAAAACTAAACAGCGCAACTAATAGTGCTTCTTAAGCCTTAAACTTATTTATTTATTTAAATGCAACTATAGTAAATTTATGAATGAATATTGATAAATTGCTGATCATCATGTGCCATAATTATTTTTAGAGCATGAGGTCACAATCCTAAATTATGAAACTGCTGAAATAATATTTTTAAAGTTCCATCTTTCCCGTATGCATAAGAATCTCTGCTAAGCCGGCAAAATCTTGACCTCAAATTTAAGGACATTATGCTAGTTTAATAAATTATATAGAAGGCTTGACTTGTGATCAAGAAAATATTAAGTCTTCGGTTATTATATTTTACATTATTTCTTTCCTCATTGGTCCTGAAGGGCTAACATTAAAAATGCAGAAGCTCAATTCATTCCCATATTATTAACGAAACATCACATCCATATTTAAATTTCAGCGCTGTGAAAGAGAAGGCCGGGATAAACTATATACACTGCAAAGCTGAAATCAGCTCATGTAAAACATCCAATCCTTAATACAGAAGCTAGGACTTCAAGATTTTAACCTAAGTCCAAATTTCTTTCAGGGGAGATCGTGTCTTACGAAAATACATTTATAGAAAAGAAAATGGGACTTGTGATGCTCCTTCCTTAAGCAAACGCGCTTCAGCTTTCAGACCTGAAAGCAGCCCATCCCAAACTTTGTTGGTAATTCCAAATCCTCTTCCAAATTCGACCCGTGCTGCTCCTCCTGACAAAGCTGCCATGTCTCTGGGAACCACCAGGAAGTTGCCATCAAGGCTGGTACTCAATTCCCAAGTCTCCCGCTGCTCCAACTAACTTTACGAAGTGCCCCACTGCTCTAGAAAATGTGCAGAAACGTTATGAGAAACGAAATGGTCATTAAAGGCCACCCGTTAAGGTGCTTTTGAATATAACAGTGCATGTTCAGTAGACATATGTAGCTTACTTTTTAAGAGGAAAAGGAATAGAAGCATTTTACTCTGAAGCTAAGTGGTTTAATATTTAATGAAGAAAGTATTTACGAGTGTATTATAGGAAACAATGTCTCGTTGACAGAAACATACTCAATAGGGTCTTGAAGATATTTCCATCTTTTATTTCTGTGATCTTTTGCCCTACCCATGCACGTACTTTCATTCTATCTTCATAAAGAACCAGGACATAACTTGAAGATTAGAACTAGAGACTGGGTACTGCTTCAAGGCAACTTTCTACAAGACAGAATTTCTGCCATCATATCCCTTTATACCCAATATTATTATGCATCAAGATATTAAAAAGAAATCTTCACTCCCAAAACAGGAATTCCTCCTGCCCATTTTATTTTTTTTTCTTTTTTAAATGGAAGAAACTGTAAATTATTTCTGTTAAAGTGAAACAACTGACAAAAATGATCCTCTTCTGATTAGTTTAAATGGGTTTCGGGAGGCGGTAAACCCTTCCTAGCCTATCCCTTTTAACCAGTTAGCTGGTAAACTCCCGAGACAAAGCTGCTCTGCTTCTTACTGACAGTACAGAAAGATTATATACCTCATTTCTGCAGCACTACCGTGCTCTAGTATACAAAAACTGCTATATATTATATATACACACACACACACACACACACACATACATACACACACACACACACACACACACACATATATATATATATATATCTGTATCTCTAAGGCAAGTACTTTTGCTTGACACTGTGCCCTTCATTCTCAGTTCTCCTACAAGTTCCTTATTGAAAGTATCTAGGAAGCCACCTCATTTGATGCCCTGCCAGGCAGTGATAATTTGGACAAAATGCAAAAAATAGTCCATAACTGAATTATTTGATGAGTGACACTAAAGTGCCATCGAATTGTCATTGAACTTTACCTTGTCCATGACGATCGACCCGTTTTTTCCTAATGCATATAGCTATGTCAGTCAAAATGAGCTGGTAGCTTAAAATACTGGTGCACCGCACCCGTGCTCCTGGAAGGCAACGCAGCGGAGCCCCTCTGAAACGCCGCTTACCTGCCTCAAGCCCTCCCTTTGCTTGCAGGACTCTGTCCCACAGTGAGCTCATCACAATAACCGTTTGGTAAAGTAGTGCTTGGGAGAGAACTTATCATTCCTCACTTCCCAAAGAACCCAACCCTATGGAGCGTCCCCAACCCTATGGAGGGCCTGCACAATTCACTTCGAAAGTGCCTCAGATGAGATGCAGAAACACAATTCCGAGCTGCTCTAAGGCGCTGTTGTAGTTCACTGGCAGCCTGCAAAGTGGGAATTAACTGAAGAGAGAACAACTGAGATGCTTGAAGATTAATCCTACCCACAAGCCACTGAAAACATTTTTAATTTGCTCTAAGAAGGATAAATGAAATATAAAAATAATTATATACAGAACAAGTCATACAGTCAGTCAAAAAAAAGAGTAAGACAGAACTAGTCTTGAGAGGTGTGATAGATTCTTTACCATACTACCAGATGGTTCATTCTCCGTCTGTACTTTCCAACAACCTTCTACTCTTTCCACCTTTAAGACAAAGGGTATCTCTTCACATGTTATGCCTCACAGAGCCTGAACATCAATGCTTAGCAATGATTCCCTGAAACTGCTTGGGAGAAAGGGAGAGAGAAGAAAGGAATCAAGGAGTACGTTTACTCCCATCTCTTGTTATTTCATAATGACATGGAGAGGAGGGGGAAAAAGAGAGAAAGTCTAATTTAGTGGTCTGAATGAAATATTGGATGCTCTGCAGGCTTCCAGAGGAAACATCTACAGAAAGGTTTTGTACAAGTAAGTCTGTCCGTGGAAAGGTACCTTATGCCTAGACTCATTTAGACTTCAGGTAATAAATACTGCATGACATTTGCATAGTCTGCTTTTTCTAACAATGAGATTCACAGATCTGAAAGGACATAAAACACGGAATCTACAGGAGTTCCTGGCAGCCTATGAGGAAATTCCCATTTGGTTTAGATCAAATATATTTGCTGAAGCTCCAAACAGGCATGTCATAAATTTCATGAAGTGGCCTGCTCATTTCCCAACCTAGAGTGTGATCCCTTTTTTGTTCTGTTACCACTTTTATGTGTAAGCATACAGTGACATTAACCCGCTCCCCAGCACAGCTTTGAAAGCACCGCAAGCCGAACGGCCTCACTCAGCCGGGCAAAGGCCGGATGTTGTTCCGTGCACAAGCTGCCCAATGGTCCAGTTGCACAACTTGGAACTTCAAGCTATAAATTTAAGTATAAAACAAGACTCATGCTCCCCGCTGATTTCTTTTTCATAATTATATGTCTCAAATTATTTCAGCCAAATTTATTAATTCTTCACTTTCATTCTCCCTATGATGCTAATGATACATATATATACACACATACACATATATTTTCTCAGTATTTGTAAATTACTTCATACTGCACCACCTGTTTTATGGTGTTAGACTTCAGGTGTTACACTTCAGTATGTTAAAAGACATGTGCTACATGTACTTTCTATTTCTAAACTTTGACTTGGGGAGTTTTTCCCATGTGAGCGCCCTAGTCTGTGTTCTTTTCCCTATTTCCTCAAGCTTTCCTTTCAAGATGCAGAAGTTTCCTTCTATTCTTCTGCATGCTACATATATCTCTGGGCAGGACTTGCAGGGCTCTGATGTTAGGAATGTACACTATTTTTCTGTAAAAAAACTCACATGAGTCTATCCTGCAGTGTTCTTGTGGTACAGACTTGCCTTTGAGACAGATTTTATTCCATCAGCAAAGCCACATTGTTAACAATGGCTATAGTATAACCAGAAATACACTCATCATAAAAATAATTAAAAAAAATTTTTCTTTCTTTGGCTTTTTTGGCATAGAATCATTCTACGATTCTATGAAATTCACTTCTATGAAATTCATTTCTGTGAATAACCCAAGGTGTTTTATCCTAGACCTTTATTCAAACAAAGGCGACGATGTAATTATCCATAATTCAGGAGCAGCACCTGTTGGGTCTCTGCTAACAACTTGATACTGAAGTAAAGAAAAATCTTTGCTGCTGGAGCCAACAAAAATATCCTCTACTCTCAATCTCCATATTGAGCAAACTATGACCTGTTTCAGTAAATTATGCCAAAATTTTCACTTTCTAAAAGGGATAAAGAATAGGACAATCTCCAAGCAAGATGATCAAAAGTTAAAGCAAACTATGTTATGGGCTTAGAGAAGAGATCAGTCTTTGGACTCTCCCTCAAAATATGGTAAGCAATCACTGTAGTTACGATAAGGGACAGAATCCCAAGTCATGCATTAGCTCCATTTCATAACCATATCACATTTTTTGTACGGATTCTTATTCTTATTCAGCAGTTAAGGAAATCAAGAGAAAGATGTCGAACTCTCTCCAAAGAGCATCTCTCCTGGAACACCACCCCATTTCTGGTCTGAGCTGTTGGGAAGTTGTGTCTCTCCAGCTAGGGCACTCACTGGCTTTCGAGTGTCCGAATTAAAGAGGTGTTATCGTAACTGACCTGGGTATTTAACATTAGCCCCTCCAAATGTTAAACTTCACAGTAACAGTTATCTTCTGTGTGTCTACAGAAGGAAGAAGAAAGTATTTGTCTGAATGAGATACGCTATCACTGAAAGCCTCTGAAGAGTTGGGAGGGATTAGTAAATGCCACATCCAAATGGCTCTCCAAAAACCTAATCTCTCTGAACTAAACTGTCAGCCTACTCGGGTGACCAGTCAAACCACCTCAATCTTGGTTGCCTTGATGGAGCATCCGTTGGGATGCCAACATCTTGGGGCAAGACCCTTTCATCATACTCTGGACATCTACTGCATCATCCCACCTAGGATCCTTTCCCAGAGCTGAGATCTAACTAGGGAATTAAGGCCAGGCTTCTGCCTCGAGTACTCACTGTGACAGAAGCTTTATTCGTGACCCAAGCATGGGCTGCCACTAACTCCGTAACAATACTGGTCGCCTGCCTCCACCAAAGGGACCCTGCCTCGTTACCTCTCTGCAACAGGCTTGACTGGAAAGAATTCACAGGAAATAGTGCATTTTACCAATGTTCTTTCTGGTCACAAAACATCCTTTTTTTCCCAAAGCCTTCAAGATCAAGGGAAAACAAGAAGAGATTAATGTTCTCCATTATTTGTCTTCTTAAAATTAAGTTTCAGCTGTAGTCCTTCCATATTGCAATCTTATCAGTTTGGAATTGGTTCCTTGCTTCAGGATACAGGTTCCTTTAAAACATAATTCAGTGCAACTTGAAGCTAGGTTGTATTTAAGCTCTGATTACCACTTACAGTATGCAAATTAGAACTACCACAACTGTACATTCCCCATTATTCAAGGACACGGCAGCTTGCATTAGAGAACAGTGGCAAAGTAAGCACTTGCAGCATGACAATGTTTGCACATAAACCATGGCATCTAAGCCCTTTTATGTGCGTGCCACTGCATGTATACATCAAAACATATAAAATACACATGTGTGTGCATTCATATCCACACACAAACCACCAAGTAAACTGCAGAATATATTTCCCCATCAAACACACAGACTGCCACTGTCGGAAGCTGGAAGCTAAATGCTGTTTAGCATTTAGACTCCAAGCACAACACATCAAGACACAAGAGATGCAGTGTTGCCCTACTACAAAAGAATTATATAATGCTATTATATAACACTACGTAAGATTGTATTATTGATTTACCCCTGATGAATCAGCAATCCATGTGGCCACCCCTACGCAGACTACTGCACTCCCGTGGATGGCAAGTGATGCACACTACAGACAGATAAAATCTCAAAGAAAAAGAAAACCCTCAAGAAAATGCTAAATGAATAAATTACTCCTGCAACACACTGTTTCTGAAAGCCAAAGTAAGGGAAAAACTTTTTCTGAACAGCTTCCCCTTGTCATGGTACTATTTCCATGTTTTGGAGCACAGACTTTGAGCTGACCTTGGAGTGGAAGGCAGCACTTTTCCCAGCCTGGGGCAGATGCCCTCGGCCCACTCTGCCAGAGGCAGTTTTCAGGCCCTCCGCTGAGGCTCACAGTGCTTGGAAGCATTCCTTCTCTTCACTCTTTATCTGCAAGGAGCAAGTTCCAGCTGAAGGCAAAAGAAATTCCATTTTTCCTCCTGTCTTCTTCTGCACAGTTGCTCATCCTCACTGTTGTGACCTGCTGCACCTGAGCTCCTATTAAAGATACTAATCTCCTCTCAGCCAACACACTGCTGCTGCACAGAGTGCAAACCTAGGTCCCAACCCAAATGCAAAGGTACCCAGAAGGGCAACGGCCTTCAATCGAGGTGCCCAAGATACAACAAGTGGACCTAGAGGCAGCATTTCAAGTACAAGAGGAGGGGGAGAAGGTGCTAGCTGAGACAGTAGGGAAGCCAGACCACTGGGGAGAGCGGCCAAACCCCTGCAGCAACGTGAGCAGCAACACAAGCTTCTTACATCTTTGGGCTGGCACCAGGAAGGCAGGTGAAGACTTCATGGCAATGCACACATCTCACTCGGACATACTAATTAGAGAGCTTTTCCATAGCTAATCCATTACTAAAAGTATTAAGATCTGTTTTTAAGGCTCAAGATGCTCTCTGTGCCACCACTATTCTGTGCTAAGAATGCATTTCTGCCACTTTTTAAATGAGATTCCATAAGTATTTAGCCTTGCAACCATACACCACCTTACCTGTTACAACCTTGTTTAGCTCACAGGATGAACAAGTTATTATCTGGAGAGCAAAGGAGAAATCCCTAATTGAGTATTTCATAATTAAGGAGAATACATTTCAGGACCGGAACAAGATAACAAAACTGAGACAGAAAAAAAAAGTTTATGAGTTAAGGACATAAAATATTCCAATACAGAACTGGTTCTCTGCTCCATATGTGCCACTGGTCAAGTCTTTCAAACCAGAATATTTTCACAGACAGCCTTTCTCTATATAATAAATGTGAGAGCTTAGATTCTGATCTGCAGAAGTGCCAGGTATTTAAAAGACCAAAATTAAAGATTTTTTTTACTACAAAGCTTGGAGGATAGGAAAAAGAATCACGCTGAGAAGTTTTGGGTCAGAAATGGCCAGAATTCATGAGCCATTTTGGCAGCTCCAGGACATGCTCTCATTTTGTTTCTTTCCCCATCTGTTAAATGGGAAGTATTATTCACTTATGTTCTAGAGCTTCAGGTAAGCATTTCACAAGTTTTACAGTCTTAAATGTTTGTGAAGCGAGTGCCTTAATGAGGAGAACCCATGAGAAAGTTAATGTATAAGTAATTGCTGTCAAGGCAGAGGTGGGTCACAGGGCCACACAGCACATGAAGGTGACGGCAAGGCCGGCCCTCCTCGGCGCCCTGTTCAATTAGCAACCTCTGTCCCGTGCTGCAAACGAGCTGGGGCTCCTGGAGACAAATGGCCTGATCGGATAACTAATGATACCGATGCCTCAAATGGCGTGGACTTAGATCTAGTATTTCATGACTTTGAAGGGCTTGATTTTTCTAGCTTAGTGTCGCTTTATCCTAACTGGTTTTGCATGCTATAGATATGTTTTACACAAGCACACTTCTTTTGCCAAAGATTTCTCAGCTTTATCTCTGAAC
>JAUBOD010000113.1:1108535-1125600 GCA_032353885.1 Nothura maculosa
TTTTGGTTTGCTTTGTGCGCTTTCTGTTTTAAGACACTGTGCACTGGCTACACCTTCAACTAGAAAACTCTAATGCCTCAAATCTGGAAAGAAAGCTAACGCAAGAACAACTCCCTTTTGCTTCCACAGAACATTCTCAATTTTTACAATATCTTCTAAACATATCTCAAAATAAAATACTGACCAGATTAAATATTAAATAGTCAACCCAATCATCAGAATAGCAACAATAATAAAAACAACCACCAACAGCTTCCATCTTTGTGTAACTTGTCTTGCAACCTTTTTATATCTATTCAACCATCAAATTAAGAAAAAATTCCTACATGATAAAGGTTACTAGCAATTTGGTCTTGATTTGCAGTTTTAGATATGGATAATACCTTGAATTCTTGCTATTTCAGTGATTTGTGAGGTCTTCCTCCCAAAGCATGCACTGAAAGTAAAAAGATGATTTTTTCACTTAATTGTAGCTCTCCCATCTCTTTCCTGTCCTCTTCCTCCTCAGCATCATCCCGCCTCCAAACCAACTCTTCCCCTCCCAAATCTTACGTGTCTTAGAGACAGGAATTTGGAGACCAAAGTCAAAAATGGACTTCAAATCCCAACTAGCTTGCGATTTTCAAGTGACAAGAGCTGTGGCTTCTAGGCAAGAAGATCAAAACGTTCAAAAATAGAATTCACAAGAGAAAAGTCAAGACAAACTGAAAAGAACCAATGACCAAAAGAAAGGCATAACAACTTTCAAAAGAAGCCTGAGAAACTTATACCCCAAATTACTACACGATGGGCTAAAACCAAGCGGCCGCGACCCTCTGCGGCTGCCTGTGCTTGGGGGTTTGGCCCTCTCGGCTGGTCACCTGCTGGCTAAGTGCACGGCTCTCTCCTGCATTTTCTGAGTTCCAGAAGTGTGACTAAATATCAACATCAATAGTAGCAAATTACACACTGCCAGAGTGGCTAAGATGAATAATAGAACCCCTGCTAAAACACAACCTTCTCAGACTTTTATTACATTATGCTTTCTTATTAGGCATATTTTTGAGGTTAAAGACCTTTGGTAAGAGCGGAATGGCTCTTAACACATATAAAACATATGTTCTAGATGTATCAATATTGTACCTCATACCACTTCTAACAATAATGTGTCTAATATTTTTCAAGCACTCAAAGATATCTTGGAAAAAGATTTTTAAGTAATCTTGAATAATCTTGAAAGCTATTCCCAGAAGTAAAAGACACAATCTTAATTTTTCCCCTCCCTACAGAGCCAATGCTAGACAATGAAGCATATTCAAAATGCTTTTACAGCTTCAGTTCAAGGGAGAAGTAAAACCAAATTAGAACACACCAGAAAACAAGATTTGAATGTCACAAGTACAATTTTGCATAATATAACCTAACCTAAAAGTGCTATAGAATCTCACTGACATTACTATTTCAACAAAACATTTCTTTGATATAATATTAGAGCATTACATCTAAAACAGTAGGATACATTTGGGAACAACTGCACGCGTGGGTCTATCAAGTAAGAAATCACCGGTTCCTACATGCCTTAAAGCAAAAAAAGAAAAAAAAAATCCTCCAAATTTTTCAAAGTCTTAGAGCAACCAACAGGGAAGAGACCTGCACTCAGCTGGCTGGATGCCTCTAATCTTGATCCAAACCATCAGATTTGAAAAAAAAGTTTAAGAAACACTTAGGGTTTGCTTTCAACAGCACCACAACTTTACTGAAGCTCTAAAAAAGGGAAAAGCAAGTCACAGAGCGCCACTGAGCACAGCTATGAGCAAGATGTATTTCCACTCCCTAATCCAAAGTCAAATGTACAGCAATAGTGGATGGATCTGCAAAAACATTTTAAAAAATTACTGAAAGCAAAATAAATGAGAATAAAAGTGCTTAAATGTGCAGCTCCAGCTACTTGGGTTGGACAAAGCCTGCTAGACTCCATCCGCTAAAATACTGCAACTCAAGCAGGACACAAATACAATGTACAGAGGCCTCACACTATCCTCTGTGAAAGAGCATCATTCAATCACCACTTGGCTTCAAACTACCCCTACAAATTAGGATATAGCCAGAAGGTCACTTTCTTCTACTTTCCTCCTCCTATATTTTTCTACCACAATCTGAATAGATTTTTTTATGCAAAAAAGGAGACAAGAAAATATAATTTTCAAGCAACTGCAGCAACCAAATCCTTTTAACTAGGTAATGGGTTCCAGTGTGGAGTTTTCCTTAACAAAACAAGTAATATGCAACAATATTTTTCCAAAACTTTTTTTTTTTTTTTTAAATCCCTCTTTTCCCTCTTCTTAATTCTTGCATTCAGGTGGCATTCCTTGACTTTGTCACTTCCAATGAGTTGTTTCTATCATACAGATAGAGATCACTTATACATAAATGTTAAGAAAATACCTTTACAGTACTGATATTTTTATTGTATTAATTCTACAATATACCACGATACAATTTTCTAGATTGCCAGAATCAGTTCTTAAACAATTATCACCAAAACCTGAATGTAAATACTGTGTTTGAATCTTTTTGCCATGATTTATATTTTGCTTACTTTTTTTTTTGAAAGAGAATAGAAATTAAAACAAAATAAGATTATTAATGCCTATCTGACACACAGCACTTCTTATGCCTATTAAAGAATCTTACAAACTCTATTTTGTCCTGCTAGGCCTTTTAAGACCCCTATTATTTCTGCCTTGCATTAAACTGCAAAGTGAAAATGCTGAATGGACTGAGATACCCAGAGGGAAAGCCCTCAGAAACAAAAGAAACAGAATGAAACTGATTTTAGTAGGTACCTAGAGTATGGGCAATACTAATTGAGAGAGGGTAAATACAAGAGCAACAAGTTCAAAAAGTAAAAACTCTCCAAAGGTGCAAAAATTAGCAGCTATTAATTAATAAATGACCCTGCACAAATTTGAGATAAGCTGCAGAATAAATATGCTTGTCAAGAGGACTCTTTCTTCTTCCTCCTTTCAAAAGGAGCTGGTTTTTGCTTACGTGCTGTTACTTTGGGATTAGTAAGGGCATTTCCTCCCTCCAAGCTCCCATGCAAAGCAGAGCAGCCCTCAGCAGAGGGAAGGCAGGGGCAGGTTGGCAGCGGCAGCTCCCCGGGCCACCCCTTTGGGAAGCAGATCCCTCCCCAGGGCACTGGCGGGAGCACCCGAGCGCACCAAAGAGCCAGGGCGCAGCGGGGCCTGTGAGCGCTGCTGCGTCCTGGCCAGGGGCAGGAGCTCAGCTCAAAAACGCAGCTCCGGAGCCATAATCCCCTCTGGCTATGTAGGTTCTCCAACTTTAGTAGCCTGTGTGTTAACTCTTGGCAGGAGTTGAGGGCTGCTCCCACTGTTACCACGTTGTGACGCCTACTATTGCAGCAGTAAAACCATCTCTGCAAGACAGCTTTGCATTCATCCTCAGGCCAGCCATAAGCATGTCCAGAATTGCACTAACACTTCATTAGCTTAAAATCTGCTGTGCTGCACAGCTGTCATTTTTTTCTTTCCAGCCACTTGGCATACCAAATAAAATTAAATCTTTGAGTTTAGGTCTATGGTGCAGAGACACCTAGGTAGAAATATCAAACAGATGCAGCTAGACCCAAGCTCCACCACCCGTCAGGCCCACAAAGCTCAGTGGAACCTGCTCCGAGGGGAGGATGCCCACAGACAGCACCAGGAGAAACAGGACCTGGCAGCAACATGGGCAGTGTTCAGAAACACCTCCAAGGAGCCACGCAAGGCTGGGGAGCAGAGGCACCTTGCTTGGGCTTGAGCAGTAATTCTCCGTCGTGGCCATGAGATACAATGCAATATCTAACCCGGGATAAGCTCTGTATCAATAACCCTACCCAGCTGGGTGTCTTATGGGTGTCCATACCACACACGTGCAACTCTTGACTCAGCCACTTGTAATAACACATCTCTGTCCCTTATCCAGGTCTGCTACCTATATTCATGACTGAAGTCCTGCTAAGGAAGGTAGAAGACACAAACATGGATTTTGCACGTTACTCTGGCTTTCACCTAGCTTCAATACAATTAAATGAATCAGGAGAAGAATCAACAACCCCTAATAAAGAGTCAAGGTCAGAGATTTCTACCAATCTATCCCAAGAGGTTTGTAGTGCAGAGAACATGGAGAAGTAGGCAAAAAAGACGACATCTCTGGCCTGCCACCTCTGCAGAAGTTTCTCTCTGGGAAACAAAAGGCAAAGGCAGCGAGCGCCGGCTTGCAGCTAACTGCATCTGGAGAGGTGCTGGCACCAAACCAGGAATGGGCAGTCTCAGAGACAGAGAAAACGGTGGGTTTCAGCACTCAAAACGGAGGCACATCTGCACAGCTTTGCATATGGGCAGCAAGTGGTATCTGCTGACCCACGTATTAGCCACCTGGCAGCATTATTACAAGCAAGAAAATGCTGGGCGCTGTCTGCGCAATGGCAATTATTTGCTAGGCTCAGCAGAGGGCTTCCCCTGCAGGCGCTCTGCAGCCTCGCCAAGGGTACAGAAGCAGCGAGGCGCTGCCGGGAGGGCAGCAGCGGGCGGCCCTTGGGGCGCCTCACCTCGCTTGGCGCCACCACGTACAGGCCAATGCTGCGGCCCCATACTGTGCCACCAGCCCACGCCACGGCTCCCACACCACCACCTCCTCTACACGCACCGAGTACACACTTGGCAGTAAAAAGAGCTTTCCTTATTATCTTCCCACTCCAGTTATTCAGGGCAAGCATTAGCTTAATACAGCCCCGGCAGTTTTTGCAGGTTACCCACCTCCCCATCGCCTAGCGTCATGCCCACGCGGGGAGGGGGAAGGCAGGGTGCAGAGGGAGCCTGCAGGGCCCACGTGCCGCTGCACCCGCGGGGCAGCTCCCCACCGCGGTACGGCAGCCTCCCCAACACCGCAACGCGCAGGCAAGGCCATGGATCTACCCCACAGCCCCAGGGCAGCCCCACAGAGACCTCGCAGGGCCCCCTGCTCCCTCCTCATAGGCCCCTCCACAAACAATCCCCTCATGCCCTGGGCTTGGGCACTGCAGCATCCATCTAGAGTAACAACCCAAAGTCAAATGGGAAATTCTTTACTACTCCAGATACAACTCAACTTACTTCTAGTGGAGCAGCTTTTCTTACTGTTTTGGAAATCGTATTTAAAACTATTTTTTTTTGTTGAAAACACAGAGCAACGAGAAGCCTAGCGCTCCAAATTACATATCCTCAACTGTTCAGAGATATTTCTTCAGATATAAATGCTAAGGACTCTTATCCCAAACTGCATGCTGAGAATGATAAAGGGGACTTTTATCCCGAAACACACAAACAAGAAGGCTAGTTGCAGCCACGGAGTTTTCCAGCCCTAAGTGCTAAGCCTCCTTTTTTCTCCTCCTCTCCAGTAAGATGCAGTAAGATAGAAATGGGGCTGCTTAATAGAGCGAGCATGCAATATTTATTTTGATTTCTGAGCACAGTTCCCAATATTCCAGAAATAGATGTAGTAATCAGATCTTTTTTAGCCAAAGTTTTCACTTGCTTTGCACTGCTGCAGACCTCTCTGCTCAAAGCACTTTCCTGGGAGGCAGGCGGCGCGCGGGGCTGCTCCCGCACCCCCGGCAGCTCCCTGCCCACGGCCTCCGCGCCGGAGAGGCACCCAGCGAGGCCCCGCTCGGAAAAACACCACGGGCTCTCCTGGAAGTTGGAAAAGCAAAAAACAAAGCTGCAGGATAACAAGCTGCTGGGGATCAACTGCCGAACACGGGGACTGTGGGTGCCCATTTGGATAATGTGCATACAATTGCCACCAATAGCAGCTGAACTGTAACTTTCTTTGTGCATCTGAAACCTTGTTGTTTCTGGAAAACATATCATATTTGCAGAGTTTTAAACTTAGGTACTTGATTACTTCTAAAATCCTATTGGGTTGCTTGTTTTCCCCCCATTCGCGGGAGGCAGTGGTGAGTTCCTACAACTCGGAGAATGGTACAAAAATGGAGCAGCAGCTCCAAGGGCATTGCTGCCTCTTGCACCCACGTGTGCAGGCCAAGCAGCCCAAAGGCGCTGCGGGAACGAGGGACATCTGAGCAGCAGGCAGTGGGTACCACTGACTTCGGAAAGTCAGCTACGGAAACACATTGCTGTTTCTCCTGATCAGGGCCGCATGACTGAAATCCCAGCGCCCTCACAAGTAAATGAGGCCGAGCTTCCTCATCTAATTATAATGAACACTGTTCCTACCCCTTCTTTAAAATGCCAGTTTGGGGCTGATTGGCCACCTCTCAGAGCACATCCAGCTCCACAAGATGTTTATTTAAATAGAGTCGAGACCAGATTCCCACTGTCATGTTAGCCTGGCAAGCTTTTCTTCACAAGCACAGGGTCACTGCGAGATGCAAGGCTAGGGCCCCAACTTCAGGAAATACAGATACCAGAAATAAAGATATTACAAACGATACATACCCACAGTCTCCAAAACACTCCTGTGCATTTATGCATATTTCTTCCACTGCCAATTCTAAAAATACAGTCATGATGGGGGAAAAATGCCATTTTGCTAGCCAGAAGGCCCGGACTAAATACTCACCCAAACATAAGGCATGTCATGTGCAGTAACAGCAGCTCTAGCCTACATGTCATTAGAAGTATCCGTGGCCATTCTAAGCTCTGAATATGTGTCACACACTTTTTAAGCCCATTATTCTAAACTGTGTCAAGAGGTAAATGTTTCTTCATCACTCCAGCTCAAGATTTTCTCCCAGAACACTTTGTGGGAACTGCACTGACATGTCAGCCTTAGCAGGCTGGACTCTCCGGCTACAATTTGATGGTCTGACTCACTCAACTTTCCTTTCTGCTATGATCCGGTCAGAATTTATCGGATGGATCACAAGTTAAAGTGAAATGAACAGCTTAGGAGCTTATACCCATGAGAAACAGTGCCCTTCTCCAGACAATTAAAACACCAATTAACTTCCCAAGGTCGAGGTCAGCCTTTTACACTAACAGTGAAGCAAGTTTACTGGCATTTCACATGCATGAAACCATTAACACGTAATATCCCCAAGTGTGAGCACTGTGAGAGCTGTGATGAGCCAAAAACCTTCAGATGCCAACTGTTGTTCAGTTTTGGCTTAGAGAAGATATTCCAGATACTTTGCAACATAATACAAATTATATTTACAAACTGAAAGACATGAATAGTCTTGTACGTCAAGCCAAAGTGATTTACAGATACTTACATATTGTCACTTTTCAAAATATGTCATTATTTGCCTCAGAACTGAGCAAGAGACACAAAGGTACCACCCCAAGAGCTCATTTCTATGTGATTCTGTTTTCAGTTCTGTATACATTAAATAGGCATTTTCATCCATCTCTAATTTAGCAGCTTTTGCTAGTCTTTCAATCTTCCCTTTTTCAACATGTTAGGGAGCAGAAAACAGACAGATGTTACAGGTCTAGGTTACTAAATAAAAGATACTGCAGCAGATACTTTAAATGTGAAAGATATAAGCCACCACCACAACATGGGCAACCAGTTGAGAGGTGTTTCCTTGTCAGAGAATTATGGAAGGATCATGTGAATCTGAAAATGCGAGATGCAATCCAACAGCATCACCACACTGCCTCACACAAAAGGAAGGAAGCAGAATTATAAAGGCAATTTGCAAATCAGCAAAGCAATAAAAGCTTCAATAAAAACTATGACTAGCAGAAGAATTTGTACTCACTAGAGGTCTTGCCCTGAAGCTGCCTTCACTCCCCAGGCAGCTTCATTTTCAGTAACTTAAAGTGAAACCAGACTCACACTTATTTCTGGTTCTTGCAGCTACAGCACAGGCTCTTAATGGCACGGCACATCAAAAATAAAGCAAGACAGAAGTGACACACAGGCAGCCTAAGCGAAGAAGCTTAAAAGAAAAACCAATGAGGTCCAATTAATGAACAGAGATTAGTGTGTTGGCACCACTGAGTGCATTTAATCAAAATGCCTGATTACTGAAATGGGTGCGTGGAAGGAGGGAATCCGTGTGTTGATGGCTGATCTCAGAGGGAGAGCAGTGAAAAGTGAAAGGAAGGAGAATTGTAGAAACTGCACCAAGGCTGGTTACTGGTCAACACAGAATCACAGAATCCTTAAGGTTGGAAGGGACCTCTGGAGATCATCTAGTCCAACCTCCTGCACACGCAGGGTCACCTAGAGAACAGGGCTGCATCCAAGTGGATTTTGAAGATCTCCAGAGAAGGAGACTCCACAATCCCTCTTGGCAGCCTGTTCCAGGGCTCTGCCATAAAGCAAGTTCTCAGTTCAATTCCCTGTCCACTCATCTATCCCCCACCTCTGGAGCTTGCCCAGGAGGATGCCATGAGGAAGCCTTGCTGAAGTCCAGACAGAGGACATCCACCTCTCCCCTCCTCCACCCAGCCATTACATGAGCAGAAGGAGTGGGAAGCATTTATCCTGTTTTAAAACTGACCACCAGTCCAACACTTGTGGCATGTCCACACACTGAGGGCTGGATCAGATGAGCAGCACTGCCAGCAGCAGCTGGGGCTGGAACACCCGCCCCGGGATCCTCAGGCACTTGCACCCCAGGTGCCTGCCTGCCTGCTAAGGCTGGTTTTCTGTGTCTGCCTTACTACTGCTATCCCCACCTGCTAAACTGAGCTAGCATCCATTTTGCTGCTCCAATTTACCTTGAAGTGCTGGAAATAAAAAAGGAATCACAGAGCAAGAACGGCCCATGGATTTACAAAGCCCACAATGAAGGCATCTCGCAGAAGAGATGGCAACAAAACAGGCACAGGGCGCAGAGCTGCCCAGCCCTTCACAAATTCCTCCATGAGCAACAGTGCCCGGTGACCACTCACAGGAAACACAGAGCTACAGAACCAGGGATACCCAGCTGTGGGGAAAAAGACATTTTCAGGGATTTTGGGCTGAGCACATCAATTCCTAAAACAAGAACAGAAAAGAACAAAACCTCCAGTTTCAGTTGTTACTTCAGTAACGAGAGGACCTTCTCGTGCTCCCCTCACAGAACAAGGCCCCTCAAGTATTTTTCTCTATTTTAGCTCTTTGTCTTCACACAGCTCACAGGTAAAATAGTAGCAATATTAAAATGGAATGGAATAAATAGCACAGCAAAACACATAACAGTAGTACTGGATATTCAGATTAGCAAGAGTTTTAAATTGAAAGATTTTCACCTTTTCACCTATTTCAGCTTTGTTAGGTGAGGAAGAGCCACAGTGCAAATAACTTAGTGAGCCCATCTCCATCAACATACGAGTTTTCACCAGCTTAACAAAACACCATACAGCACCTTTAAAGCAAAAATACAAGCTGAAAATTCCCTAAATTCCTTTGGTGAGAAGGCAGGTGCAGAATAATTAAGTTCTTTGCCAGACTGTTAGAATGCACTGACTTTCAGATATTATTTATAATACAGTAGAGCCACAGGTCCCAGTGAACTCAGTGCTATTTTATGGTATCCTATCTTTTATTTTCCTCTTTATGAGCTTACAGGAAAAGATGTTGTCTATCTTAAGGTTCCAAACCAAATAACACATTAATATAAAAGAATACTGAAATATAAAGCAGCTTGGCAACACTTCAGAGCAAGACCAAGACCAGCACTTACTACAAGATCCAGTTCTACAGCCCCAGGTGCAGTTCCTTATCACCTTTTGCTTAGTTTCCCAACAGCATTTTTTGAGTGGTTCACTATATCAACACAGTAGTTTTTAATTGTTAAAAGGACCTGACAAAGTAACACTAAGAGTTTAATTCTGATCGTACCTCCAGGACTCGGCCAGGACCTGCCTCTGTGCGAGACAGCAGAAGGCAGCAGCAGCCTGAGGACATCGCTCCCATGCGGATCCTGCAGCCACCTCTGCTTCTTCCACACAGAGACAAGATGCCTCCATTACAGTGGGACACTGAACATGCCAGGAACCAACAAAAAGCCCCTCAAAAGGAGCTTTCTGCATTATTCACCACACAGAGGGAAAGAAGCAGAGGGAAGGGACCCCGGCAGCTTCTAAGTTTCTGATTTACAGGTGAGCACAGGCCAAACACGTGACACAGCACGTGAGCAAAGGCAACACTCCCCACAGAAGTGCTCAATTCCTAAAGCCCACAAAACCCAGCATGGTGATTTGAGCCCACAGCACCCTAAGCTAGCTTAACCCCCTGTTTACCTCACAGTCACATCAGCAGCATGCTGCAACCCCACGAGACCCCAACACACAACATAAAACCACTTTGAGCTCTTCCTTCTGAGAGCAGATTACTAACCTGAATGCCAAAGCTCAGAAACAACACCGGGACCATTCTGCTCCCCGTCCCACACCTGTTCTGGCTCAGGGGCCCCAGCTCTCCCCTCCCTCCTCCAAAGCAGGCTCAGCCCCACAGCTGCACTCACTGATCGCTCCCAGCTGGAAAGGGTGAGGAACAGAGCCCACCCAGCCTGCCCAGGAACAACAGACCCTTATGGGACTGGGAAAAGAGCCTGCAGTACTGCCAGCTAAAAGGAAAAGCTTAAGAAAAAACCAACCATTTGCAGAGCTGAAGCAAAGGAGTGCAAAATATCCCTGAGCATGGCCCTGCAAAAGCCAACTGAGAGGCTGTCACCACTGCTAGACAAAAAAGTCAGTAATCTAGTAAGATCTTGGACTAGATTTAATTTCTTGTTATGGGTGTGAATTTGCCACTTAAAAATTGGGTTAGTACATTTTTCAAACGTACATTCTGCTATTTCAGCATTTTTTTTTCTTTTCTTTGTGTTTCTCCAGCTAGTCAACAGAAGATACTGATCGGTGCCCCCTAATCCTGAAGCTGCCTAATAATCTGTGTAGGGACATAAACTGCACATTTGAGAGAAGCTGTAAATAACAGGAAGATCTAATGAAATAGTTATCACCAACAAAAAAAAAAAAAAACAAAAAAAAAGCTTTTTTCTTTTAAAGGCTTGGAATTATTTACTTTGGAAATATCCCAAATTATTAAAAAACTTAAAAAATAGAGCTGGATTTATTTAATTCATTAGCAACCTGCTCTATGTATATCACAACTCTTTTTAGAACAGAACCTAAACCATCAAAGCTGAGGCCGCATCCTTCCAGAGGGGAAGAAAGCAACAGCCACAGTTATGTCACTATAACACAGCCACTGTCTGAGCTCTATCTATATTTAGTATCCTGTTTTTTCATAAACTCTCCTTGGCCCCGCTCCACCCCGACTCTCTAATCTTGTGTCTGTCATCCCATTACTGCCCACTCATGCATTCCTCCCGGCCCTTCCTCCTCACCACGCACCGGGGTTGCCCTTTAGTGTGTGCTGCCTCATCCACCTGGAATTCCTTTTCTCTGGCCTGAGTTCTCCTATCAAGTCTTACCTTGGCATGCCCTTGTACACATTAGTTTACAGTTGCTACTGTATTTCATGAACCCTTTCCTTTTCTGTTGCAGTGTTCTTTATCTTGCCCTCACTGAGATTATCACAGACTATAGGGTCTTGAGTCTTCCCCACTTTTACATCCCATCTCTAATTCCTTTTAATCCATTCACAATAGATTTCTTTCCTTTTCTGCCTGCCAGGTAGTTGTTCCACACCTCTTTGTAGTATTATATGCTACCTACATGTACATTTTGCAGGTTTATATAAATGAACCGTGCTATGCCAAACACAGCAATTTCAGCCATGCTCCCTTGGCCGCTCGCCTTCACGCTACTATCATGTCTTTAAATAACACCAGTGTTGCTCCAGTCTCCATCTCGTCCTTCTGCAGCGCAGCTCAAATGAGGAATGAACCCACGTTGCCAAATTTCACCTTGAGACCTTTAACAGCTCTTGGCTTTTTTTAAAAAATACAAACGGTTTGTAGAAATACTACACTTTGGAAGCAGAATTACTATCTATGAAGTATGAAGATTTTATACTGTAAGAACTGAGAAGTTAGACACAAAGCAGTACAAAGTAACTGGTAGCCTGAAAAGCACACAAAATAAACTTCAAACGAGGGTGGAAAGGAACAAATTCTTCATTAAACCTTTCTTCTTTATATTAAACTTTCTTGGAACATAGAATTCATGGCATTTATAGAGTGCTTTTGTTAAGAGGAAATCTTCCCTGGCAGCTTTCATGCTTATTGAAGATTCCTTTATGTACAGTTTGTTGGACAGCACATTCCAAAGAGTGAATAACTCTTGAAAACTTTTAGCTGTTTTCTATTTCTTAAAATAGAATGTCATGCAAATAAGTGTCTCTAGTATTGCTACAATATGTCCGAATTTGATATTTGCCTTTTAAAGACTGTAAAATCTTTTAAAACCAAACAGTTTTTCCATCTGTGTATATTTAATCAGCACTTTAGAGTACAACCCCAAAACTCTTGCACGTATTTCTTCTATTCAGAAGTACCTCCTAAATCTTCAGCATGTAAAGAGAGTTTCGTGCTCTCTTGTGGTCACTTTCCTGTCTTTATTCTGATGTGACTCATGTAGCTGTGAGCTTAATTGGCATCACTTAAAGGAGTCTGGGAAACTTCATACTGCTCACAGGGAACGTGTTACTGCTGTATCTGATTGAGATCTGAATAAATTCCCCATTTGGCCAGTGAAGGAAAAGAGGCAGGATTTTGGCCTGTTCTTGGGAAGAAAATAACATTTTAGATATTAGTAAGGTAATAGCTAAGAAAAAGGTTTCCTTCCCCTGACGTTTTGCTATTTTCAAATAACACAAATATATCAGTATTTTTTGCCTAATTAAGCCTAAGATACAAGAGCCTAGTTCTCCATGGAATATTTTATTCTTTATTAAGAGAAATAGTTACATGACATGCAATGTTAAAGTAGAAAAGTATTACTGAATTAAAATCAGTAATATTTATTTATACTTTTTCATTAGTGCTTTCTGCCATGGCAGCATTAGCCTTCTTTGGTAGGAGCTCACAAAAAATAAAAGAAATAAAAAAATAAATAAAAATGATGTAGAGATGCTTGAAAAGTGCCTTCCTGACTTCAAATCATCACACCATGTTTTTTGAAATGCACTTTTATGATGTGGGGCATGAATATGGGAGGCTGCTATGTGCATCTTCAATGTCCCACATACTGCCTTGGTTGTGCTAAAATCATGCTAAAAGAAAGCACTCGGATCTTGCAAGAGGTATTCAATACAATTTGGGGCAAATATAAGAAACTTGCAGGACATACGTGCACTAGAAGAGTGGGAAAATGAGATACTAAAGGCACAAATATACAGTCAATCATTTCCTCAGTTGGGAAAGTGTAAACCTCACAAAGCACAGAAAATAAGTGCCCAACATCCATGTCTAAGGTGTAAACATTGTATTTCAATCAAACCAACAGCATTAACATTTCAAACATTGCACAGCATTTTCATTACTGCATTATCATCACTGGCAAGGAAGCCTCACCGCGTCTACCAGAAATTCAAAACATTAAATAGCTGCATTGTTTAATAAGACCTAAAAATATTTGGCATGCTTTAAATACAAACATCCTGTTTTCAACAACAGATACATCCTCATCTCCCTCCGCAAAAGATCTATTTCATATATGCAAGATGTCCTTTATTTTATATTTCTTCCTTTCACTACAAGAGATGAAGTCCACAACCAGAAAACCCAGCACTGTCTAGTTAGCTAAGCTTCCCAAGAGTTCAAGCCAATTACTATTAATATTCATGATTTTTAGCCTGTGTCATGGAAGCAAATTAGCCCTCACCTGGGAATACTCTGATCTACATAATTTGCACAGGCACACGCCTTTGCCCATGGAAAATTGTACAAAAGACCTTGGTCACCCTGATTTGTATTCACGTAGCTGGCCAAGTTTTCAAAACATGCTCCTATACATTTAAAATTCTTCAATATGGTCAGGAATTGCTGCATGAAGAAGACAAATGGTACAGAAGAAAAAAACAGGCCCTAACACATTGCCCAATTACATGGCTTGAATTCCTCTGTCATACAAGAGTTAAGCCCAATTACATGGCTTGAATTCCTCTGTCATACAAGAGTTAAATGAGTTAGGAAGAACATCCACTGTTTCCACATGTATGTGCTCGGGGCACATAGAAGTGACCAGGTTGCGAGGGTGGATGCAAAAATAAAACTGGCTCAGAAAGTTTCAACTGGCTTCTATCAGAAATTATTCACATTTGCATTTGCTTTTCTCCAGCCTGTAGTGCAAGGCTCCAAAGTTGAAGCATGATACATCTCCTAACCTAGCCAGTCCTCCTTAAATCCCTTATTCAATACAACTGATGTTAGCAATTCTTTAATGTGTATTTAATCTCCGATGATAAGAAAAGAAATGCTAGATTAGGGACACTATGAAGGAAAAGCCATTAAATGGGCCTTTGTTTTCAGACAGAGAAGGTAAAAGCATTCCTTGATGCAATAAAAAGTGAATATTTACATACTATGCCCTAATTAAGATTTTTTTCTTTAATTCTACTGGCTGTCCTGGAAGACCTATAAACATTTAGGAAAATAATCTCAATTTATACCGCTTTGTTCTATGCCTTCAAGTGCCGTACATGGCTGTACTCCAGATCAAGTAGTTGTCCTCAAATGCCTCTCGATGAGCCCTGCCAGATTCTGTGGTTCAGAAGTAATTTAAAGGCAGAAAGCTGTAGCAAATGAGACCTAATGGAAAACAGAGAATGCTTTAGTTCATCCTAACTGTTTGCAGAAGAGAAATGGAAAACCACAAAGAAAGGAAAAAGAGAAGGAAATGCCAAAATGTTGTATTTCTCTTTACAGATGAAGTTAATGATTCACCAGAATGATTATGTGGCATGTGCTGTGCCTTTTAAATTTGATTTGAGAAATTTCTGACAGCAATTTTAAATAGAAAAACACGGTCCTCCTGGAATCCTGATTGTTTTAAACAGCTTTTCTACTTTTTTTTTTTTCCCCTCCCTTCCTTGATTTTTACGTGTTGTTCCTCACGTTCAGTCACCTGCACTGGATAAAGTAATTCCCCCTGGTCGGGGCAGAGCCCATCAAGCGCTAGCTGTTAAATTCAGCCAACTGTTCCCAACTCCAGCAGATGGTTCTCTTCTGCTGGCCAACAGAAACTTTATGGTCCTTTTCCTAATTTCTCTCAAGAGATACACAAGTACAGAAGTTTCTTTATTTAGAAAGCAATCACTCCTGCAGTGTAGCATCTCTCTCATGGAGTCTATTTTCAGTTCACCACTTTTTCCCCCCCCCGACCACCCCTTTCAAGCTACACTGAAAACATCATCAAATGGAAACAAACTGACAAGGGATCTGATGGGAAGCGCCTGGGTGTCCCCACAAGTCCTCTGGGCAGCAGGGTGCAGCACTCTGTGACTCTCCCCAGCTGCCAGGATGCTCCCTGCAAAAAGAGCCCTCGCTCATCCCCAGGCAGCAGAGCAGGGACAAGGAACCTGCTCTCGGGGCGGCAAGGTGCTCTCATAGGATGTGGGCTGGGATGCAGGATGTGCAGAGCCAGCAAACACAAGCTTTCAGGAAAAAGGTGGCAAACCCTATGGAAATTAATGGCACTTTTTAACTAAAAAAGTTTTTACAAAATGAGCCCTTAAAACGTTTCAAATAAATAAATAAATTAAACCTGGTAAATTACAGGACCAATAGAAGCTTAGAAAACTGCAGATCTAATAAGTCATGACTCTCAAACCACAAGATTTTTCTTGGATTCCCAAAGGCTTTTTCCTGCCTTAGGCTGCAATACAGAAAACAGGAACCACTTGTGGTGTCTCCTCACCACTCTCAGTGCAAGGGAAGGTGGGAGAAGCTTTAAGTCCCCGCTAAGCAAAAACGCCAGTCTCAGTCGTCCTCTGCTCAGAGGGCTGGGAATAATGAGGGAAAGGTTGGAGGGGCAGGAGCGAGCCCGCCCGGAGCAGCCCCGAGAGCTGCGGCTGGCGGAGCCCCCCAGCCCACCCGGGAGCCCCGCTTCCTTCTGTGGGCTTTTCCCTGCCTTGAGGCTTTCAGTTAGGAGGGACTTGAGCTGATTTTTACTCACAAAATGCTTAAACACGTTTTTCTCAGCCCTCCCCAAATAACTTTTCCTTGGGATGAACACAAGCATAACAGTTTTCAAACTTGAAAGAATTCATCTGGCAAACGAGAGAGCAAAACAGAAATACGTGGATATTTCAAATACGGTTGAACTACAGCATATGCTACAGACAGACAGGCAAACACATACACTTTAATAACACTTTAGAAACAAATTTTAATCTATCCAAACCATTATGTTTGCCAAGTTAAACTTTTTTTGTAGGATATTTTTATGGTTTCTTATGACACATTTTTAAGCATATCTATAAATTATGGTTTATTCAGGTTCCAGTGTAAAGTGCCCAATCTGGGAGCATGTACTCTATTTAATCAATAATTTTATATAGCACAATTGTAATTACAAACTCTTCAGAACAGTAATTCTTTTGTGCACCTCTAGTTGAGCATACGTGTACTATACTCGATTATCTATTTAACTTCACATTTTTGTTAGCTCACTAAATCTCCACTAAGTTTTTAGACAACTACGCATCTTTTATATTATTTATGTCTGGTTAAGCATCGGAAAAAAATATATGATCTTGCTGAACAAACAGAGCAAGCAAATAACTATGGAATAGTTTTCCACAGTATGATAAAGATGGTGTCTATTATATGATAATATCCAATGCGAGCACCCTGGATGTTAGGGCTAACACTTTAAAAGGCAACGGCAGGGTACAACAGCACACTGATAACCTCTAACAATTCAAAATCCTATCACACACAATACAAACGAACTTTCAACTGGTATCCACTCACTATTTCAATAATTCTCAATCACAAACTTAGAGCAATATTTAATTACACTTAAAAATAAAAAGGGCACCAAACCCAGAAGCAATGAGTTTTGTCCAGAAGCAATGTATATACTAGTTTCAAGATGCTCAAGCTTCAAGAAGATATTTATCACTGCTATGCAGCCAATTGACTAAGAACAAAGAGAAGAAACAAAAGCATTTT
>JAUBOD010000113.1:1134630-1151349 GCA_032353885.1 Nothura maculosa
AGTAAAACTCAAATTTGTCATAGTCTCCTCATTAGTCTCCTCTCTCCAAACTAACTGCATACTACTTGAAAAAAAATAATTCTGAACTATTTATTTTCCCTTTCTTTTTCTTCATGCTTTAAATTATAGCACACCAAGCTAAGGAATTTTAAAAGGTCTTCTCTATTTCCAAAGATTTCTCTTTCTCCTGGGCTTTAGTTAGCCCAGACCTCCATTAAATGCTCTCTCCTGCCTTTCTTTGGTGCATGTCATTCAGGGATCACACAGAACCACATAGTTTGACTGCAGCCTGCTTCTGTAGCATGGTTTCAGTGACCTTGCTCATAACCGCGCAGCTCATTTTACCAGGTCCTCTTGATAAACAAGAGGTATTTAAGTTGCCTGTTGCTCCCTGCAGAAACCTTCGACCTCTTTCAAGACATGTCCACACTCCTGTCCAAGACATGTCCACCCCTCTATGAGGGAGCTCATAAGGGGTCTTTCCTAAGGGGAAACGCTTAAGCAACGACCTCCTTGGTTGGTCTTTCTTGACTAAATACCTTTATCCTTCACTGTGTCTTGCTTACAAGGAGGACTCTTGGTAAAAATCTCAGCAGATGTACACATTAATATTATAAAGCAAAGATAAATACATTTAACCCTAGGACAAGATAAAGGTCACAAGAGAAGTATTGGCAAAGTGTAACTGATCACAAGCGTGAGATGATGTTGTCTTGAGTTCTGCAGGAATTCACATATGCACAACTGTTACAGCTCACATTAATGCTATTTGAAACCACCTCTGTACCAAAAGTGAGACAGCAAACCCAATGCTATTCTCTTAACAGGGCTCCCAAGGGGATGCAGAGAACCCCAAAGTAGCTAATGTGATGCACATATTGAACAAATTGACAGAAATTGTTATACGTAACATAATTCTTTAAACACAGAGCTAGATACAACATGCTAGGGAAGAGTCAACACGGCAATTGCCTCATAAATCTATTAGCATTGCTACCAGATCAATGAATGCGAGGACAAACACAATCTGATCAATAAACTAGTTTGAACTTCAAACAATGAAAAAACTTGTTAAAAGATAGGAAATAAAAGATGACAGCAAACATTCAGTTTTCTTAATGAATGTAGGTCAATATTGGTGTTACAGGGGAATCGGTATTAGGACAGCTGAATAAATGGGGAGGAAAAGGGTGAAAAAGCAGCAAGGAGAAGAGGTGCTAGAATGAAGTTATTCATGGCAATACAAACACAAGCTCACAGAAAGAATTGCAAAGACTCTCACATAGCAACAGAGCAGACAGGAAAATATAAGGCAAACTTCAGGGCCTGCACATGTAAAGAACTGCAGGGGTTAGCAGCAAGGATGGGTGGGCAGGAAGCAATTCTAGTTTTACAGAATCACAGAACTGCAGGAGTTGGACGGACCCTGTAAAGATGAAGGCACCTCATCTTGTCCTGTAAAGATAAAGATACATTCTCTAGCACCCCCACATTGTTCCCAATGGTCCTGACAGCTTTTGAGTATCTACAAAATAAATGACAGAACCAAAATAGATCTCCACAATCCCTCTGGGCAACCTTTTCCATGGCTCAGTCACCCGCAGAGCAAGGATGTTTTTTCTCAGGTTCAGATGGAACCTCCTGTGTTGTAGTTTGTGTATTCGCCCTGTGATCAGGCACCATTGGTGAAGAGTCTGGTCCCTTCCTCCTTGTATTTTCCTTCATATACTTACACACGTCCCTCAGTCTTCTTCAGAGGAACTGTCCCAGCTCTCTCAACCTCTCATATGAGAGGCTCCAGCTGGCCCTTTGCTGGACTTGTTCCAGTAATCCATACTGGGCAGCCCAGCACTGGAGCCAGCACCGCAGTGTCTCACCCCAGGACTGGTGCAGGGGAAGGGCAGCTCCCCTGACCTGCTGCTATGGTATCACTGGCCTTTTTCTTGCCACACAAGCACATTGCTGCCTCATGATAACTTGTCCTGGTGCACAGGATACAATATTCTGGTGTTGAATAAGCTATGACCACTATAGAAGAAATCTATGTATGAAAATATTAGCTCAGTTTCAGCAGCAAAAAAAATTGTCAGAAATTACCAAGAACATGGAACAAAACAGAACACATCACTAAGTTACTATTTAAATGACAGATATTGCATACTGAATATGTTCTCTAGCTTGCAAGCAGTATCTGAGTCTCAAAAAAAATCTAACAGAACTAGAAAATGCATAAAGAAAAACAGCACAGAAGATCAAAGGTATGAGATGGCTTCCATACAGCTAAACAGACATGGATTTTCCAGCCTGGAAGACAAACTATAAATGTGATATCAAAGAGATCTGTGATAAATGGAGTGACAAAGGCAGTGGATAAGTAGTCATTTGTCTTTTACAAGATAAAGACAAAGGAGTAGCAAATTACATTGTCGGCTAGAAAGTTAAAAAACAAAAAAAACGTTCTTTTTAACCAATCCATTGTTCTGTTCCAGAGCTCATTGCAGAGAATCTTGTGGATGATAAGAATGCACATGTTTAAGAGTAATTGGAAAATTAATGGGGGGGGGGGAATATAAAAAAATCAAGGGCTATTAAAGCCAAGCCTCCACGTGAGTTTCAGGAAGTTTGTGAGATGCAAATAGCCGGAGGCTGGAGCAACATGCTGGGAAGGCAGTACCACGTCCTCGCCCTTCCCGGGTCTCGCCAGACCTGCACTGCTGATGGCTGGCAGGGAGGCGCTGGGCAGCAGTGCCCCACGGGGCGCCAGGCAGCACCGCTGTGCTCCCCCCAGCCCTCCCCATCCCGCCCCACAGCGCAAAACACAGCATGGAGGAGCCAGCGCCCTCACGGTGGCTCACCTCACACGTCCATGCTCACTTGCAACTAAAGCCAGTCTCATCCCACAGACCAAGTGCCTATTTCCAAGGTCGGGGCTAGAGGCATCTAGAAGGAAATAAGCTTGTGCACCTTGCTCTGCAGGGTGGGCAGGAAGCAGGGCGGGCAGGAAGCAGGGCTAACGAGCAGGCTTGCTTCAGAAGCACATTCCTGATGCAAACCAGGATGCTCACACAGATATATTTGTGCTGAGCTACAGGAATGTTTGGGCTCCTCTTCTGCACCAGTGACAAGTCTAGGTCCATGAGCCGCCCTTCAGACCGTGCCCCATACAGGGTTGGGGACCAAAGGGGCTCTTGGCTACAGCTTGGTCCTGTGGCAGCTCTGCAGGAACATCTCACCCCCAAAGCTTTCTGCAGAAGCACCTGCATACAGTTACTGCAGAGAACAATGACAGATAAGGATAAACTGGTACACTTGAGAAAACAGTCCTCTACACCATCCTGGAAGTAACTCTGGGTGCACTTTTCCAACTACAATATAGTTACTATATACCAAAGTTAATTAACTATTTTTCACTTCAAGACTACATGTTTTTATATGTGTGTGCATATATATATATATACACACACACACACACACACACACACACAATATATATAAACACTAATCAGTAATGACTAATATAGTATACCAGTTTTCAGCTACTATAATGCAAAAAATACAATTACCATTCTGATAATGAAAAATTATATATAATTCCATTCATAATTTGAAAATGATTACAGGCATCCTCGTCTCTTTCCAAGAAGGCAAAATACAGTCAAGCAATACAAAATTATAAAAAATAAACGTTCATCTGTATATATCTATATAATAACAATATATATTTTATATTACTATATACCATATATACACTATATATAATGTATATAAGATATATTTATGTGTATATGCACATACACATCCTTAAATCAGTTTTTCATCTTACAGAAAAGTTATCATATATATTTTATATAATATATGCATGTATATAGATAAAATACATGTATGTATATAGATAAAATACATGTATGTATATAGACACACACATTCTATACACACACACACACACACACACACACACACACACACGCATGTAATAACCTCTTGGAAGAAAGATGACAAGCTGATTTAGGAATCGTGAACCAAAACATATGTTCCTGGAACAAACAATAAACTTATAAACACTCAGAATGCATCTGACCCTGACTTCTATTATCTAGTTCTGCATTTGTCTAACCAAGTGATGTGGAAAGCCTCAACCAACATTTAAGTGGAACATCTCCACATTATACAAAGCCCTTTGACTGACCTTGCAATCCTCATTCTACCAACTTAATCTTTTCTTTAGGTCTCGTCCAAAGCAGACTGTATTACTTCCTTAAACAAATGTTTGTGTTGATTTTTGAAGTACACTGCTATTTTTGACCTTGGTTAAATACATAATTGACAGTAAAGGTCACTTCTGAAAATGGTCTAATTTAAGGGGGCCCAAGGACATTCAGAATTATTGGGAAGGAAAAAAAAGCGTGTTCTACTCTGTGCTAGTATCTAGCAATTGAGAAACAAAACCTTATTTTCAGGAAGCCAAATAAAAAAGGTTAAGGTATTTTAAAGATCTGGAAATAAAAGAGGTTCTTTCACTTAAACTAGATGAGAGAGAAAGTAGGCAAAAGGGAGAGAGAAATACTTCCTTTTTTCTTCTCTTATCTTGGTCTATCTTGTACAGACAAAAATAAAATCAATTGCCCTGTTGAAAATCCCTGTAGAGAAAACTCATAAATCCTGTTTATTTATCTATTTTTTCCATCATGCAAGAGCAACACAAGATTGGGCATTTTTGTCACGGTGCCAGGTGGTAAAAGAGCTGTAACAATTGCTGTTCTCCAACCCCAGGGACCAGATTTACTGCATTAAAGATGAAATGATACCTACCAATTCAAGAAATTATCTGACCATTTAGCTACTTTTAATTAAACAACATCACATTATAACTCTTAGCTCTGCATGGTCATGGTTATGTGCTGCTTCTTCCTTGCCACTATTCAAGGAGAATGAGCATTTCAGAATAAGTTTCTCCAAATTGTCTTGTTAATGGGAGGCTTCTTGAGACAGTGAGCAGAAAAATGTTGAGAACATGCCTTGAATCCCTCCTGGTTCTGACAATAAAGTTCACCTTAGTTGTGCATCCTTTCCACTTAGGCTTCACTTTTATGCAGTAACTAGCGCAAGTCCAAAATATCAACAGGCCTCAGAGTAGGAACAGGGATGCTCAAGGCACTCTTCCAATCACTTGGCTAGAGCAAGGGTCTGTCTCTGCCTTAGACCACTAAAGATTCACTGGTCAAAATAGGTTATTTTCAGCCATTTTCAGATGGAGCACGTGCCCTCCAGGATTGTCGACGTTCCTCACTTCACCCCAGGCATTCATGTAGGAACGAACGTGCTAAAGCAAAGACAGCAACTGGTCCTCACACCCAGAGCGCAGCCAGCAGATGTGACCACAGTGTGGGCACGTGCAGGAGATCCCAACACCCTCCTTCCCACCAGGGCTCCAAAGGCAGCAGCCACCCCAGCAGGGCTGGGAGCCCAGCTCCATCCAATGGGCACAGTGCCGAGCAACTTCCCAAGCTCCACAGCCAGGCGGGAAACACGGGCTGATGCACCAAAAGAAATTAAACCAAACCGCTTCCACACTTCATGTGTCAACAGCATTTGACAGGAGACTAAACAATCATTTTAAATTTCATTTTTGTACTTACACAGTCATATCCTACATCTGTCTCACCTAAAGAGCTCACTTTATTTCTATTTTCAGGCTAGGCTTAGAACACTCCACCTCTTTCAAGAACCATCATCCCTATCACCGGGGTGTCACAACGTGAACTTCAAAGAAAACAGCCCAACAGTTACTTACAGATTTCAGGCTGATTGTGAGTTGCACAGATTTTGCTTGGTCACGCAGGGAAGGAACCTGGCTGGCACCACAGACAAGTATTACCACGTAGATAAGAAAGCTGTCAATCTGTGTACCTCGTAATACTCATTCTTCAGAAAGTTAGGATTCTTCCCCAAAAGTTAAAGTGCTACTCTGTGCTAAATATAACAAGCCATATTTTATGAATAGTATTATCACAAACATTAAATTTCTGCTTCTGTGTAAAAGTTATAAAGACTTTACTGCCATATGATTAAGAGCAACTTAATTAATTGCATATCTTAATTTTTCATTGCCAGATGGAATATTATGCAATATTGGCAAAATAATTCAAATATGAGCAGGTCCAGTCACCCAGAATGAAGAAAATTATACAGTGAGTAGAGAAAAAGCAATTTCCCCTGAGATGACTCTAGACCATCAGGATGAATTCACTGAAATTACAACAAGTTTTTCCCAGCCATGAAAGGATTTGCTGAGATACCAGGTCACAGAAGGCTAAAGGGAAGGCGACACACCTTTCAAATCCTGTCTCGTATACTTAATGCAATAAAGAAAATCCCTCTGTGATTGATACCCCTGTTGCTCTTCACTCTTGCTGGGATGGAGCCGCATGAGGAGGAAGGCGAGGGAGCAAAGGCCGCCCCGGGGCCTGCGAGCAGGAGCTCGGCGCTCTCAGGCCGGCTTGGGGAAGGCAGGAAGGGGCTGGCCAGGACACGCTTCACCTACGCTCTGTTGTGGAGGTGCAATAAGGCACGACCTGGCAGGAGGGGAAAGAGCGAGCGGAGCAGCGTGACCTCGCCAGGGGATAAAGCCGAGAGCAGCATAAGCCGTGACCTGTGGAGAGAGACGAGCGCGTGGGAGCGCGCGGAGCGGCCGCAGCGCCCCGGCTCAGCGCGAGCAGCCGGGGCGAGAGCGATGAGCTCCGGCTGAGCCCCATCCCCAGCGCACGGGGCAGGAGGAGGAGCAGCAAGGCACTTTCTCCTCCTCTGCCTTCCCTGCTCAAAGCTGCGCACAAGGTGCAGGTATTTAAATTGCCAGCCTTGCTAGGGCTTTTGGACAGCAGCCACCACTGGGGATTTCACCAGTAATTCTCATTGACATTAATTCACAGACTGGCTCCGCAAACAGAAAAGGTCTTGCTCTGTCCTGACCCATAAGAAGGAACTCTGGGAGGAAAGTTCATCTGACTCATGGTAATTGCCTTACTGGCATATAGGATAAGAGACCGTATCGGGTCTACATACAGATACAGAACCCGCAATAATGAAGGGAAACCATTACTGTGAGAATTAACAACGTCAGAAACAAGAGATAAAATATTTTCTGTCTCTTTCAAATATGTTTAGAGAAGCTCAAAAATCTAGCTCTCATGATCCACATGAGAAACCCCTGGAAGCAGTAGCAGGCATCTTGAAATTGTGTTGTCATATACTCTTCTCTGTTGAGCAGGTTACAGTAACATTTACAGCAAACATTTATTCCCATTATACATTTTACTATTATTTTAATTACTATTATTATAAAAATATACTGAAATCTGTGAGCAATTAAAATAATCTGCTCACATCATCCAAAAAGAAAATATATTGATAGCGTGCTCCAAATTCATATGACCACGTTGATACCTCAAATTGTATGCAGTTATATTTTTATTTTCTCCAACGTGGAAGCTGTAAGGCGTTAAAACAGTATCACTTCTACTTCAGATAAACAATTGTGTTTACCAAAAACAAAGCCCAGAAGACGTCAGTAAAACTGGAACTATTAGCTACTTATATCTGCCTCTAAAGCCAGCAAAAATTAAACAATTTTTTCCTCCCTCCCATGTAGCCTGCTATACCCAAAAGGTACCAAAGCCGAAACTATAACTGTGCTGCATACAAGCAAACTTGTTACTATTTTAAAGCTGTTGGATGACAAGTTCGTGATACTTCACCTGACACTTTTCAAGAAATCATTCGTAGGTATCTTGACTGAGATTCAAGACAAAAAGAAGTGAGAATGAGGCTAAGATTTCTGATGGATATATTTTTTGGTCCCTGTTTCTGCAGGACCATTAAATTAGGGTTTGGAGAAAATTATTGCTTAGAAGAGTCTGTCTCTAATCTTCAGATCATCTTTTAAACCACAATCTTGGGCGAGGGGGGGGAGCAGTAATTCATTAGTTTTAGTTCTAAATCACCTATATAAATGTTCACACAAATATGCTGCTCCTTTTATATTTGAAAATAACTTTCTTCAGAAATAAAGACAAGAAACCATCTGTAACTGAAGGAAGAAACCAAAGGAAGGAAAGTTGCAAACTACTAAACTGTCTGCATAAATGTCTGTGCCCCTCATTCAGGCACTGCAGGTGGGAAATGATGCATCAGATATTCCCTACTTTGGAAAGAACGTATTCCAAACCTCCAAGTATAGTTTTTCAACATTCCTTCACATGAATCCTTAATATCAATATCAACCCAGTAAGTAATACTGCACTGTTTCACAAACATTCCTGCATTAATCTTTATCTTACCACCCTCTTTGAAGAGGGCAGATTCATTTTACTGATGAAGAACTTAGAAGGGGGCGAGGGGGTGAGAACTGATGACAACTTCACCAAGTTATTTTAAGCCATCAGTCAGACCAAGAAACTAGGTCCAGTTTTCTTCAGTCACAGTCCACTACCTTAGGAACAAAAATATCTCTGTTTCCAGAAACCTTAACTTCTAATTAGCCAGAAAGTACAAAGGCAAGAAACCCGAACCCACGCTTGCCTTCAGCATGAATCTCACGGCATGTTGGAATCTTCATCAGACTAGAGACAGAGATACACTGATATTACAAAACAGCATTTTTTAAGATAGACAGATGTCTGAATGAGCCACAACGTATTTTGGAATTTAAAATGAATCACTGTAGGCCTATTTTTCATATTAAATCTCTATTTAATAGAAACAGTCATTTTTAAATTTAATTTGAACTTCAGTACCCCGAAAGAACTATATTTCTCTCCACATATATCATTAAAATATACAAAACTATCAACATAATTCTTAATCTTTTTGCAAGAATAACTTTGCCAATACTATAGCAATACAATTACAAGATAAACAGTAAAGCCAATTCTCTTCCTAGCGTTAAGGCAAAGAAACTTTAAAGGCACGGCTTGTATCTGCAAAGCATTAAAATGAACTCCACCTCCCTGCACCACTTTATATATAACAGCCAAACAAAAATATTCAGCAGCTCTTGCAGGAAGTTTAGTTGCATGAATAAGATACTTACCAGCAGAGGCAGGGGCAGACTTCACAAAAAAGAATATTTTCTAGAGACAGAGTACTCATTATTGACATGAATTGGGAAGAAATCAGGAGGAAGCACACTGTACGGACCAAATCAGGAGCAGTCTTGCAGATTATTTCAGACTGTGCATGATAGATGCATTCTGCTCTGTCCTCATTTTAAACCCTGCACAGAATTTCACTGCTCTAATGTATTCCAGATGAAGCAACTGATATTTCTATTTTCACCAGAAAGATATGAAAAAAGAAAGAAGAAAAAACAAACTAATAACTCTTCGTTATTCTCTACTTAATCAGTATGAAACCTTCGCTTGGCATTTAACTTTCTCTTATTTACTGAACTTTTTAACATAGAAGGGAAAGTAAATAAAAGGAAGAACGGCAATTCTTGATTTCTTGCCAGTTTACAGTATTAAAAAAAGAATCTGCGCCACGGATTGGCAGGCAGCCACATTTACAGTAAGCTATCTACTGTTTCAACCCACAGGAAGGACAAAGGATTCAGTGTGGTGCTGCTGGCTTTCTGCATGTCAAATGTGCTCTTCAAAATAGATCATAGGAATATTAAACTGCCTACAATTAAGAGCATTTTTTTTTTTTTTGCACGATCTTTGCGTCTTTTGGTGGCTGTTTTTAAAACTTCTAAAAATACTGAAAAGAAGGAAAGGACAGAAGAGAAATGAAAATGTTAGCGTGTTAGCATTTTAACTTACTAAATCAAGTTATTAAATCCAGTAAAAGTATAAGGTGTAGGTGAAGTGGTGTGGTTCCTATTTCCCTTTCCCCATACCCCAAGTGCCCACCCTCCACGGCTGCAGCCATCTGGAGCTCTGGAGACGCCAGCGCCCGTTTATGCAGGAGGGCTCCAAGGGGGAATTGTCATCCGCAGGCCTGTTTCCCGGGCTCGCTCGCACACGAAGGCAGCAGCCTGCCAGCCCGGCGCAACGAGGAATTTTTAAATTGGGATCGACTTCTGAAGGGAAATTTCATAGCGACAAGTCCTCTTGGAATCGTCACGCAAGATTCCCATACCTTAACCGTTCAAAGGCATCTGCCCTAACGAGAGGAGGAAGGAAAGAAGCAAGAATAGAAGGAAGGGGGGAGTTAAGCGTCGGAGAGAAAAGGAAGAACAGGGTAAAAGGAAGCAAGAAGGGATTAGAATAGACTAGCAGGAGCACAAAGAACAAAAAGGAAGTGAACGAAAACACACACGAAGAGGAAATAAGTTGTTTAGTGACCAAGGAAACAGAAATGCTGCATTCTGAAAGAGAATTTACATGTAAATGCAGAGACTTATGGATGAGAGTTAGGGGGTCACAGTTATAAATGACTTCAGCCTAAGTAGCCCTTTCACTTTAAAAATAGAGAACACTGATCCCAGTTACGTGAAACCTCAATATCACATTAAAATGTTTTCAGAAAAGAATTGTCTTTTGTTCAAAATATAATAACTCTATTTGATTCTTTACATTCTACAGACAATTCTCCCAAATTATTATTTTTAAAAAATCTAGCTGCCTTACTAATAATATTCAGTTTTCTAAACTTGCTGTCTCTCAAATCTAAAAAATGAAATTTCAAATTATACAAGGAAATGGACAGATTCATAGGCTTCTGTCTCAGTTTTTGTATTCACAAATCAGTCAGTGTTTAGAGACTTCCTTTTCTGCAGAGATGCTCAGACTTGCAGGACGCTCCAGAGCAGTCAGGTAGCAGCCAATTTCTCGGGCCCTTTGGCTCTGACAGACACTGTCTCAGCTACCCAGATATTGTAACTGCTGCAGCTACTCAGTAGCAAAGAACCAAGAGACAAAGTAGCAAGCAAAGTAAAACTTCGTTTAGCATGGAAATAAAATTAAACCAGTTTCCTGGAGAGCAAAAATACAGACTCTTGCATCACATTTCAGGGAACATTTTCTGCTGGAAGTAGCACAGAAATAACATATTTTGGATAGCATTTTCAGAAGGTCCAGAGTGACTTAGAAGCACATCTTCTACATTCTAAATATGAATGAAAGCTTTTAATAAAAGCTTGGAGTGTTCCTTTAAAAAAAGTTTGCATACAGACAAGAATTGCAAACACTTGTTCTCATTTTGCAAAAACCCAAAACTTCTGCTGCTTTCAAAGAATGCAGGCTCAGACGCCCTATTTCCAAAAATAAATACTTTCAGTGCTGAAGTTAATGTATACTCCCTAATCTGATTTCCCTCTCCAACAATTATAAAGCAATTGCATTAGATAAGAACAGATTTCTAGGCACCACTTTTACATATTTGGATAACTAGATCAAATTACAAGTTCTTGCACTGCTTAAGTGACAAATAAATCTTTTGAGAGCTTTTAAAAAAATTCTGACACAGTGCCTGAGTGTCTGTAACAATGAACAGAATTAACTAAAACTCAGATCCAAAATACAGAATAGAGTCACAGAATCTTCAAAGTTGGAAGGGACCTTTAGAGATCATCTGGTCCAACCTTCCTGCTCAGGCAGGCACACCTAGAGCATGGGGCACAGGGCGGCATCCAGGCGGGTTTTGAAGACCTTACTACTTCACTTTCAGTTAATCTCAGTGTATTTTCAATCAGTGCAATTTGCATAGAATTGTGGAATTTTTTTTACTCCTCTGTTTTCAAAGTTCAGATGGATCTTTATATTTCCATACATATCGTAGTTTCGCATTTTTGTTTATACCCAGTGAATAGTCCAGAAGAAACACTTCTTTTTGCCACTGTGAAGTCTTCCTCATCCTGCAACTTGGGCCAAGCATTTTGTCAATTAAATCAAAGTGAGCTTCATCTTTTATACCACCAAATCCCAGAATATTTTTCTTCTAATGCTGTCAAATTTCAAATACTGCTTTCTTTGTAAGAAGATTTGTTTTTTAATATTTTCCTTTGCAATTTTCTTGAGAGGAAGGGGGAAAAAAGCACACACTGCTTTTACCTTACATAACATTTTACTTTTACTCATGTTACAAAGCTCATGTACTTTATCATTTTGTTCTGCTCTGGCTATCTTCCCCCCTACGTTGCCCTGCAGAATTCTATAAACAGGTAGAATACTAGAATTAATTTAAGCATCAGGAGTCGTCAAAACTTCCATCAGGAAGCATTTTGAATTTTATAAAAAATTTACCATTAAAAAAAAAAAAAAAAAAAAAAAAAAAAAAAAGAGAATAGCTTTAAAAACATTAAATCCCTTACAATTATTTTAGTTCATTGGATAATTCATGAAATAACATCAATTTACCCTCAGGCAATGAATTGCTATAAGTTCCAAGTTTTTATTTAAATGCACACATTAAATTTTCTACCTAATTTAGCCTATGAACTGCGTAAATACGTAGTTCTTTACATCTAGCAACTATCTGAAAGTGTTTCTTTTACTGGAAACTTCACCTACAATCAACAGATTACTTTTGTTTTAACGCACTGATTAATAACCTAATTGCAGCCCATCTTTTTCTCAGGAAAAGAGCAAACGAAGCTGCCTGGTGCTTCCTATTGGAAAGGTGCAACTGCTGCTGGAATTAGGGAAGAGGTCAGCATGCCGCAAAGCGGCGGCTCCTGAAGGAAGCACCCTTGCAGGAACACGCAGACTGCCGGCAGGCGAGAACACTCCGGTGCTTGCAGGCACCTCGGCTCTTCTCTCTCTCTAGGAAAAATGGCTTGATGAGCAATTTTTCTGCAACCCTTTTTTGCTTTCACCGGACGCTCACTTCCTGCCAGCATCCTTACACAGAACTAGAAAATGAATGAAAAAAATCGCAGCAGTGGAAGTATTAACTTCCAGCAAAATTTCCACAGCTTGGAGAGAAAGGATGCCAAGCGCACAGGCCAGACACTCAGCTCTAATGCTATGAAAAATTTTATTTCACAGAAAACTTCTGCAGCCCTTTCTTGACACTAATCCATGCTTCTCTTTCTCATGGCTGTTTTCAGGGCAGCAGCTTCCTCGGCCTGACCCTACCCTGCACGGCTGCACAGCCCACATGCATGGGCTGCACAGCTCCCCCAGCCAGCAGCTGTATGTTGCCTTTTTGTGGAAAGGGCCCTAAGAAAACACTGACCAAAACCATATTCTTAACCAATTCCCTGGCACAGAAGCCCAAATATGCTCTAAATACATCACGGATCAAGTAAAGCTTCCAGGAGGACTGAGGGCGAGTGAGGCACCGCGGCAGCTGCTGCCTGTCAATATTGCCTGGACAGAGGAGCCGGCCAGCGCGGGGCCTGGCGGACCAGGGAGAGCAGGAGCACGGCCTGGCGGGAAGCTTTGCAATGCCTCTTCCCTGCAAGCCGGCTCCCCCCAAGCCAAACGCTCCCTTCACCATGCAACCACCTTCCAACTGAAATAATGGCCCACGTGCCCAGAGCTTCACTCCTCCAGGTGCCTCTTCCTTTTCTGGCTGTCACGCAAGCGGGGAAGCTGGAAGCCCTCGCGGCTGAGGACAGCAGGCACGGGACACCAACCAGCCTGGTGCCTGACAATGGAGGTCAGCTGAGGTAGGAATGAGCCTGACCGATTCAAAAAATAAGTTCTCCAGTATCACAGGGCGCTCTCGCTCAGCCCTGCTGCCAAGAGGGATGCATTTCATCTTGGCCTTCAGCCAGCCTTAAGACATCCTATTTCAGTTCCTGATACTTTGCACATCCACTCTCCCTACAGCAACTTTATAGATATAAACACAGACAGAACGAAAAAATGAATTCACCTGGTGCAAACACCAGATGCCAGGAATGAGAGGCATGTGATAAGTTACTTCAGCTGAGAATCATGGACATTATGAAGCACTTGCTGTACAGGCTGCCCATTTCCTGGAGATATTCCGGCAGGCCATGAGCGCTCCAAAGCAGCAGCGGTTCAGTCACTCCCATCAGGCAGCATTTTGTCTAAGATTTGATGGAAGAAAGTGCTCTTGTGGCTACACAACTGGGACAAAAACACTTGCAATTCTGCCTGCTGAAAGAGATTGTAGATGCTATGCTATGTGTACACTGTACATACATATACATCATATATTTAGAAACTAAGTGGTAAAAGCTAGGATAGTAAATTCGTTTTAAAGAACAATCAGTTATCTATTCAGAAAAACAGTAAAAGGGCATTATTGTTGCATCTGCTTTCCCTAACAAATTTCTGTCTCATGTTTTAGGTTGCAGCCACAAAATCAATGGATTCATCGCCGGACGAACATAGAGGCCAGAAAACCCATGGCAGGGGAGGTAGGAAGCACATCAGGTTCAGAAGACAGAAGGGATAACTCTCCTAAACCACCACAGGCAGAGAAAACTCACAAGAGCTGCATTCAGCAAAACAGTTACTGCTTAACAGGTCCACTACACAACAAGGGCATTTTTTCCCTTTATGACTACTATAATACAAACTAAATGTAGTGTGCTAAATCACAGTCCTGGTTTAGCAGTTTTTCAGACATTTGTGAAATGAATGTGTGAAGAATAGGGAATATAAATAGGATAACTGACAATTTTTACATATCAATGGGATGTTTTTACAATTGTTCACTGTTTTCTGAAGGTGTCAGATCTCAGGTATCAATTTATATTCTGATTTTAAGTGTGTTTTACTTTCAGCTCCAAATGAATTCAGTGACAAACAACATAGAATTTAACTTCTAAAGCCTGTGTCAAGTCAAGCAACAAACAGAGGCATTCAAATTTAACAGCCATTCTTTGAACATCTGTCCCTAATCACAACATCATCCTCCTTTTAAGGTAGGTTCATATCAGAGTCAAGAGAATATGTCAGTCCATGATAACCTCTGAACAGCCAAAGCAAATTTCTGAACTTTTATGGACCAAGAGAGGAAAGAAATTTGCTTCCTTCCCCTCAATAGAAACACCAGTGTTCATATAAAAGAATCCTATTGCACTCTGTTACCGAGGATTATGAGCTATACTGCAAGATTCAGCAGAAGTACACTTTTAACTATAAAAGGAGACTGAAAAAGCACTTCATTCTCCAGGGATTCAAGGTGTTGAGTTTCACGACCTATGGGAGGTATTTACACAGCTTTAAAATTCCTTAATCTGTTTCTGAAAAACACAAGTTCAATGAGCCTTCTCTATCACTTAAGAATCTATAACCAATTTTTCTCTTTATGCTTCTGAATTTTTGCAGTAATGGATTTCCTGCAAGTAATAAAATACTGTATCTGCCAGTGAATTCACTGTTCTAGTACAGGTTGCCTCTTAAGGAGTTAGCATTATTTTTCAATGCAGTGCTAGCTTGGATAATGATTACCGTTATTTCTAATACACTGTTTTGCAGTTTGTATGATATGGTCCCCTCTGACGTTTAACTTTACTCTCTCTCTGAAACTGCATTCCTGATAGTTTCTTCAATTTGTCATCATTACACATGCTCCATCATGCAGAAGCTTTCCTCATTGACTTGAAAAAGTGTCTTTCCAGAAGCAGATATGCAAGTACTTCATTGATTTGGGTTGGGATAAAGAAATAAAGTTTTTTAGAAGTTTAAATTTAGCCTCTTTACTGGTGGATGTTGTGAAGAGAGCCTTCCCTAATGAAGTCTGACATCTTCGTCTGAAGGAAGCGATACTCTCCACAGTTACATGATGAATGCAAGGTCTCCAAAAACAAAATAAAAAAGGAAAGTGGATGGTATGGCAAGGATTATATATATATATATATATATAACATATATAAAAGCAATCTGTCTTTATAGGCAGCTTGTTAATTCTCATTCTTGTCCTCTACTGCAGCCATTGGCTAAGTCAAATATGCACAATACCAAGCAGACAGACTGCTGAACTGTGAACAGCTACAAATAAAAGCCAGACCCTAACGCTATTTCGTAACTATTTTGCATCTTGACTTCTCCATTGATTGCAAGGTGGTCATGAAAGATGCACAGAACCAACCAGCATTCTCTACTATAAATGATTATTTTTTCCTTAAATCAAGTCTAATCAGAATGGGTATGGGGAAAAAAATAACTGTAGGTGCTAAACTCCACAGGAGTGACTTGCACTTAGTTTATTCTCACCTCCAATTTGTACGTGAGATTCATTAAAGGTGAACAGAGGTAACAGTCTTCATTATATACAGTATATTTATATGACATAACTCCCCCACAACAGATAGAGCACATTCATATTGTTGCAAGCACTAAGGCCTTCTTTGGCCAAGAGCTATGTAATTAACTTTTTTTTTTTTTTTGTCCAGCACTATGTCCTTTTCTAATATTACCAATGACTTCGAATATTCTATGGATTTTAGTCTTATTAAAAAAATATATATATTTCTTTAACCTGAGATATACATTTGTGGGAAATCACTACACTGAAAGTAACCAAAGAAAACGATTTAAATATTCTGACTGATTTGCCTTACCACTGTGCATTGCCAAACAGGACAGAAGTGCTACCTTTGTCTCCCCTGTGTGTCCTTTGTCTTTACATCCACCAAACACCTTTTGCACCAAGAAACTGAAAAACAGAGCCAGGCTTGGAGGCAGTACTTCAAATTCAACAAGCCTGACAAATTCCACTACTTCAGAAAGTGAAGATCCCCTTCCAGGGGGATCACAGGCTAGTTCGGATGCCTCATTTCTCAGTGTTCACTCTACCGAA